>JAJOZX010006927.1:0-140000 GCA_023014485.1 Bathynomus jamesi | reverse complement strand
TTATCGAAAACTATTGAAAAAAAAAGGTTGCCATCCCTGATTTTATATATATATAAGGTTTTTTTGTTTTTTTGAGGGAGGGGGGGAAATCTGCGAAAGAAATGAGTTTACAAGACGTACATATATCAGAGAGGCACCTTTTTCAACTGATATTAATTTTCGTTAAGGTCATCCTTTCTCACGTTACATTGTCTTCAATTTCTTTGAAAACCCTATTTTATGTCATCTTTACACGTCAAGAAAGAAGACATTTTAGTTTATAAGGTTCCAAAATCGATGTCGCTGCACTATTGACCCATCCCACGTGCGTGACAATAATGATGTTGAAACTAAGTCTCGTAAACACGCAGCAATGACAGCTAGAAGGCCAATCATATGGACAATGGTTGTAGTATTTAATTACATTCAATAAATAACAGCCTAGGATGAAATATAATCCGTAGGGAATAATAAATCTCAAAATTGGTTTTAGAATTTTGGGGAAATGGTGAACGACAATGTAAATATTATACTATACTCACTTTAATGAACAATACTAAAAGTATAATAATTTGAGGGTTAATAAGCGTCTCGCGGGCGAATCCCATTTGAAATTTGCAGTAATAATTGTAAATCCTACTAAATCTTCATAGAACAAAGCTTATGAACATACGAATCCGACTCTTCGATGCTCGATGCTCTCTTGCTGTTTCCAATTCTTCGTCGTCGAATGCGCGGAGGGGGTTTGAATTCAGACTTCACGGTAAGATCAGTTTCTCCACGGTAACCGTCGTACGAGTAACGCCGCCTCCGTAACAGCCGAGGATCTACGCCCGCCACTTCTTCCTGTAATTCATGCAGTCGTTAGTTTTGTTAAAGAAAAGTTAAATTATTCAGTTATTCATGAATTTCCCATTTCTAATGAGTTCTAATATTTCCTAAACCCTAATCTCGGAGGAGGAGGAGGAGGAGGAGTTGAAAGAGAGAAAAATATATAATTAGAGCGAAGCTAGAAGAGGAGTTTCAATGTTGAGTAACTCTCATACCTGACAAACATGAACCTGGAAAATGATTGTCTTATTAAAAGTATCGTTGAAATCAGCAAGCCACAACATTATACGATTTTAATTACACTTACTCTATTCTATACGAACGACACTAACTTTACTACATTAAAGTTCAACTGTAAAGTTGCTTAAATCATCGACGAATTAGTTTTTATAATTTATATACGCGTTGTTCCTACTTCAAACGAGAGAGAGAGAGAGAGAGAGAGAGAGAGAGAGAGAGAGAGAGAGAGAGAGAGAGAGAGTTACAAGGACAAGAGGAAACCTCAAAGACCTTCCGGTCCACTCTGGGAGGTTCCTGTTATTAAACAAGTTTATTTTTCTTTCAACTATCCTAGCAGTAGTAGAAAACTGGATAGAAAAGTAGAAGGCTCTCTCCCCACCCTCCGCTCCCTCCCTGCCAGAGGCAGGTACGGAAAAAGGTTGAAGAAAATACCTTGACCCTGGAAAAGTAGCCAAGGAAATTTTACAGGAAAATGGAGAATATATAAATAGCTCTATATTTAGCATGCTCATAGAGACGCCGTGCAAGCGAACTCCTGCAGTGTGTTGTTGTTGTTATGTTTTAGTCTTAAACTATGAGAGTATTCAGTACTTTGTCTAGCCTATTTTTAAACACATTTACACTTTGACTGGAAACAACCTCTGAGGGAAGTTGGTTCCAGATATTAACTATTTTATAGGAAAAGAAATTCCCGCAGACAGAGGTCCTAACTGTCTTTAGTTCCACTTTAAACCCATTATTTCTTGTCGGATTGGCATTAAGTGAGAATAAGTTTCTGTAATCTACCCTGTCTATTCCATTTAGCATCTTGAAGACTTGAATAAGCTGACCCCGCAACCTCCTCGTCTCTAAGGTGAACAGATTTAGGCGCTCCAATCTCCGTTGGTAGCTTTGCATTCTCATTGAAGGGATGAATTTTGTAGCCCTTGTTTGTACTCTTTCTAACCTTTCTATGTCCTTCCTGAGGGATGGAGACCAAAACTGCGCACAGTATTCCAGTTGAGGTCTGACTAGTGAATTATAAAGAGACATTACAGTCTCCTTGTTCCGAAACTGGAACTGTCTTTTAATATAACCTAATATTTTTAAGGCACTCTTTTCGACTTCTGCACAGTGCTTCGATGGTTTCAGATCGTTGCTGATATAGACTCCTAAGTCTTTCTCTAGATCGGTCTCAGTCAAGTTCCTTCCCAAGAGAGAGTAATCGGTCTTCGGGTTTTTATAACCTATGTGCATTACCTTACATTTGTCCAAGTTGAATGGCATCTGCCAAGTAGCAGACCATTCGCCCAACCTATCAAGATCGTTCTGAAGCGTTCTTACGCCCTCCTCAGTACCTACACTACTTCCTAATTTCGTATCGTCTGCATATTTGGAGATTGCACTTAGAAGCCCGACGTCTATATCGTTAATATAGATGATGATAAGTAAAGGACCCAGAACGGAACCCTGTGGGACACCACTGGTGACGGGCGCCCACTCCGAAGCCACTCCATTTATTACCACTCTCTGCTTTCTATCTTCTAACCAATCCTCAATCCAGTTGGAAACGAGCCCGGTGATTCCTAGTCCTTTGACTTTAGCCATCAATCTCGCGTGAGGGACTTTGTCAAAGGCTTTTTGAAGGTCGAGATACACTATATCTATTGCCCTACTTGCATCGTACAGTGTATGCATATTATGGAAAAACTCTAACAGGTTTGTCAGACAGGATCTATGTCGCCTAAATCCATGTTGAGAATAAAAAATTAGATTGTTAGATTCAAGGTGATACACAATACGTTTTGTAATGATGGATTCAAACAGTTTGCCGACAACTGATGTTAAACTGATCGGGCGGTAATTACAAGGATTTTCCCTATCACCCTTTTTAAAGATTGATGTTACATTTGCTAACTTCCAGTCGGTTGGAACTTTCCCTAACTCGATTGATTGTTTGAATATGGTTACTAAGTCGTCAACAACATTGTGGCTAACCTCTTTTAATACCCTTGGAAGAAATAAGTCGGGGCCAGGTGATTTGTATTTGTTCATCTTATCAATTAATTGCTGTACCTCATTTCTCGTAAAACTTATGGTTTCTACGGGATGGTCACCGTCATATGTAATCCGAGGACTTGGCACTTCTATTGTGTCTTCCTCCGTGAAGACTGTAACGAAGAACTCGTTTAACATATTAGCTATATCTTTATCACCGAATTTCAGTACGCCATTTCTATCTTTTAAGGGGCCTACAGAATTTTTAATTGGCCTTCTGTCTAAACTACTTCGGAAGCTTTCAAAATTTGCTCTCGAGAAATCCAGTCTTTCACGAGTCTTTTCGCGTGTATTAACTGGAACTCTGAGGTCAAACCTAATCAAATTATGATCGCTGTTACTTAAATTTTCACCAATAGTCAGGTTAGAGACTAGGTCATCTTCGTTCGTGAATATGAGGTCTAGTTTATTATTACCCCTTGTAGGACCGTCAACCCATTGACTTAAGTTATCATCGGCAAATTCCAACAGTCTTGAGCCCTCAGCATCAGCTGTTTTGTTTTCCCAATTTACATTACCACAATTAAAATCACCAAAAATCACACTGATCTTATTATTCACTATTCTGCTTAATTGGTTATACAAGTTTATATCCTTATCAACGGGGTAGTGCGGTGGCCTATATACTAGAAGTAGCTGCACTACTTTATTATTTAGGTTTAGATCAATTCCCAACATTTCATGAGCAGATACGATATTACTGTTTACCGGGTGCAGGGAGTCCCGAGCATACAAAAGTACACCGCCGCCTTCCCTTCCGTTCCTATCTTTGTGAAACATTTTGTAACCTACCATTTCAAATTCTCCTACAAAATCCCTTGATTCAGAATGAATCCAGGATTCCGTTATTCCGATGATATCAAAGTTCTCAGTTTTGACAAGCGCTATAAATTCCATTAGTTTGTTTCTAATTGACCTAGCATTGAAGAGCACAGTTTTGAGTGATTTTAAGTTGTGATTTTTCCTAACTGGCCTGAGTCGTTTCCCGACGCAGTTAGACTAACTGCTGTTGGAGTGGGACTAACTGCTGTTGGAGTGGGACTAACTGCTGTTGGAGAGAGAGAGAGAGAGAGAGAGAGAGAGAGATATTCGTTTTTTAAAACAAGTTTTGTATACACTCACGAGTACACTCAGGAAGTTTTAAATTTTGTTTTCATCGGTTTTCACTTCGCCAACCAATTTCCCAGATAAGAAATAAATTGGGTTTTCTGCCAACCAAAATATTTTATGAAGAAAAGGCTTCCAGAATAAATGACCTCGCGTGACCTTTCGTATTTGCATGAAGTGTTTTTATCAGAAAAGAAACTAAATATCCTTATCCTTAATTTAAAAAAAAAAAATTTCCCGCAATCTTAATCAAATTAAAAAAAATTAAAATTCAAGTTAATAAAAATTTTCTGAAATTGGAAAAAAAAAATGTTTTTGAAATATTTTCTGAAAGATATTTCAACTTTTATGAACTATCTTTCATTACGAAATATTCAATCGAAAATATAAGTAAAAATTAATTAGATGACATGAAAGCAAAGACAAAGTTAGTAAAGCAAGTTGGTAAATAATTAACAGTTATTGAATCAATATATTTAGAATCGTGGTGGTCTCTCTTTTGCATTATGTAAAGGTGACACACGTTTGGGCATTCCATTGATGAGCTTTGCCATTTGTTCTTCAGGACAATCATCGTGGTGTCTATTTACTTTTGGCAACCATCTGTACGTATTTACGTGCGTACCTATACCATTACCGTATATTTTAATTTGCGACAAAACGATATATAAAATTTTAAATGACCGTGACGTCACAAAAATCATTACGTCACGTGACCCAACTGACCTCAAGCGGCAGTTCCAAGAAACTCAGATTTTTCCGTGAAATTACTTAAAACAAAATTAGCTTCAGAAAATTTTTCATTTGTCAGAATTTTCCAATTTCCCGAAAATTTTTGTGAAAAAATATATTATAAAAAAGTAAAACTTTGTAAAAGTTTCATAGACTTTTTTATTTATAAAAAAGGAGGAGTTTACAGAATACGAGATTCTCGTAGAAAAAGTGGTAGAAATTAGTCAAGTAGAAGAGTAATTTCCTTAACCCTTTCAGTATTGCGTGTGCGGACGGAACTATGTCCCGCAGACTGAGTTTCTTTTTATGCCCAATTCAAATGCCGACGTGAAAATTAAGATCGTACGACGTACGTACTTAGTTTGTGGTGATAATTCGTACGTCGTACGTAAGGGCTAAATTGAAAGATCTACGTGTAAAGTAACTCTACCGCACCGACACACGCTCGATAAATGTAAGTACATTTAATAATAAATTTAAATAATATTTATGTAAATAACAATAATCGTACGCGAATGTTTTCATTTATTGGTACGGTAATATTGATCTTACGTTTCGGGTGTACTACCTAAATAGATAACTTGTAGGTATAAGGGATGGTAACCAATGTATTAAAAATATTGCGGGCAAAAACTAGATACAAATAAAAGTCATTCATGGAAGGCCAGTAATTGTTTACTTTAATGATACGCTTACATTAGCGTCATTTCACAAGCTCGTACATACGTGAAATATGAAGTTCATGTTGGGTATGAACTAATGTGTTTCATTCAATGGGAAAAAAAATTTACAGTACTGCAAAAATAAACTTCGCGCGCGTGCGCGCACACACACGCACACACAATGGCCGAGCTGGTTTCAAAGGATAAAATAGACTATGGAATGCAAAATGCAATATCTTAGAGCTCTGTCCAATGCAATTACATTAAGAACGAGAAAGAAAAAAAAGAAAAACCTAAAAGTAACTCACGTCTCTCAGATTGAATGTAATTTCGAGGTTTTGAGAGAAGCTATCTAAAAATTCTGGATAAAGGTTGAGCACTTCTAAAATGTCGTCTCGCAATATGCGGTGGAGATCACAGTAAGTGAGAGCTCTCACATTGCAAGACGATTTGCCCACCGTTGGGTAAATACAAGGATTTTCTCCGAATATGTCGTTTTTACCTAAATAAAATAGATCAAACATTAGAGAATATTGCAGTACGAACATCAAATAAATAAATAAATATATATATATATAAATTATATCACATTTTCTAATAATTCTGAAACTCAATAGCAGAGTTTCTCATCATCATCATCATAATTATAATTATCATTATTACCGGGTGCAAGAAATATTTTGCATCATTTATGTCAAAGTCTTTATTTTACTTAATCTGACTTCGCAGCAATTACTATATAATTAGTTTAATAATTTGTACAATCCTCAAAACTTCCATTTTGTCCCATAATTCCCACTTCTCAAAAGCTGACACAGATAGGAATATATTGACAAAGGTAACATTTTATCTATCAAAACTACTTTCCATTTTAATTACTCTTTACCCAAATCTTTATCCACCTAAATCTACCTTTTATCTACCTAACTCGCCTTCATCTACCTTCAAACTCCTTTTGCCTACCTTTCATTTACCTCTCACCCACTCACTCAATCATCGTCTCTTACCTAAATAGGCCATTATGACGTCATCTTTGAGGATTTCTATGGAGCCTCTCGCGATGAAACACATTGCAGTCAAAACGTCCCCTTTGTGGACCATCGTGTCACCAGGGGGAGCGTGGGTCGTTTTTACTTTCATACTCAGGGCTCTAAAGGAAGCGGCGAGATTGATTTAAGTTAGGTTGTTAGGTGCGGTCAAATTAAGTTAGGTTAATAGTGTCGATAAAATGTCGATTCAACTTATATATATATATATATATATATATATATATATATATATATATATATATATACATTAGTGGTGGACCGGATGTCAGTTTTTCAACATCTGCGGATCTTTAATTTCAACATCCGCGGGTGCGGATCTTTAATTTCAACATCCGCGGATGCGGATCTTTAGTTAATCTATCAATATAATATAGAATTATGAATATATGACAATTTTCAAAATTTCGTGATATTACTATTATGGCAGGCAATGCATAAGAACTAAAATTAATATTTTCATTATGATAAAAATAACTTTCTCAAGAGTTTCAGCCACAGAAAATTCAATGAAACAAGTTTCATTCAATTTTCTGTGTTACCAGGTATTTATATTTTGAGGTTTATAAACCTTTGGTTAGCTTCCGCCCGAATTGTTCATTCTGACGAAGGTCAAGTTTTTCACTCCACCTTAGACCTACAGTTTAACGTGGAATCCGAACCACGCCCCATCAGCAGCCCAACGTCTTAACCACTAGGCCACTTAGGGTACCCATTTATCTACCAACCACTTTCTTTATTGTGTGGAAGGATGAACAGCTGGGTTTTGCTGCGCGCCGGCTGCCGTCGAGTCTCGAACCCGGGGCCGATGGATTCGTAGTCAGCGACGCTAACCACTACACCACCGAGGCGCATATTATATATATATATATATATATATATATATATATATATATATATATATATTTGTTTGTTCATTAATAATTAATACTTTACATGAAATGTGCATGACTGGGCCTCATAAGCTACTTTATAAGCTAATTTAATTGTAAATTGCATAATTTATTAGAGGTAATATCCGCATAACATCCGCAGTCAGAAGTGCGGATGCGGATGTTAAAAATGATGCGGATATCCGGTCCACCACTAATATATATATGCGTGTATGCATGCATGTATGTATGTATGTATGTATGTATGTATGTATGTATGTGGAGTCGCAAGTACGAGAGACAAACTCGCTACATCCACAGGCAACTTCGTATAGCTCAAAATATATTCTCAATACGTGTATTTGCACTGTGCGCGCTTCGTACACAATAGTCAAAGCTTAAACGCGTCTATCTCAAAACTGGTTTGGCGAGTTCGCCCCCTCGTACTCACGACGCCTCATACTCAGTCACTCATAGGTCGAATATTTGTGTAAATATTATTTGTCTGTAGGTAGATCCAACAGGTTATACAACTTACATTTTAAAATATTTAGTCACTTTCGTTTGTGTTAAGGCAGAGAGAAGGCGTTCTATGGGAAAGTTTAGAGAAACCACATTTTTACCTTATATAATGATTATTTTTTCGAATTTCAACCCAGTGATTTGTGTTAGGTTAGGTTAACCCGAGTTAACCTAATCTAATCTAACCTCAAAAAGTAGGTCGTACAAAAAATCAGACTTATTTACAAAATCCAACTTAATTAGTAAAAAAGGTGGCTTACTATTGGCGTTACTTGGAGATTTAGGCGCTCATATATATATATATATATATATATATACAAGGATTCTATTTCAACGCTAATTAATAATGAAATTATTATTATTTAGTAAAATATAAAGAAAAATATAAAATAATAATAATAAGGTTCAGGTAATTAATATTAAATAAAAATAAGTGAGAATTCTTAGAAAATCATTGAGAATAAGGGAAGAATTTACAGGCTTCTGTTGTTAATATTTCCATAATAGAAAGTTAGTTAAAAATTAGGCTAATTAGCTTCTATTGTTGGTTTAGTTTAAAATGCAACAAAGGATTTTTCTTTTTTGTGGTTTCTTAAGGGGTAGAAATTATTTAATTTAAAATTTTTAAAACTTAGTGTGAAATTATAAAGAGAAATGAAATCTTTTTCTTCATTATAATGAAGGTTTTGTATTGTTCTGTAATCATGATCTTTGATACACGCGCACAATCGCTGACCTCATGCATCCTTGGGACGCTCCCTCGAAGGCCGGGTGGTTTTCGAACAGGTGCCTGTTCAGGTGTAGACTGATGTCCGCCTGCAGGCACTCCGGAAACATACTCATCACGGCACTCATGTCGATCCCGTTCGTGTACGACCACGCGTGCTGTCACGAAGGAAGCGGCCCATAAACGATGGGGAGAAGGGGAAGTAAGGGGAGAAAGATAAAAAGAAAGAGGAAGGGAGAAACGCGAGTGGTTTAAAGTTACAAAGGGAAGAAGGGCGAGGGCAAGTGGAATGAAAACAGAGGGAAGAAAAATGAGGCATAAATTAGTTATTTTATTTATTTATTTTATATATACTGTACATGATATATATACATGGTGGCGCAAAAGTCGCGCATCATAAGAATTTTTAGGATTGATTATATTATGTTCTCTCTTTTAGGTAGGGGATGGCTGCAAAATTAATAATAGACGAGAGGGTGAGCTTGGTTTTAAAGTATGGAATACCAGGTACAATAAATCAATGAATCGGTACAGAATTTATATTCTGTACCGATTCATCGATTTGTTGTACCTGGTATTCCATACATTAAAACCAAGCTCACCCTCTCATCTATTGTTAATTTCGCAGCCATCCCCTACCTAAAAGAAAAAACATAATATATTATAATAAACACTGAAAATTCCTATGATGCGCGACTTTTGCGCCACCCAAATATAATATATATCTGGGTGATATAATATATATCTGGGTGGGTCTGCCATACTTTGGGGGTGATATCTAATAAAAACGTAAATACAACATAGGTGCTATTTTCAACCGTTGCAGAGCTACGGACGTTTTAAGATGTGCAAACAAATCCCTACTTGTGTGTAATTCGATAGATGGCAGCACCCGGTGGTAGTTTTTGTTAACGAAGTTACCACTACTAATCCTCAGTTTTTTCTTTCAGTTGGTTCTGATCTGTGGTACGAGACAATGTGTTGCGCTAAGGTGAACAATCAAAATGAATCAACAGTTCACACCCGTGGAATACGCTGATATCCATTTCATTTATGGATTCTGTGATGGTAACAGCAGAGTGGCAGTTGAGGAATATAGAAGACGTTTTCCGAACAGAGAAGTGTTTAGTGACACACACCAAAGATTAAGAGAAACAGGGACAATTGTTCCATATAACCAAGAACATGTAACACGACGGCCCGTTGCTGTGGAGAAGCGCATACTGGACCTAGTACAACGTAGCCCAACTACCAGTGTTCGAAGGATTTGTAGACGAATTGGTGGATTCGCATCGCATGTATGGCGAACCATACATGATGAGGGTTTGTATCCCTATCATTTGCAGCGTGTGCAAGCTCTTCAACCAGATGATTACGATAAACGTGTTCAATTTTGCCAGTGGATGGTTATGCATCGCCAAATTCTTAATCGTATACGGTTTAATGATGAAGCACAATTTATTCGGGATGGAATTAACAATAGACGAAATTCCCACTTGTGGTCCGCCGATAATCTCCACGGTATCGTTGAAGGAAACTTTCAACATCGATTCTCGGTGAATGTTTGGTGTGGTGTAATTGTTGATCAGCTGATTGGACCGTTCGTTTCGGAACAATTAACTGCTGATATTTGTCTGAACTTCCTGACGAACGAATTGTCGCTTTTGATGGAGGACGTGCCTTTGGAGACAAGGCGCAGGATGTTCTTTCAGCATGATGGGGCACCACCACACTTTGGTCATGTTCCGGATTACTTGAATCAACGGTACGGAAATAGTTGGATTGGTCGTGCTGGTCCAATATCGTGGCCCCCTAGATCTCCGGACCTAACCCCGTTAGGTTTCTTTTCATGGGGCCTTATGAAAGAGATGGTCCACAAGACCAAAGTACAAACGAGAGAGGAACTCTTGCGTCGGATTATGGGTGCCGCTGCTTACATACGAGAACACCCCGAAATGATTCAATGGGCAGTGGACTCTTGTTGGGAACGAGCAAGGCTGTGCACTGAAAACCGAGGCGGACATTTTGAACATTTATAAGGTGTATCTCATAAAATGTAGCAATAAATACATTAGATTAATACTCTCGTTTATGTTTTTCCGTGCACCTTAAAACGTTCGTAGCTCCGGAACGGTTGGAAATAGCACCGATTTTGTATTAACCTTTTTACTCGATTTCATCCCCCAAATCCCCCCCCACAAAGTATGGCAGACCGGTTATGAAACACCCTATATTATATATATATATATATATATATATATATATATATACAGGGTGTTTGAAAACTTTCTGTACAAATTGTAATGGGGGATAGGCAACACCAAGACAAACCCTTTTCGTCTATAAGTGTATGTCCGCTGACGTCACCATTCGGCGCGAGAGGGCGCCGCTGCAATTGGCTAAAAGGTGAAGTGGGCTAGACTCGTGCTTGCCGCGGACATTCTTAAATCGGACGTAGTACGCGTAACATGTTTATTTAAAGGCGGCATGTTTATTTAAAGAAGGTGCTGAAAGTTGCGACCGGTAGCATCACTGCATGCCCGACAGCGTCGAAGCATTGACCGACGTACACGTCGAAAGATTCCCGGCATTTCGGGAACAGTTCCAGCGGCGACAGCGATTCTTGCTACGAGGTCTTCTTCTGAGTAAATGGGAGTCTCGTACACGAGGTTCTTCATGTGTCCCCACAGGAAGAAATCGAGGCATGTTAAATCGGGCGATCTCGGTGGCCAGGCTACGGGCCCACCCCGGCCTATCCATCAGTCCCCAAAATTGGCGTTCAGATAATCCCGCACATCGTTGCTGGTGTGTGCTGGGGCCCCGTCGTGTTGAAACCACATTCGTCTACGAATAGCCACGGGAACATCTTCCAGCAGTTCCGGCAACGTTTCTTCAATAAATATCTGATAAACCCGCCCGTCGAGTCGGGCAGGCAGCAGGTACGGCCCAATCAACTTGCCATGGACGATACCCGCCCAAACATTGACGGCGAACCGTTCTTGATGAGCATGCACCCGTGTAGCATGTGGATTTGCGTGCGCCCACACGTGAGAATTGTGCATGTTAAACACACCCTCACGTGTGAAACAGGCCTCATCTGAGAACAGCACATAAGCCGGAAAATTAGGCTGCACCGCTGTCTGCTGCAGAAACCAGCGTGCGAATTCCACACGAAGAGGGTAATCCCGAGGTTGTAATGCCTGGACTCTCTGACGATGAAACGGATGTAACAGCTGCTCGTGCAACACTCTCCGGACCAGGTCGTGGTTCACACCGAGGATACGTGCAACACCTCGCGTGCTTGCGCTTGGATTGTCCTCAAATCGCCGTAGGATTTCTTCTTCCATGTCAGGAGTGCGCACGTTTCTCTCCCGACCAGTGTCATGCATGTTTGCATGGAATGTTCCAGTTTCTCGCAGTCGCCGATGCAAATGCGCAAAGTTTGGTGATTTGGCACACGTCTGTTTGGGAAGCGCTGTCGGTACAACCTCACAGCAGCTCTTCCGTTTCCATTGGCAGCCCCATACACCATATGCATGTCAGCCATCTCAGCAGTCGTGAAGCGCTCCATGTTACGCGTACTACGTCCGATTTAAGAATGCCCGCGGCAAGCGCGAGTCTAGCCCACTTCACATTTTAGCCAATTGCAGCGGCGCCCTCTCGCGCCGAATGGTGACGTCAGCGGACATACACTTATAGACGAAAAGGGTTTGTCTTGGTGTTGCCTATCCCCCATTACAATTTGTACAGAAAGTTTTCAAACACCCTGTATATATATATTTATTTATTGAAGGGAATTATATTTAAATACACTGACAGTAATTCAACTATTTATAGCTGTTTCCTATTTATAGGTAAGGCATATGATAGAGTGAACCACAATATTTTATTTACAAAACTAGGACAGGAAAGACACCATGTACATATTAAATTTACTGAAATTTTGATATAGCCACCAATGTTTTACGATTAGGCGAGGCAATGTACTATTCGAATGTTTTGGTTCCTCCTGCTGGATGAGGCAAGGCTCCCTTGCTCTCTCTCGTGCTATTTAATATATATATTGATGAATTAATTGCTTCACTTAATGAGCCAATAGTTGGATGTTGTATAGATAACACGAGGATAAATAACTTAGTCTGTGCCGATGATATGGTATTAAGAAGTACTTCTGTTAAAGGTCTGGATCGGCTGCTGAAAGTCTGCGAATTATATTCGCAGAAACATGAGTCTTTTCAATGTTACAAAAACTAAGTTTATGCAATTCCATCCCAAAAGCTCTAATCAGCCAGAGGACATTAGTTTCAAAATGAGAGTTGAAGCAATAGAGGAAGTACAAGAGTTTAAGTATTTGGGTCAAACTATTACCAGCTCCTTGAGTGATGACTCGGATATAAGAAAACAATCTCGAAGCCTCTGTGCAAAGCGAATATGACTAAGGAACTTCCGGTTCCGTACAAGTGAAGCTAAAGAGACTTTCGTACCTTCTACACTCAACCGTCAATGGAGTGGGAACTCCATCGATATATGAGCAGCAACTGTGGGTGAATTATAAAAAAGGTTCTGTCAGAACCTTAAATTTGCTATACAGCAGATCTTTCAGACCCCTTACATAAGTTACCTAAATTTGAATTTGAATTTTATTCTATTTTTAGTTTGCATTATTATTATTATTGTCATATGGACTAATGGTCTGCCAATGAACATTTTTTCACACACACACACACACACACACACACATATATATATATATATATATAATATATATATATATATATATATATATATATATATATATATGTGTGTGTGTGTATATATATATAATAATATATACACACATACATATATACACACATACATATATACACACACATACATACACACACACACACATATATATATATATATATATATATATATATATACACACACACACATACACATACACACACACAAATGTGATTGGTCAGTCACATGGCAAATGAGATTTAACGTCGATAAGTGCAAAATTTTACATATAGGTTTGCGTAACGGTAATGTTGCGTATAGTATGTCAGGGAAGTTGTTAGCAAGCGTAGAGCAGGAAAAAGATTTAGGAATTGTCACTGGTGATTTAAAAGTGGCGAAACAAAGTACAGCAGCGGTCAATAAAGCGAACAAAATGCTGGGTTTTATAGCTCGGAATTTTGAGTACAAATCGCGCGATATTATTGTTCTTCTTTATAAATGATTAGTTAGACCCCATTTGGAGTACGCGATACAATTTTGGAATCCGCATATGCAAAAAGATATAGACAAAATCGAAAGAGTTCAAAGACGAGCAACTAAGATGATTCCGTCGCTTAGGTCGAAGTCGTATGAGGATAGGTTTAAGGAGTTAAAATTGACTCGAAACTAGGAGGCTAAAGGGTGATCTAATTCAGGTTTTTAAAATTATGAATGGGTTCGATAACGTAGATAAAGATAGCTTTTTCGAAATATCTCAATATAATAGGACTAGAAATAACGGGTTAAGTTGATAAGTAGAAGGTTCGAGAGAGCAGTTGCCAAAAACTTTTTTACGCATAGAATAGTAAATAGCTGGAATAATTTGCCGGTAGAAGTAATTAGTAGCACGTCTATAAACATGTTTAAAAATCGATTAGACGCATATGTTGATAGACTGGGTATAATTTAAGGTAGTAAAATTAAGGCCTTGTGGTTCGGAACCCACGTAGAATTGTGGGTCCTCTCCGCCACCACGGAGGACTTGCACAATACACAATTACGAACACAGTTACGTAGACCAGCCATGAGTGGATCCTAGGGTCTTTGTTGGTCTGAAACATTATATATATATATATCATACACACACACAAACATATACGTATATACACAACATATATATCAGCTTTGGTTAATTTTTATTATTAATTTTATCATTACTTGTTTCATTGCGCGTATTATTAATTTTTCTTATTCCTAATTGCGTAGTTTTTAAACTTTTAATTTGTCTTATCGTTTATTACCTTGGATACTGTACGTTTTATTGGGATTTATGACCTACCAATAAAGATTATCACTACTATATATATATATATATATATATATATATATATATATATATATATATATATAGTTAGGCTTCATTATTCTAATTATCTTTTACTACTTAGGTGAATTCACGTGACCCAACGTAACCAAGTTTCATACATTTACAAATTCCTTCTCCGTTAAGATAATTCGGAAAATTATCCTTTAAAATTAAGTACCAAAAGGTCGAATTTAGGCGTTAAATTTGGACCAAGAACAATCAGTACTACTATAAATCACTTTTAACCTCTTTCCGTTCCATCGACTGCGAATGACATTTGGAATCGGTGAATGAATTTTAATGGGAAAGTAAAAGGGAAGGAAACAGTCAATTGGTATCGACAAATGTCGATGTGTAACGAGTAATGTATCTTCAATTAGAATTTTCTTCTTCAGCGTCTTCTCTTTTATTATTAAATTAGAGTTAAATTATCGAGGAATGTTACATATTAAAATCCATTTCTTCTTACAGGAAGGTCGAGCGAGTTTTATCAGTAAAATTGAGTTTTATATACAGGGTGTTTATAAAGTCCCAATCTATTTCAGTGAAAACGTTGCAAAAAGAGTAAAATTCAGTAACAATATAATAGAAGGCATACATTTAATGAATATTTAAGCGTATAATTCTACATGAGCATCATCAGTATCTCTACAGAGTTCGAATCTGTCAGCAGCATTGCGGAACACATTTTGGAGCATGTCAGAAGTTATTTTTTTAACTGATTTTACGATACGAGTACGTAAATCTTATAGATCTGTAACCCTCGTTTGATAGACGTTTAATTTGATAAAGCCCCATGCAAAGAAATCAAAGGGCGTTAGGTCGGGAGATCGAGCCGCCCAGCGCCTGTTGCCTCCACGTCCGATCCACTGATTTGGAAATCGTTGATTTAGGTACTCCCGAACAATGTTTGCGTAATGACAAGGTGCCCCATGTTGTTGAAAGACGAAGGCGTTTAAAATGCCATCTGAATGAAGCTGGAACATTACGTGCGCGTATCGCAACAGCAGTTACAAAAATAATCCCGTCATGCTCCAAAATGTGTTCCGCAATGCTGCCGACAGATTCGAACTCTGTATAGATACTGATGGTGCTCATGTAGAATCATATGCTTAAGTATTCATTAAATGTACGCCTTCTATTATATAGTTATTGAATTTTACCCTTTTTGCTACGTTTTCACCGAAATAGTAGGGACTTTATAAACACCCTGCATAGGGGAGACCAGGGCGAGTTCTTACGGGAGGAGGTTGTTACAGCATCACCAGTTGCAAAATACAGTTGAGATCATTTGTTTTTTTCAAGGTCTCGGCAAACTGTACGAGAGTTGTGTTGCACGCGGTTGAAAGGTCGGTAACTTTTTTAGTAATTATAAATTTTATTTAGCTCAGATGCAATGTCTAAAGCAGCCGTAAAATGCTTATCCACTAAAATTATATCAAACTAATATTGTTGTTTGATGGGGTTGTTTAGCTTTCTTCGCAACATATGACGGAGTGGACTTTATATGGAGTCCGAACCACGGGTCGCTACATCATCTAGACACCGAGGACGTTCCTCCTCCAACTACTACCCCAAATGATGTTTAAACTTCGGTGATCGACGAGAAGTGGTGGTGTGATTGGCCACGAGCTAGCCCCGTCAAATAATGTTCGTTGTTTCATCACAGGGCGGATAGCATGCTGGGTAATTTACTATGTTCCGCACTGTTTGTACCGACGAATCAGAATGTTAATGTACAGAACTCAGTCATTAATTAATTAGTAAACTTTATCATCTTTTTTAAAAAAAATTTTAAGGTTTTTAGTCGAATCTTTTTCCCGAAATTAAGCATACATTCGGTGAAGAGATTGACGATGGGTGTGTTTTTGGATTACAGTATCATTGTATATCCGTCTACAGTAGTAGTATTATAATCCTAGCGGAAAATGCAAGTACTACCAGACCTGAAAGTGCTTTTTGCCATCATACCTAAAAAGTACACAATAGCTGTCTAACTAAAACAGTTGGTACCTTCACATCTTCAAGCAGTAATGTCATCCTACCTGAAAGTATTCCTCCAAACGCTGTCTAAGAGGATTTGGTATCTGATGAAACCGGACGAATTCCTTTACCCTTATCATCTGGGCATGATATCTGGTAGTACCAGCGTACAGCCTCTGAATGATGGCCGAGACGTTACCGAAGATGCTCGCGTACATTAGCGCTGGTAGGGGTCAACGAAGGTCGAAGCAAAGTCAAAGACGGAGGAAAAGGTATTGGGAAAGAATAGGATAAAAAGTGAAAAAATTAGCTTCAATTATATAAAAGTTTCCTGAATATAGTCCATTTTATAAGTCAAAATAACATGTCAAGTTATATACACAAAGGACAGCTATATATATATATATACACTGTAGGTTTATAATAATAATATTGGCCATCTAAATAAAGGGTAGGAGCAAGACCATCAATACTTACCAGTTTACTTAAGCCAAGTGTTTATTACAGCTTTGTCACATATATTAAGAAACTATAACAGATATCAAACCAAGGCATAGCATTTAGCTATTAAACTACATAATTATTAAATACTTTTGCATAATTCCATGCACAAAAAAAAAAAAAAAAAAAAAAATCACAAAAACAAAAAATGCAAAAATGACCTGAAGACAGTACAAAAATTTCGACAATTATTATTAGTGTGAATTGTTGTTTTAGTAAAATTTTCGTTTCATGAACTAAACAGTTTTTAACCCTTTCATTTTTTATTTTATTTTATCGCTACAAATCAAACGTCAAAAAATATAAAATAAGAGAAAAATCCGAAATGAATTATTTTTTTTTTATATTTAATGATTAATATGATATTTGGAGATTTTTACTTTTATCTCGAGAAATTTCCGAAATAAACAAAATAAATTTGATTTTTGAATAACCAAAAACAATCGAGCGAATTCCATGTACGGTACTTACTCATTTATGCGCGACTAAGGGGCGGTTCATTATTACGGATAAGTTCGTTTCATGGTTAACAGATTGCATCCG
Source organism: Bathynomus jamesi (assembly GCA_023014485.1). Taxonomy (NCBI): domain Eukaryota; kingdom Metazoa; phylum Arthropoda; class Malacostraca; order Isopoda; family Cirolanidae; genus Bathynomus; species Bathynomus jamesi. The sequence continues at coordinate 122,145 of JAJOZX010006927.1, read as the reverse complement.
GACCGCGCGCCGATAACACACAGCTGTGTCGGCAAACTTGTAACAAAGTTCAGGGAAACGGGATCCATAGGAGATAAACCACGCAGTGGACCTCCGAGGACATCCATCAACGATGACACAGCCGCTACCATCCTCCCTCATTTCACAAACAGCCCCCAAAAGTTTCTTCGGCGTTTTTATTGCCGTTTTTATCATTTTGCCCAATAGTTCCAGACTTACGAGACACCCTGTATATATGTGTATGTGTGTGTGTGTGTGTGTATATGTATATACAGTATATATATAGTGCATTGATTCTAGTCTTGTTGGCGAGGTTTGCCTTTTTTTTGACGACTTGATTATAGTTTTTAGTTACTAGACGAAACGAGTCTTTTGATTCGTACTTTATTAGCGAATTTCACAATGAATAATTAGTTTTAATTACCTATAAATCCACTTGTAACGTTTTAGTGGTTTCGGGTAAATTACTCGAAACACGTACATAAATTTATTTAATAGTTTTAACCTTATCATGTCCACGGTTGTTAATTGGCCCATACAATATCACGAGATTTTAGTCCTTGTGAAGAATAACACAAAGGCATAAAATTGTCTTAATCTTAAACATAATTACGTAATTCGGCCATGAAAGGGTTAATGTAATTTAAAACCTGGAAATTATTAAATTTACCGCTTTTCTGACACGAATACCGCGTTGCATTTGTTCACATAACCTTTCACTGGTGTTCAGTATGTAATTTTAAACATTTGAGAAAAAAAAAAAACGTCGATATTGATCATTTAAAAGCGAGTTTTGCAAAGCTTTTTATATTATACCTTCGGAGTGCATACTTTTAAGTTGATCACTGTGTGCAATTCGCAGTTTTATTTTCAAGCAGGAATTACTTTGTTGCAAAGTTGCATTTCACTAATTTATTATTCTTTGAATTTTATATACATACATACATACATATATATACTGTGTATATATGTGTGTGTATACACACACACGTGTGTGTGTGTCTAACTCTGGATTTTATGAAATCCCTAAAATGTTCAGGGATTTCATGCAAGGTTAATTCGTGATATTTTCGTTAGTTTTAACAAAAATATCACGACTTAACCTAACCAGTCGTCAAGGGCGTAAAGTTGACCTAACCAGGCATTCAATTAATCTAATCGGGCATTCAATAATTTTCCTGTAGGTTTAACGAAACTATCACGACTCAACTTTACATGAAATCCCTGAACATTTTAGGGATTTCATGAAATCACTAGTTACACAGATTCCCTATAACATACTGTGTGTGTGTGTGTGTGTGTGTGTGTGTGTGTGTGTGTGTATATACACATATATATTATTATATATATATATATATATATATATATATATATATATATATACAGTATATTATATATATATATATATATATATATATATATATATATACACACACACTGTTGTATTTCACTTTCAGGGTTATCCCAATCAATGTCATTCGCATTTCACTCCGTGCCCAAGAGAAATCCGCGAGGGAGGGAGAATTTCAGAGAAGGCGTTTCTAAAATTGATCAATTCCAATTTCATGATATTTTCCTTCTCATCTACGGATTTCCCCTAACTTTAGTCCATTTCATTTTGTGAATTCTCATTTGCGGAGCGCGAATGAGAATGGAAACAACAGAGTGGGAAGACATCGTTTGTTAGTTATTATATAGTATTATAGATTGTAAAACACGTGTTTAACAAGATGCTATTTATCTATATTATCCGTTTTAACAGCTATAAGATGGTTTAAGCCTTCTTTATCTACCACGGGATTAATAATAGGCCTACAAATGTTGTTTCAAGTAGGAAATTAAGGGCTAACAGTAACGTTCTGTTCGTTTAATTATATTATTTGTGTACCAACTACGTTCTCCTACGTCTTTCTTTCCATTACTAAATAAGAAACTTGACTTCAAAATGCAACCCTAATTTTAGGAAACTCCGTACACTAAAACTGAATAGATCATCACACGCAGTTAGTCCCAAATTTTCTATTTTGGGCTAAAAAAATTTGAGAAGCAAAACGGTCAATATCTACATTACTCCAGTTATAGTTAAATCTATCTAAATTAAGACTCCTTGAAAGGTTTTCTACCCGTCTTCCTACATACAGATAACGAAAAAGTCCGACACAAAAACGAGCAGTTAAAGAGATTATTACAAGTGAATCTAAGTTTATTGTTTCGCTCAGATTATACTATCCGCAACTTTAATGGATAAGAGATATTATATAATTGTTTATCATATTCAAGAGGCGATTATAATCGCTGTTGTACGTTATTGAGCCGTTAAGTTATCTTCAAATGAAACTTAAATGTAATTTTAATGAAAAGAAAAACAGCAATATATTTATAACGAGTATTTCAATAAATTTAGTGAACGTGTTATATACAGTATGTACAGATGCGAGTAGAATTTGAAATAATGACATTCATACTGATTTCTGCCATAGATTTAGAAAAATTCTTTAAAAGTGTGTATGACCAAAAGACGGTAGAATACTCATTACGTGGGTACAAATTATACACACACTGAGTAAACGTGAACTCTCAGCCTAGAATCATAATTATAATTGCGAGAGTCTTTTCAATATCCGTTGGTGGTACAACATTCCAGGAGCCAACGCTGGTGATTGTACTGAAGGTACATAAAGTACATGGCAGTGATATATCTCGTCTGAACGCAACATACTCGTATAATATCGAAGTAAAACAATACATTTAAAAACAAAGTCAATAATTATTTTATCGCTTAATATGGCAATACTTCAGCATTTTATGCCGGTAATAAGTACAGAATACTTTTCCAAGAAATCCTCCTTCGTATATAATATATATATATAATATATATATATATATATATATATGTACTATATTCCCATGTCTCGGCAGTAACTATGAAACTAAGTACAATGAAGTAAAAATGTCATGAAAAAAACAAATGAGAGAGAGAGTGTTACAAGGAGTTACAAGGAAAAGAAGTACCTCAAAAGGCCTTGCGGCCCATACCGAGGAGGTACCAATGGCAACGGGTGCCAGGGAAAATTTTGTAAAAGTTTATTTTTCTTTCAACTAACCTAGCAGTAGTAGAAAACTGGATAGAAAAGTAGAAGGCTCTCTCCCCACCCTCCGCTCCCTCCCTGCCAGAGGCAGGTACGGAAAAAGGTTGAAGAAAATACCTTCACCCTGGAAAAGTAGCCAAGGAAATTTTACAGGAAAGTGGAGAATATATAAATAGCTCTATATTTAGTTTGCTCACACAGACACCATGCAAGCGATCTCCTGCAGAGTTTTCTTATGTTTTAGTCTTAAACTATGAGAGTATTCAGTACTTTGTCTAGCCTATTTTTAAACACATTTACACTTTGACTGGAAACAACCTCTGAGGGAAGTTGGTTCCAGGTATTAACTATTTTATAGGAAAAGAAATTTCCGCAGACTGAGGTCCTAAATGTCTTTACACACTCAAATAGTGTGCAAGATTTCGTCTACCCTTTTCTTGAACTGATCCACAGAGGAACTGTTCACAACTTTGGAGGTAACCTGTTCCACGTGTCACAGATCTTATAGTAAAGTAATTCCCACACACACTAGTCCTAAACCGTTTCAAATCCAACTTCCAACCATTGTTGCGAGTTGGGTTATCATTTAAACTAAACATGCTTCTAAAATCGACATCGTTGAACCCGCGTAAGAGCTTGAAAACCTCGATCAGTTGACCGCGCAGCCTCCGAGTTTCAAGCGAAAACAAGTTCAGGGCGCGTAACCGTCGATTGTAGCCCATATGCCTAACGGAAGGGATTAACTTTGTGGCCCTCGCCTGCACTCGCTCCAGCCTCTCAATATCTTTCCTGAGGGTGGGCGACCAGAACTGCACAGCATTCCAGGTGCGGCCGAACAAGGAATTGTACAGAGAGAGCACAATCTCTTGTTCCGAAACTGAAATTGCCTCCTGATATAACCCAATAGTTTCTGGGCTTTCTTTTCCACCTCTACGCACTGTTTCGTAAACTTAAGGTCGCTGCTAATTAGCACACCCAAGTCCTTTTCTAAATCAGTCACCTCGATAACTCCCCAACATCGAGTAGTCCGACTTGGGATTGGCGTAGCCAATGTGCATCACTTTGCATTTACCCAAGTTAAACGGCATTTGCCATTTTTCGGACCACTCTCCTATCCTACCTAGGTCCGCACGCAGTTCCTCGATCGCTTCGGGCGTCCCAACATTGGCCCCAAGCTTGGTGTCATCAGCGAATTTGGCGATCCGACTGACGATGCCACCGTCGATATCATTTATGTAAATGATAAACAACAGCGGCCCCAAAACGGAACCCTGAGGAACCCCACTAGTGACCGAGGCCCAACCCGAACTAGCCCCTTTAATTACCACCCTCTGCCGCCTATTCTTCAGCCAGTTTTCAATCCACCTACCTATTTCCCCACCGATACCCAGCACGCGCACTTTCGCCATTAGCCGGCGGTGAGGTACCTTATCAAAGGCTTTCTGAAAGTCGAGATAAAGTATATCAATCGCCCTACTCTTATCATACTCACCAACATGACGTGGAAAAACTCGAGCAAGTTGGTGAGACACGACCTATGCCGTCTAAACCCATGTTGGGAGTCCAAGCAGCTTGTAGGAATCCAAATGGTCAACGATCCTATCCGCTATTATCCCTCTAATAATTTACCTACAACTGAAGTGAGACTAATGGGACGATAGTTCCCTGGACTTTCGTGATCCCCTTTCTTAAAGAGGGGTCACGTTGGCTTCCCTCCAGTCACCAGGCACCTGGCCCGTTTCCAACGATTTGTTGAAGACTGTAGCCAGGTGGGGAGCCACCTGGTCGCGCACTCCCGCAACACTCTGGGGAGAAACTGGTCTGGCCCAGGAGCCTTAAACGCGCTCAGTTTGTCTATTCTATCGGCAACGACTGTCGCGGTACATCGAACACTATCCAGGCCAGCACCTTCGTGCCTCACGCCTGGCTCGGGGATGATGCGGGTGTCCTCCCTGGTGAACACTCCCGCAAAGTACTCATTAAGCACATTGGCGATGTCCGCGTCGGAGGTCCGCAGAACGCCGCTTCGGTCCTTTAACGGACCTATCATGCTTCTAATGGGCTTTCTACTATTAACATAACTGAAGAACTCCTTAGGGTTCCCCTTGCAGAGGCTTGCCACCCGTAGTTCTTCGTTACGTTTCGCTAGCCTAACCTTCGCCTTCACTTCCCTACACAGGCGGACATACGCTTCAGTGTTCTCGTGGGAACGATTGGCCTTCGCCCTCCTATACGCTACTTTCCTATTTCGGATAGCCGAAGCGATGTCACGATTGAACCACTTAGGCTGCGTTGAAGCAGGGGTGACCGGTTTTGAGGGTATGGCAGCAGACTGCAGCACCATAAACTCGTCCCGGAATGCACTCCACACTCCCTCAACATCGCCGCCGACCTCTAACCCCACTCTCCTACGCTATCCCTGAGGCTAACAAAGTTCGCCCGCCGGAGATCGAGCTTACTGCCTCTCGAGTTACTACGCTTCACCCGAGGGACGCACACACGGAACCTAATAAGACCGTGATCACTCCCGCCCAACGATTCGTCAACGGTGAGGCCAGTGACGAGGTTGTCTTCGGTCGTGAATACTAAGTCTAGAACGCTTTCGCCTCGTGTAGGCTCGTTGACCCACTGAGTGAGGAAGTTCTCATCAGCAAAGTCAACTAGCCTCCTCCCTTCAGCATCAGCAGTCCTGTTTTCCCACTTTATGCCGCGACAGTTGAAGTCTCCTAAAACTACACACACCCTATCCCCTAGCAGGCTACTGAGTTCGGTGTACAAGGCTGTATCCTCCTCGAGGAGGAGATGCGGAGGTCTGTACACCAAGATTAACCTATAGCTCGTCCCTCCCACATTCAGATCGACGCCAAGCAGCTCCCGTTCCGAGAGAGAGAGAGAGAGAGTTACAAGGAGTTACAAGGAAAAGAAGTAACTCAAAAGGCCTTGCGGCCCATACCGAGGAGGTACCAATGGCAACGGGTGCCACGGAAAATTTTCTACACACTCAAATAGTGTGCAAAATTTGGTCTAACCTTTTCTTGAACTGATCCACAGAGGAACTGTTCACAACTTCCGAAGGTAACCTGTTCCATGTGTCACAGATCTTATACGTAAAGTAATTCCCACACACACTAGTCCTAAACCGTTTCAAATCCAACTTCCAACCATTGTTGCGAGTTGGGTTATCATTTAAACTAAACATACTTCTAAAATCGACATCGTTGAACCCGCGTAAGAGCTTGAAAACCTCGATCAGTTGACCGCGCAGCCTCCGAGTTTCAAGCGAAAACAAGTTCAGGGCGCGTAACCGTCGATTGTAGCCCATATGCCTAACGGAAGGGATTAACTTTGTGGCCCTCGCCTGCACTCGCTCCAGCCTCTCAATATCTTTCCTGAGGGTGGGCGACCAGAACTGCACAGCATACTCCAGGTGCGGCCGAACAAGGGAATTGTACAGTGAGAGCACAATCTCCTTGTTCCGAAACTGAAATTGCCTCCTGATATAACCCAATAGTTTCTGGGCTTCTTTTCCACCTCTACACACTGTTTCGTAAACTTAAGGTCGCTGCTAATTAGCACACCCAAGTCCTTTTCTAAATCAGTCACCTCGATATTACTACCCAACATCGAATAGTCCGACTTGGGATTGGCGTAGCCAATGTGCATCACTTTGCATTTACCAAGTTAAACGGCATTTGCCATTTTTCGGACCACTCTCCTATCCTACCTAGGTCCGCACGCAGTTCCTCGATCGCTTCGGCGTCCCAACATTGGCCCCAAGCTTGGTGTCATCAGCGAATTTGGCGATCCGACTGACGATGCCACCGTCGATATCATTTATGTAAATGATAAACAACAGTGGCCCCAAAACGGAACCCTGAGGAACCCCACTAGTGACCGAGGCCCAACCCGATCTAGCCCCTTTAATTACCACCCTCTGCCGCCTATTCCTCAGCCAGTTTTCAATCCACCTACCTATTTCCCCACCGATACCCAGCGCGCGCACTTTCGCCGTTAGCCGGCGGTGAGGTACCTTATCAAAGGCTTTCTGAAAGTCGAGATAAAGTATATCAATCGCCCTACTCTTATCGTACTCACTCAACATGACGTGGAAAAACTCGAGCAAGTTGGTGAGACACGACCTATGCCGTCTAAACCCATGTTGGGAGTCCCCAAGCAGCTTGTAGGAATCCAGATGGTCAACGATCCTATCAGCTATTATCCCTTCTAATAATTTACCTACAACTGAAGTGAGACTAATGGGACGATAGTTCCCTGGACTTTCGTGATCCCCTTTCTTAAAGATAGGGGTCACGTTGGCTTCCCTCCAGTCACCAGGCACCTGGCCCATCTCCAACGATTTGTTGAAGACTGTAGCCAGGTGGGGAGCCACCTGGTCGCGCACTTCTCGCAACACTCTGGGGAGAAACTGGTCTGGCCCAGGAGCCTTAAACGCGCTCAGTTTGTCTATTCTATCGGCAACGACTGTCGCGGTACATCTAACACTATACAGGCCAGCACCTTCGTGGGAACGAGTGGGAACGAGTGGCCTTCGCCCTCCTATACGCTACTTTCCTATTTCCGATAGCCGAAGCGATGTCACGATTGAACCACTTAGGCTGCGTTGAAGCAGGGGTGACCGGTTTTGAGGGTATGGCAGCAGACTGCAGCACCATAAACTCGTCCCGGAATGCACTCCACACTCCCTCAACATCGCCGCCAACCTCTAACCCCATCTCTCCTACGCTATCCCTGAGGCTAACAAAGTTCGCCCGCCGGAGATCGAGCTTACTGCCTCTCGAGTTACTACGCTTCACCCGAGGGACGCACACACGGAACCTAATAAGACCGTGATCACTCCCGCCCAATGATTCGTCAACGGTGAGGCCAGTGACGAGGTTGTCTTCGGTCGTGAATACTAAGTCTAGAACGCTTTCGCCTCGTGTAGGCTCGTTGACCCACTGAGTGAGGAAGTTCTCATCAGCAAAGTCAACTAGCCTCCTCCCTTCAGCATCGGCAGTCCTGTTTTCCCACTTTATGCCGCGACAGTTGAAGTCTCCTAAAACTACACACACCCTATCCCCTAGCAGGCTACTGAGTTCGGTGTACAGGGCTGTATCCTCCTCGAGGAGGAGATGCGGAGGTCTGTACACCAAGATTAACCTATAGTTCGTCCCTCCCACGTTCAGATCGACGCCAAGCAGCTCCCGTTCCGACCGGAACTGGCAGTCAACCGGACTCAACGTGTCTCTGACGTATATTAGTACCCCACCCCCCTCCCCACGGGTGCGGTCTTTGCGAAACATTCTATACCCGGGAATTTCGAACTCCCCAACGTAGTCCCTACGATCAGTATGAATCCAGGACTCGGTGATAGCAACGATATCCTGGTATTCTGATGCTAAGAGTGCCCGTAGCTCGCCAAACTTGTTCCTGATCGACCTAGCATTAAAAAGCATTGCACGGAGGGAGCCTCCCCTATTCTGACCGCCCCCTAGCACGACCCGTTTCTCGAACAGCCAGGGCTGTCGGGAGTTGAATAGCCCCTCACTAACGAGGGGACAATCTCCGCAGGAGCTTGAGCCCCCTCCAACGTGGAAGGAGAGTCACTACCTGCTGTTGGAGGGGGACTAACTACTGGGGGAGGGGGACTAACTACCTGCTGTTGGAGGGGGACTACCTGCTGGGGGAGGGGGACTACTGCTGGGGGAGGGGGACTAACTGCTGGGGGAGGGGGACTACCTGCTGGGGGAGTAGGTTTAACTGTTTGGGGAGCAGGATCAATTGCTGGTTTGGGGGGTCTTAGTTTAAAGAGATTATACAAATTAATGTTCAGTAAATCACCATACTTCTTTTTCCCCTTCTGGTTAAAATGTATCCCGTCCGAACCAAAGTATTCCCCATTTCCGTAGAATGTAGGCCAAAAATCGACAAACTTTAGGCCTTTTTCATCACACATGCGTTTAACTCTTTTATTTATGCTAATGGCTTTACTTAGAGTATAGTCACTAGCACGCATTCGAGGGAGAATTCCTACGACCATACCCATGTCTGTCCTATCCCTAACCTTGTCAGTTAGGTTCTTAAATTCTTTTATAATGGGCTCTGTCTGCCCTCCTGTCCCTCCCATAAAAACGTCATTGCCACCAACATGGACAATGATAGGGCAACTCTTATTCTTGATATTAATTTTGCCTAATTCCCTATTAATTATCTGGCTTGTGGCACCCGGAAAACATCGGAGCTTTCTCTTGGTCGCCCGTCTTGCTCCGAAAAAGTCCCCTTGATTCCTTACCATAGAATCCCAAATTAAAAAGGTTTCATCCTCCTCATCAGCAAGTAAGTGAAACTTATTTTTGATGGTAATGGGTTCCAAATCCTTATGTTTTGGTTTTGGTTTGGAGGGTCTTTTATTTTGACCAATTTGAATTCTTGGTCCTCCGTTTTATTTTCCGGAATAGTCACCGTGTTTTCTAAGCGTGCCACGCTTTGCTCTAGATGCTTAATTTTACAGTTTAAATCTGCTTGTGTGTTTTTAGTTTGATCTTGTCTACTGGGATGGATTTCCAGTGCTACGAGCCTAGCTTCAAGCTTTTTTACTAATTCCTTTAGCTCTTTCACTTCCTTTTCGTGGTTGTCTCTAAGTTTACAAAACAAACATATACTAAGGGATGTGATATCGCTGATACTACCTTCTGGGAAGTCAACGCACCAATGATTAACTTTACATTTAAAGCATTCTGCTTTCAATTTAGCTGGCCCTGTCATTTTTTTTTTTTTTTTTTTTTTTACGTTAATTTAAATAAATAATACAATATGTTCCTTTTAATTAATACGATACGTTACTTTTAAATAATACAATATGCTACTTTAATTAATATAACGAATGGTGAGAGGGGTAATGGTGAGTTCGGAAGTAAACACGTGTTACAGACCGGAAACTGAGTTGAATACAGAATTGAATGGAACCTGTGGGTTGCCGTTAGTAACAATGCAGTCTGATATTAATTTAAATAATACAATGCTATTTTAATTAGTATATTGGTTAGTGAGGGAGGATTGGTGAATGCCGAAATACGAAATAAACACGCGCAGACGAGTGGCACGTGTTTCAGACCGGAAATGGAATTGAATACGGAACTGAATGGGATCTGTAGGGAGCCGTTGATAACAATGCAGAATGATGTTACTTTAAATAATATAATATGTTATTTTAATTTATACAACGGATCGTGGGAGAGAAGTAGTGAATGCGGGAGATAGACCTGCGAGAGCATGTGTTACAGACCGGAAATGGACCTGCGAGAGCACGTGTAACAGACCGGAAACGGAAATAGTCGAACATACAAATCTTACTATGTAACTCGTCTGAAAATGCAATCTGTAACTACCGTCTAAAACAATGCAAACTTATTTCACGTTAACTTTCCCAGAGAAATTCAGCCGAAAAAACAGAATTTAAACAATATCAAATTATGTTCGTTAACCGGAAAAGGAATAAATTAAGTATAATTAATAATAAATTGTCTAATTATTAAGCAATAGTGCTTGCCCTAATCTCAATAATAAAGTAAATACATATTAAACTTATCTAACAAATATACAATCAAACTGTCACTTAGTCACTATTAAAAAAAAGATACTGGAGAGACCACACAGCACGTTCGCCTCCGATGAAGTCTAATGAGAGAGAGAGAGAGAGAGAGAGAGAGAGAGAGAGAGAGAGAGAGAGAGAGAGAGAGAGAGAGAGAGAGTTACAAGGAAAAGAAGTACCTCAAAAGGCCTTGCGGCCCATACCGAGGAGGTACCAATGGCAACGGGTGCCAGGGAAAATTTTGTAAAAGTTTATTTTTCTTTCAACTATCCTAGCAGTAGTAGAAAACTGGATAGAAAAGTAGAAGGCTCTCTCCCCACCCTCCGCTCCCTCCCTGCCAGAGGCAGGTACGGAAAAAGGTTGAAGAAAATACCTTGACCCTGGAAAAGTAGCCAAGGAAATTTTACAGGAAAGTGGAGAATATATAAATAGCTCTATATTTAGCTTGCTCACAGAGACACCGTGCAAGCGATCTCCTGCAGAGTTTTCATATGTTTTAGTCTTAAACTATGAGAGTATTCAGTACTTTGTCTAGCCTATTTTTAAACACATTTACACTTTGACTGGAAACAACCTCTGAGGGAAGTTGGTTCCAGATATTAACTATTTTATAGGAAAAGAAATTTCCGCAGACTGAGGTCCTAAATGTCTTTACACACTCAAATAGTTTGCAAGATTTCGTCTACCCTTTTCTTGAACTGATCCACAGAGGAACTGTTCACAACTTCCGAAGGTAACCTGTTCCATGTGTCACAGATCTTATACGGAAAGTAATTCCCACACACACTAGTCCTAAACCGTTTCAAATCCAACTTCCAACCATTGTTGCGAGTTGGGTTATCATTTAAACTAAACATACTTCTAAAATCGACATCGTTGAACCCGCGTAAGAGCTTGAAAACCTCGATCAGTTGACCGCGCAGCCTCCGAGTTTCAAGCGAAAACAAGTTCAGGGCGCGTAACCGTCGATTGTAGCCCATATGCCTAACGGAAGGGATTAACTTTGTGGCCCTCGCCTGCACTCGCTCCAGCCTCTCAATATCTTTCCTGAGGGTGGGCGACCAGAACTGCACAGCATACTCCAGGTGCGGCCGAACAAGGGAATTATACAGTGAGAGCACAATCTCCTTGTTCCGAAACTGAAATTGCCTCCTGATATAACCCAATAGTTTCTGGGCTTTCTTTTCCACCTCTACACACTGTTTCGTAAACTTAAGATCGCTGCTAATTAGCACACCCAAGTCCTTTTCTAAATCAGTCACCTCGATATTACTACCCAACATCGAGTAGTCCGACTTGGGATTGGCGTAGCCAATGTGCATCACTTTGCATTTACCCAAGTTAAACGGCATTTGCCATTTTTCGGACCACTCTCCTATCCTACCTAGGTCCGCACGTAGTTCCTCGATCGCTTCGGGCGTCCCAACATTGGCCCCAAGCTTGGTGTCATCAGCGAATTTGGCGATCCGACTGACGATGCCACCGTCGATATCATTTATGTAAATGATAAACAACAGCGGCCCCAAAACGGAACCCTGAGGAACCCCACTAGTGACCGAGGCCCAACCCGAACTAGCCCCTTTAATTACCACCCTCTGCCGCCTATTCCTCAGCCAGTTTTCAATCCACCTACCTATTTCCCCACCGATACCCAGCGCGCGCACTTTCGCCATTAGCCGGCGGTGAGGTACCTTATCAAAGGCTTTCTGAAAGTCGAGATAAAGTATATCAATCGCCCTACTCTTATCGTACTCACTCAACATGACGTGGAAAAACTCGAGCAAATTGGTGAGACACGACCTATGCCGTCTAAACCCATGTTGGGAGTCCCCAAGCAGCTTGTAGGAATCCAAATGGTCAACGATCCTGTCAGCTATTATCCCTTCTAATAATTTACCTACAACTGAAGTGAGACTAATGGGACGATAGTTCCCTGGACTTTCGTGATCCCCTTTCTTAAAGATAGGGGTCACGTTGGCTTCCCTCCAGTCACCAGGCACCTGGCCCATCTCCAACGATTTCAGAAGTACACCTCGTCAGGAAATAACCTGACGAGGTGTACTTTTGAATACACGAAAGGCCTTGGAATCATCTTTCTTTTTCCCTGTGGGTTTGCATTATTCATTCATTTCACGTGTTTAATTGTGAAATTCATTATTTATATATATATATATATATATATATATATATATATATATATATATATATATATATATATATATATATATAATCATTACTCTTTTCGTAAAATTAAACGAAGCGTTTCATACAGTACAGGGTGTCACATAAGTCCGGCATCATGGGAGAAATTCATATTTTTCTACTTCTACAAACCATAATTTATGCTCGGGATGCCAATTTCCCGTCCACCATTCTGTTCAGTGACGAGGCCGTTTTTTATGGAAATGGTGAGGTAAATCGACAGAACACCCGCTACTGGTCTCAAAACAACCCTCACTGGTATACCTCTTCAAAGGAACAAGGTGCATCTCGGGTGATGGTATGGTGTGGCATTTGGAAGGATCGCATCATAGGCCCCCCCCTTTTTCGATGAACATGTCACTGGAGGCACCTACCTACGTATGCTCAAGGAAGAAGCATTTCCCAGTGTCTTGAACGAAGAAGGAAATTTCCCAACATGGTTCCAGCAAGACGGCGCTCCTGCATATTACAGCACCCAAGTAGGGAATACCTGTACCAACAATTCCCTGGTCATTGGATAGGACGTCGCGGGCCTGTGGAATGGCCAGCTAGAAGCCCGGATCTCACGCCACTAGATTTTTATCTCTGGGGCCACTTGAAAGCGCTGGTATACGCAGAGAAAATTAGGAGTGTTAAACATTTGCGGCAGCGCATTATTGGGGCATGTAACACCATTACTCCTGACATCATTCACCGTGTGCTTGCTGACTGGGTATCGCGTCTGAATTTGTGTATTGAAAACAATGGTGGACATATTGAGCACGTTCTGTAAATAAAAGCTTTTATTTTGCCTTTTTTTATTATTTTTCCTGTGATGCCGGACTTATGGGACACCCTGTATGAAAGATATTCTGTTTATAAAAAATGAAACGAGTGAAAAGACGGCATTTTCTTTTTGAAAAGTTGTTTTCATTTCTGCTCGAAGAATCAAAGGGGAATGTCGTGACAGTTTGTTTGCTGAGCACCGTCGAGTGCAGATTTTTATTTCATATTTTTATGACTTATGTAATATTTTTCTCATTTTTTTGTTTTTTACCAAATTTTTTTTCGTAATATTTAGTATTTTTACTCGTAATTAGCTATCAATAATTTGTTTCCGCTATTTCCAAAATAACTTTTTTGTATAAACTAATTTTAATATTTTTTTTACTTCAAACTAAAAAATAAACCGATTTCCTCATAATTATGCGAAATATTCGTATAAAATATACATTTTAAGCTTATAACAATTAACCGCTTCTGGAATCTCTCATTTCCATTCAACTTTATCTCGTTGGTAAATTTCAAATATAATTTCTGCCAATAAAACGAAGCATTATCATATATTGATAAGAGGAGGCTGATAAAGCGACATCTTTTCTAACACTTTCAAAACGGCTATACACTAAATGGATTAAGTGCTCGCTGGGTCCACTCCCAACGTTATGGTTAACTCAATTAAGAGGATGATCTCGGTTTAATTGAATTTGGTAACAGATTTAACGAGGTTACCGTTAACCATACGCGATACAAACGATATACAAAAACTTTATTTTTATGAAAATTAAAGCTCTCTTTTTTTCATTACTATAGTTTGGGCGCCTGGTAGCTCAGTGGTTACGGTGGCGGACTCTGAGCAGTGAGGCTTTGGTTCACTCCCCCCCCCCCCCGCTAGCTCATGGGTTGGGTTGCGTTGCCAGTTTACCCTTAGACCACATCGTGGGGAAATACGCTTCCTGACTGTTACTTTTCCTCCCATTATTATACTTTGCTCTCATTATACGAACGATTCAGGTTCAAATTTTCTTGTTTCCTTAATGGCATATAGCCATATATCTTTAAGACTCCTATAATGTATTGAGTAAAGATTGATGGGATTGTTTAACCTCCTCCTCAACATCTACGGTCATTTGATGGAAGGGACTTACGGCTATACGCGGAATCCGAACCACGGGTCGCTACATAACTCTGGACGCGGAGGACGGTCTCCTATCCAACTACTCTTCAGACCCAATGTCGCTTAATTTCGTTGATCGATGGTAAACTGTTACGACACTATCCACGACGTAGCCCATGTATTGATTAATTAAATTCATATAAGATGGGTAAAACATTCATATTGAGGTCATTTCCACCCAACTAAATTGCTTCAAATTTTACTAATTTAAACATTAATTAAAAAAAGAGAAGTTCGCAATGAAAACCTGGAAAAATCCACCAGAGTCCATTAATTTAATATAGTGGCCAAATAAAAACCATCAGAGTCCATTAATTTAATATATACTCGCCGAGTAAAATTTTTAGACCGATTCTGTTGTACTTTTCGGCCGGCCAGAATTATCTAATCCCACGCGTCTCACCAATCCCAGTTCTTAAAAACTTAATAATCCATAATTTCAAAGAAGACACTTTTAATCCCTTAACTGAAACACGAACCCTTCCATCCCTTTTGAGACGACTTTCGCACACTCGACTAAATACAATGCATTAAAAAGTATGTAATTGGAGAGCATCTCTTTAAAATTCATAATATTAACACTTTTGTGATGTTTTTATCAATTTTATACAAGATACTGAAATAGCTTCCATAATTTAATCCGAATGTATCACGATTTGGATTAAATTAAGTTAAAAACAGGACTGAAGTAGTTTTTTCGTGTAAAAAACTACTAAAAAGTTAGGCATAAAACTTGATAAAACATATTGCTTTTCCTACGAATCCATCCGCGGATTTATCTACTTATATGATAGATATATGTATAATAATAATAGATGAATAACGTATAATAGATAATGCTGTCAAACCTATCCTACTAGATTGAACACGAAAATTACCTTTAGCGAAGACGATCATGGCGATGACTTGGCAAGCAGGACATTCAAAATTTAAGCGCAATTTTCTTCTTTGACAGCATCATTTTAAAGCGTTAAAATTAGCGTGTAAGTCGCGTTAAATTTACAGTTTCGCCTTCCAATCTCTCAATACATTTGCAGAACGTGCTTAAGTCGCCATGTGACGCGCATTTTTTTTAGACTATATTTCTTAATTTAAAGATAATTACTTCAACCTTAAAGTTTTAAAAGTAAATTTCTCCCCCTTTTAATCCTTTAAATTGGCAGTTTTCTCCCATAAAGCGTATATAAGTCGTCACTTTCTCCAATCCTAATTGGATCATAAAAAAGTAATCGACCATTTCAGAGACGAAAAGAAACCAATTTTAGCCGCAGCATTCGACTGATTTCTGTATAAATTTACAAAATAAACATTTTACGCTCGTAACAATCCCTTCTACCGAGTTCGGGTGGGGAATGGGGAGGTGTTGGAAAGTGGAGCTCGGGTATAAGGTTGCTGGGTTTCAATCGGTATATCAGACATCTTGTTCGAAGTTATCTCAACTGTTTTCATTAAAAAACTTTGTAACAAAGGCGGTAAATACATCTTTTTTTTATAAACTGTACACCTGAATGGTTTTCCACTACAGTATTTGGAACGGTAAAGTCCAAAAGGAAAAAAACAAGATGCTCACTATAAGTTCGTAAAAGAAAATCTTCGCGTCTCTATTTTCCGCATTTGTACGCTTGAGAAAGAGTTTTCAAACTTTGTGAAAGTTTTTATTTCGGATTTTTTAGTAAATACATAAACAAAAAGACGTCCTTGTACTACTGCAGCGACTCCGTTTATTAAAAGGAATTTGAAACGTGCATTCTGATAACAGTATTTTCGCGAATATAAAAACTTTTATTTCTCCTTCAAACTTTTTTTTTAATTCTTCGCAAATGTTTTGTGCCTTTAAATATTTAAATTTTGGTTTAATAACGTTTACAAACGTCTCTTCATTCATGGATATTATACATTTTTATGTAAAATTATAAAATTAAAATAGCATGCATTTATAAACAGATTAATGAAACAAAATTCTTTTCTATATAGACTCGAAGCTATGTATAATACATTCTCACTCATGCAAAAATGTAATAATTATATATATATATATATATATATATATATATATATATATATATATATATATATATATATATATATATATATAACGAGTAAGCTCTGGAAATCGAGACTTATTTTCGTTGTTAGTTCAGTTATAGTTCTCCTCAAATACGGAGAATATTAAACAGTGTTCGAACTTAAAGTATAGGGTGATCCAGATAAATGGGACCCATAAAAAAAAGCCAAATATTCTTAATATTTAATTCCTTTCATAAAAACTATATATCATTCGAAAGAGTAGAGTTACAAGTTTATTATGAAATATTTATTTTTTAAAAATGACTGACTCCTTTCAAATGTGCTCCATTAGTTGCCAAGCATTCCAGTGTTCTCGCTTGTAAGTTCTGCATCACTTTTGCAAGAGTGTGCGGTGGTATGGCCTGTATCTCATTTGTGATGGCGGCCTTCAATTCTTGCAAGGTCGTTGGGTTATTTCTGTAGACCCTACTCTTTAAATATCCCCAGAGATAATAATCTAAGGGAGAAAAATCCGGAGACCTTGCGGGCCATTCAACGTCTCCAAATCTTGAGATTAACTCGCCTGGAAACGTTTGACGCAAAACTGCCATGCAGTTCCTCGTGGTATGGCAGGTAGCTCCGTCTTGTTGGAACCAGTGGTTTTCTAGACAAAGATCTCTTAATTTAGGAATAAGGAAATCGGTCAACATTTTTTCGTAGCGATCACCATTTACAGTGACCGTGTTTCCGGTGGAATCCTCGAAAAAGTACGGCCCTATGATCTGAGATGCAGTAAGACCACACCAAACAGTTACACGCTGACTATGCAACGGGACTTCGGTAATATTCAATGGATTTTCTGTTGCCCAGAAACGACAATTTTGTTTGTTTACAGTTCCATTCAAGTGAAAATGGGCTTCGTCTGACATAATCAAAGTTGCTAGAAAATTGGTGGTGTCATTTACCTTCTGTTGGACCCATTGACAGAATTGTCGTCTTCGTGCGAAATCTCCATCGTTTAGTTGTTGCACTGTTTGAATTTTATATGGAAAGAGCATTAAATTTTGCTTGAATATACGGTGTGTTGTTCCATATCCAACTCCTAACAGCTGAGAAGCACGTCTGATGCTTATGTTATGATTATCCTGTACAATTTCATGAGTTCTGTTAATGATCTCGTCTATCCTTGCTGTGCGCACTCTTCCAGTTGGTTTTCTTTTTCCAATGCTGCCAGTTAGGGAAAAATTTCTGACACACCGACGGATTACTTTCTTAGAAGGTGATTTTGACATCTGAAAATTTGTCTTGAAAGATCTTTGAGCTGAAACTACACTTCTTCCATGCTCATAATAATATTGCTCAGTTATGAAACGCAGCTGTTCCACAGTCCATGCAGTCATCTTGAAGGGTTAGTTTTAACTAACACTTTTATTTTGTTTTGTATCTTATCTTGTCTTGTATTGTCAAAACCTATACAATCCTGTACAAACTTGTAACTATACTCTTTCGAATGATGCGTATGATTTTATAAAAGGACTTATACTTTAAGAGTTACAGGTGTTTCTTTTGGGTCCCATTTCTCTGGATCACCCTTTATTATGTGCTGGCTGTACATTCAAAATGTCTGGTTGATAATAATCAAAACTAAATGTAAAACTATATATATATATATATATATATATATATATATATATATATATATATATATATATATATTATATATATATATGGGTTGCTGGAATATATAAAGGCTGGTTATTTTCGTCTCGTCCATATAAAATAACGAAGCAGGAAAAGCGAAGTCTGTATATTAATAAATCATGCTGAAGAAAGAGTGAACAACACTATATAGCTAGTCACTCCGTGGCGTTTCACAAATACTTACAGCCTATCAACATGACAAGAATTGTAAATATCTTCTCTGCATCTGTATTTGCGGCAACATTCCCAAAACCAACGCTCGTTAAACTACTAAATGTGAAGTAAAGAGCTGTCACGTACTTCGCCTGCGAGTGATCAATGACAACAACTGAAACTCTGCTCGCATAAACGATCCGATAATTTTACACAATTTGTGAGAGATATTTATTGTATTGTATACGATAACTGACGGTTAAAGTTCAATCGTGAAGCAAATGTTTTTATGTATCCAAAAATATGTTAATAAAATACAGACTCTGTCTGTGACTGATTGATACAGTCGTTGAAAATACCCAACACCCCCCCCCCCCCCCCCTCTCCAAAAAAAAACCCCTCTATTTATTTCAGTATTCATCTCTCAAATGTTTTTATATCTATTATATAGAAATTTTACAGTTTATGTTATTTAAAATTTTCAAAGAATGTTAATATAAACTTAACCAAATTTTCTCGAATAGAGACGTATCACTGATATGTAGAAAATAATGAACGTTAATCATTTTGACTGTTTACAGTTCGTTTATCGTCTCCGAAATTAATAATGATTTATAACCGTTTTCAAATAAAACAGATTTGAGTTATGGACTGTGCTTTGGTACTTTATGCATGTATAATATACATTTGTTATTACTTTTGTATGTATTGATTGTGTAATAACTGCGGGTGTAATATTGCGTACGAAGTACTTTCATGCTATTGCATTAATATTACACGATGTCCAATCGTGAAAAGGAGTTTGCCAAGAAATAAAATCTATGGAAAAAATACTGAACATTTTAAATTTCATAAATTTATAACTGGTTGAAAAAATAATTGTTCGGGGTCATAATTCCTTTTGCGTTTTATGACGAGGGATCGAATACGAACTCATTCAAATTAGGCTTATTTTTGTTTATTATTCGTCACATCACGGAAATTCTCGTAAAATTTAAAAAGTTTGTTCTTTTCATAAATTTTATTTTCGACTAATTTCTTTCCGCAAGTCTACAGTCTGTTACAAAAGTCGGGATACCCTGTGTCTTAAAATATAGGGTGTGTGACCCATTGTATCCCGACTTTGGTTTCATCGATGATACAAAACAGCGCACAATTATCACCCGTATACGTAACAAATTGAATATATTGTGCATTAGTTACTCGTATATAGTGCGGCAATCCTTGATAAACAATATATTAATTACATTACGACGTCACAATACACTTATCCAAAGACAAGTGAAGGACATATCGAAGTTTCAAATTTTATTATTACAACAAAAAAAGTGCTTTGATTACTCTCTATAATTACCACATCTTTTACAATCTATTACGAATGAATGAATATATATATATATATATATATATATATATATATCAGCTGTAATAACTGGTTGTTATCGAGATAACGACTATTTACATTGAGTAATCCTGACGCCGCGTTAGGTTAGGTATGTTTCAAACAAACACTATAGCACGTTTCCGCTTAGCTTCTTATTAAGAGATATATTTCAACAGACAGAAAAGGAAGCCAAATCTTATCCGTGTGATGACAATTAAAAATCTTTTAAGATACGCAATGAGATAAATTTTATTAAAATCTGTTTTTTGAGCGGAAAAAATTAATTTGCAATAATTTTTAAGTGAAAATATTTTTTCTTTACGTAAAAAAAAATTCAACAAATCTAGAATTCAACAGAATTCATAAAAGATTTTATGAACAATCTCGCGTTACCTACATAAAAAAATGTCATAACAGCTGATAAATTACTTTTATACAAAACTTCTAACATTCTTATTTGTGAAAAGTTTTCTTTTGATTTCTGCAAATAGATTGAACTCACATCCCGTCACCATCACAAATATCGTAAACACTTTCTCTATTTCGGTGGTCGGCGAAACGTTTCCAAAGCCGACAGAGGTAAGAGATGAAAAAGTGAAGTAGACGGCTGTTATGTAACAGGACTGGAAGAAATACTTTACTTTTGAAATGCTATCGATTCTTTGTTAACGAGTCGCTATATGCACGATGATGATGATGCGCTTAGGGAGAGATCTCTCGGAAATAAAAGGAAGGAGGTATTGGTAAGGAAGAATGTTTGGGAAAGGGCGGGATTGGAAGAGGAAGAGTAGGAAATACCAGAAAGGAAGTGTGTACTGGAGTGATGGAAGTGATTGCTGGCAATGAAATGATAATTTAAGAGAGAGGACATCACGAGTGTTTGGGGTTGTTTGACCTCCTCGTAACGTGACGGACGGATAGGAACCCATAGCGTTACATGGGATCAATCATGGGTCGCTACATTATTTGAGTCTAGTGGATGATCATCCATCCAACTACTGAACAGATTCAACGTCGCTTAACGTCAGTAATCTAATGGAAAGCGGTGTTATGACTTGGCCACGACACAGAACTGGCAAGGGAAAAAATATTGACAAGAGAAGGGGCACTGGCAAGGGAGAGAGCAAAGCGAGAAGGGAAATACTGGCAGCGGAGAAAGCATTGGAGGCGGGAATACCTTCATGAGAGGATTACTGGTACAAAGACGTGGGTGTTGTTTAGGGAAAGTGTTTACAAAATTAACAACATTGCTTATCTATATAAATGCAGATCTCGTATAACTAAACTTGCATCCATTACGTAAAATTATATTTTCTACATTTATTAAACTGGATTTTTAACGTCATAATATTTACGTACAGAGACTCTGAACTCATGGCTTTGAAAACAGGATAATTTAAGAATATAAAATAGATACAAGAGTGTCCCCTGCAAAATTACTCTCTCCCTTCAGCATCATCACGATATATAACGCTGAACACTAATACATTAACAGCGGATGCTTTTCAGTGGAACATTTTTCTAAAATCTTTAAGTTATAAAAAGTTAAGAAAACCTTTTCTTAAAAGCAATTCAAAAACTATTCATTTCTTTTGAAAAAGAATGACTACAGAAAAATACGAGCCAAAATATTTTTATAAAACGCCTTTTGAATTTGCTTTTTTTTTTTTTATTTGTCGTCGAATATATATATATATAAGTTAATTTAAAAATATAAAATATATTCACTCGACTGACGTCATAACTTATAACATTTTAAAATTTACGACCTTATTTTAATCTTATATTCTTATTTAGAGAGAATAGACCATTTTCATTATTATGACTAAGGAACACGTGCGGTTTGACCCATCTTTAAACTTTTACTATGCATACACGGGAAGTCAAGTTGGGAGTATTATATGTTAAATTTCCAGCGGTATACGAGTTACCATGAAAACCATGAAAATGGTCTAAATTAAATGGAAATTTGCAAGAAAAAGATTATATATCTTACCCTTAAAGACGGTCCCCCTGAATTATTTCTGAAATAAAATTGTCTGGTATCATTAGCGAGATGGTCCAACCACCCAATTTTTGCAGACAATCCAGGTCTTTCTGCATTACCTATCGCATACCTATAAGGAAAAAAAAAAAAGTTTGACGAGAATGAAAAATTATATTAAAGTTTCTGAAGATACATATTGTCTGTTTAGATTTATATATCTGCATACATGTTCATTTCTACACATTTTTGAGTAACGTTAGCATAATGGCAACCATGTTAGGCTAGATAAGTAAAGAAACGGATAAACAGACAGTTCTATATTATCAGAGCCTGTACTTAATAAGTAAACTAAATTTTGTTTCATTCTCTTTAGCCTATTTGTTGTTATGAATGCCAACAAACGTATCCCAACTTGTCTTTAGTTGTAGACGTGTAACCATGTATATATCCAGGTTAGGCAACAAATGCTTATTCCTTACTAATGTTAAATGTACCTAAATACAGTATATACAAGTCGTTAATACAGCATAAGAACGTGATAGTTGAATAATTATTTTTCATTGTTATTTTGGTTAACTCTCAAATCATGAAACATTGAAGAAAATTCATTGCAGAGGGTTTACAAAAGTAAATAGACACCACAATGACTGTCCTCAAGAACAAATGCCAAAGTTCATCAATGGAATGTCAGCTTTACTTAATGCAAAAGGGGAAAACACGATTCTAAATACACTAATTCAGTAAATTTACTATTTATTGACTTTTATCAAATCAAAAACTGAAAAAACCAAAGGTGTCTTTTTTGTCAACTCTCTGTATATAGGCGTGGAATGGGAAAATTAAGGTTTGGGTAAACTTCGAAAGAAATAATAATAAAGCACTAAGTTTCTCAATCCTGTAAGAAATAGCGTGGGCAATTTTGAATGTTAAAAAAAATAGAAGTAAAAATTTTTGTAGCGCCACTTGGCAATAAATTAGCATTTGCAAACAGAGTATCGCAATTAGACAAAAGTCTTATTTGAACTACATAAATTTTTAAAATATTCCATTTGTAATAATACATTCCTAAATTATACTAAACAAGAATTTTCGAATAATAAAAATTTTCAAAGCTGAACATCATCTCTTTCAAATGCTAGAAATAATTTTGTATTTGGAGGCCATTAATCATTTTAAAATTATTTATTGAAGAAAAAGTAGTAAAATAAGTGAAATTTTTATTTTACTGCACCGTAACTTGGGTTTGGGATGAATTTTTTTTTAAATGTAATTAGTGGGAATAATGAAAGTAATATGTCCATGTGAAAATTAAAACTGGCTTTCAATTCGTACATTTAAAAATTTTCCTTCATGTAAATACCTAAAAATAAATAGTTTATTTTTAATTTTACTAAAAAAATAAAAAATTTTGATCATTTGCCAATCTCAGCTCGCTTAACAGTTCTGAAATAACGTACTTTCTCCCCATCTTTTGCGTTCCAGTTATTTTTCTTTCTTCTGGGAAGCAAATCTTTTCAAAATACAATCATATTGTACAGGGAAGCCCAAAAGTCAGGACACAAAGGGGAAACTGATTTATATTATTTGGGCAGCGCTGGATTGGACGACGAGGTCTTGTTGAATGGCCTCCTAGGTCACCAGATCTAACGGCCTATGATTTCTTTTTGTGGGATAATTTGAAAACCGTCGTTTAGTGATCGTCCCCAGTCCTTGGAGGGGCTGAAGACTCGAATCGCGGATCAATGTTCCAAGATTTCCCCTGTTATGTTGAGACGTGTAAGGATATCACTCAAAATAATAATTGAGAAGTGTATTCGAGGTTAATGGGTCTCAGTTTGAGCATTTATTATGAATAAACCAACATAATGCGTAAAACATTATTTCCCCCCCCCTGTGTCCTGACTTTTGGGCCACCCTGTATATATATATCCTTACGGAATAGTAATAGAATGAGGTTTGAAAATGTTTGTTATTTTCACAGAAAAGCGGGGCCTGTACATCTTTCACTAATGCATATTGAAGCTAAATTGGATTAGATTCAGTCAACTGCACTTACTAATTACAAACTGACGAATCAGGACCCATTTCTTCCAAAGGCTGACCAATCACAGGAAGGTAAAATATTTTTACCTTTAAATCTATACTATTCCGTTAGAATATATAAACAATGCTAATCTGAAAAAAGTTCCCAACAATATACGGCTACATCGCCTCGAGTATTCCACTAGACCTGTTAGTTGTTGTTGACACTTTTCAAAACTTGATTGTTAAACTTAACAAATATTAAGGCATCATCTAATCATTTATGTAAATGCGCGATTGAGAACATAGGTCAGGATGATTATTTTTTATTTTATTTTTACAAAATTTTGTATAAAACTGATTTCTAATCTCATGCACAAATTTTTAATAAAAACTTCAAAACGACAAGCCACACCTACCAGATGCAGGCCAACCAATGAGCGATGAGAGCAAATGTTGCCATAAGTAAGAGAAGAACCGCTGCTCCATACTCTGAGTAACGGTCAATCTTGCGAGCAACTCTTACAAGCCTCAAAAGACGCGCAGTTTTTAAAAGTCCGATCAACGTAGTTGTCTGATTGACGGCAGAGAGTTTGATAAGTGATGATTTAGAAAGTGAGTGGAAAGTTAGCATGAATCAGATAATCTACTGGTAATCATATACATGAAATCTTTTTTTTTTTTTAATGGTTTTATTAATTCAAAGTAAGTTTATCAAAATACTAAATAAAAAAAAAATACAGCAAAAATTCTGAAATAATTAAAGGTTTTTAAGAGCGATATATGTCCTATACTTATTAAAACTAAAACTATAAAATTCAGAAGAATAGAGAAATCTCAAATCTAATGAAAATAAAATTTCTCCAACCTTGCTTTTGCTATTAAAAATATTAAAAACTAAAAAAAATTGTTTTTAAATGCATGCAAAGAATAAACTCAATTAGTTTTGAAAACAATAAAAAATATATTGTCAAACACCTAAAGCATTCAAATTTGAAATAACTGACTCTGGATTTGCTGTATACCAAGTTTTTAACATGCATGAGTTGAATTGAGAACCACCTTATTTAAATAGGCTAAATAATCCTTACTAAATGTAAAAACTGAACAGTCAGTCATAAAAGGTAGAACACCTTTTTACACGATAGTTAGATACTGCAAGACACGAACAAAGGCAAAGAGTTCTTAAAACATTTATCAATGTGACCATACATTATATATAAATTTACAATATTCCTATTCACTTTGTAGTTTCAGACCTACATACGGATCTATCATCTATTACTTCATCCTCAATATATGTACAGTACTTTCAGAGACTTCTTCAAAAAAGTAGAATAGTATACATAATCACTAATATACAAGACTGATCGAAAATCACACAAAATTGTATATAGTTTGAAGAAAGAGAATGCATTTTCAGAGGTACTAGAGTCTGCCTACTAAATGAAGAAACTACATAGGGACATGGCTGTTCATGACAGGGTATAATGCGACAATATAAGTTTCATCTGAAGGTTGCACCATGATCCCTTGGCCTAACTTCAGTAGAACTGAGAGATGCTTTTAAACCTGCACAAAAAGCAAATGAAACTGATGTTTTATATGACATTCAAGTAAGGCCAACGGACTACTAATGCACGAAGGAAAGATATGTTAAACTTAATCCAAGGAAGTCATGATCCTTGACGAGACAGAAAGGGACAACACTTATCACGAACACGAAACAAACCAGGGAATTTCAAGTATATGAGAACCTAAATTACCTTTTCATTTTCCTGGTTTTGGCATGGAAAACAAGAAAATATTAGTTTAAGGTGAAACTACTTTTGGACAATAAACCGTTGGTTTTGTCTGAAGCTTTGGGTATCCTTGAGTAGTTAACAATAGCCAGTTTCCATTAAGTATCTGACTTGAATTTGGATCCGATGATGATTAGGTCTAAGGCCAGAACAATATCATTCCTGACCTATGACCAGTTATTAGGCCTAATGGTCGAATAGCTATTAGAATGCCAATCAAAGTTCACCTCATTTATCCCCCTTTATTTGGTAAGTATTCTATATGATGACTTAATTGTTACACATCAAAAGACAATGAAAAACCCTAATAAGGAAGTCAGTACAAGCAAAACCAGCCAAACACAGGAGATAAATCTAGTCTGACTTTAAAAACAAGAATTTATCAGACTAGCTTAAACTCCATGAGTAGAAAGAAATTCCTAAATCCTTAGAACCCCCTGTTTGAATCTAGGGTCAGGTTCATGCATGCCTTTCGTAAGCAAAAGATTATGACGTTAGTGACTGTAAAGCTACTGTCATGCTTTGTTTAACCTTTGAAATAAAAATCCTTTCAAACGAAAGTTCCTGTAGATTTATGATCTTCAAATTTAAGTTCAGTTTTTGAATAATGTTTTTTTTAATTTACTGAAAGGATTCTTAGGCTGAGGCGGTTCGGATAAAAAAAGGGAAGTAAAAGCGAAAAGTTGTTTTTCTTTAAGGTTTTCAAAGTGCACTACTGGTTTAGTGGCACAATCTAAAATCCGTTACAAAAAATTATTTTTCTCTCTAGTGTTGAAAAAGTGTGAAAAAATCTTCATAATTTAAGTGCTGTTAACGGCCGATATAGATAAACAAATTGCAAAGTGATTGAATTAAAGTGTTTAAATGTATATTTGAAAAAATGGCTGTTGTTGCCGTTCGCACATATTGAATTAAAGTGTTGGTTATGTGCTTTATTGTCAAAATAAGAGTTGTTCGTTACCTTTTCGTCTTCTGCCTCCTCCTGAAAAAAATGTCAGAAATGAGATTAGTCGCGAGGAAGAGCAGGAAAGCTGCAAGTTATATATTGTGAACGTGTGGCAGAAGGGAGGTGTGTGACTTAGGCTCGCAAACCTCTTAAATATAGGGCTAACTGCAACTGAAAATTTATTATACGGATGACTGTTAGGAACAGTTACTTATTAGCTACGTGAGTAGAGTAAGCGTTTGAGAGATACTTTGCTAAAAATAAAACGACTTGCTTTGACTCATTATTAATTCAATAATTATGTTACATTACTCATTCTGCGAAATATTCATACCAAGCATGGAACGAAACAGTCTATCACTGCGAAAATAATTAATACAGTATTATTCATTGTCACACGATCTATTTTTCAAGTATTAAACGTTGGTTACAGATTCATACAAATTTATGAGAGAAACTTCAGTAATATGGGATTAACTTCGTTAGTTCGTTTTATATATATATAAAAAAAATATCTTCAGTTTCCATTCTAGGATATAAAATTAGCTACAAAACCAAAGAAATTTTCAACCATGCTTTAAATTTGAGCATACTTTGTTCCATGCTTTAGTGATTGCATTTTAATTTTTATATATAAACAACATTTTAATTCACCTGTGCACAACAAACTGTAATTGCTTCGCATTTAGCTGTATTAAAGGCGTCTAGAAAAAAAACAAATTGAATGCTATAGACAAAGAAACCGATGTTAGTCGAAGCAAAATTCACACCAAAGTTGAGGATAAATGAAAAGGATTCTAACAGATTGTATATTGCCTTCTTTATCGCTATAATAATACACTCGTTTCGCAAATAAACATGCAATAGTCCTGCAGCGGTGCACCTGAGGTGTGTTTTAGAGTACATACAATGTTTTATTGTTGATTCTGGTAGGGTAGGTCCTCTAGATCATGAAACCAATTGATGCCACTTTGTAACCCTTGGAGAAATTTTTTTATGAGCATAAATCCAAAATGGCCGCTGCCGAAATAGCGTTTTTTCATAAACATGGCCAAATAGTAACTTATGAATGTTCAGTGAGTGGATAAATGAGTATATAGCATGGAAATATTTATCCGTGGTCTACCAGTGATGACTTAGACTAATTTATAATGTTATATGAAGTTGAAAAAAATAATAAACCAAAATACCACTTATATTTAGGTGAGCACATAACTCGGTAATCAGGCACAGGCACACACACACACACACACACACAGACCACAGTTGAGGTACATGAACAGGTCTACAATGACTAGCCACATGGAGTTAATATGCCTGTTTTGGTTTACTCATCCGTTTCATCAACTCTGTTGTATCTTGTTTGTTTGTTGCAACATTCTTGCAAGCCATGACATCCACACAACATAGAACAGGACAATTTTGCAGCAGAGCAGCTGTACCTGGTGGTAGCGCATGGACGTGTAGAAGAACAGCCGCATCGTATCATTTTTAGAACTTCCACGGGAGCTGATGATACATCTGGTGATAAGGGTACAGGAGATAACACACCAGATGCTCTGTCTTGAGACCATCCATAATGAATGGGTTCCAATGAGGGCGGGTGTGCATCCCTCCCCAACGTGGAATGAAATTGGTGAAGAAATCTAGATAAGCCCATTTCATGTTGATGACCACTTTGTAGAGTTACTGATCAATCGTGAATATGGTGTATTTCTGTCCCATCGCAGTTGTATGTCGTTGAGCTTCCATCATGGCAGTGAGCATGACGTCAGGTTCTGCAGGAGGCATGTGTAGAAGTGGTAAATACACAGCTTTAGTTGCAGGGGAGATGGTGTGTCCTTGCTCACGAGATAATCTGGTATTGAATCCATTGTACTCTGGGGTGTCATTGTCTGATAGGATCGATTGGAGGAAACTCTCATCAAGTTCATAGGCACGATTCACTGATATTTGTTGCATAACGAGAACCTTAAGAGATAGAGATCTGAAGGCCTCAAGCTGGCATCACAGGTTTCTTGGGTCCATCATATCTATGGATCGGTATGTCAGGTAATATATCATCAGACATCTCTTCCTTTTTGAGCCTTCGGATGAAACCATGATCCTTTGTATATTCATTCTGGTACTGTTGGGCCTGGGTGAGAAGAATTGATAGTGCATGGGTGGTTTGCAAACCGTTCTGCGAGGAAATGTTTGCATCAAAATTATCAGCAACTACTTGAACCATACCTCCACCAGGTGACAGGCCTATGTGTTCTTGGCTCTTGGAAGTTGCACTGGCTGCAGATGCACGAAATCGGAGCACCTCATCATATGAAGAGGAAACACCAAAATCATAATAGTTCAATGATCGACCTGTCTCTAACAGCTATGCCCAAAGCAGTTTGTAGTGCTGTAGGACTTCTGTTAACGAACCAGTAACCATGTTCCCAATCATTGCTGCCTCCAGAGAAGAGTTGAACTTGCCAGATACTAAAGACAGCAGATGTAGAAGAGTGGGACTGGCATCATTACTGATGTCTTCAATGTCCAACCTTGTTTTGTAACGAGACTTGTCCCGCTTCAAGGATTTGGATTCATCTGCTATGCGTTTAGCTACTTTACACACGGCAGCTTCATCATCATCAGACACCAATTTCAGGAGACTTGTTGATGCCTTGCTCCGGAAAACTAAAAGGCTTGCAACTCCTCGACCTGACAATATCAATAATCTCTCTCCAAAGTGGTCAGATAAGCATTTGATCAATTGTCTCCGGCTATATTGATCACCTCCGTATCGATGGTATAATTCATGGACTTCAACAGAGTTCCAGATTATGGATTGATCATCAGAGAGATAATTCACAACATATTGAAAGGGTTCATCTGTCTTTTCACTTGGTGTTTTTGATGTTGATGCCTGAATATTTCTGTATCCTCTGAAGAGAGACATACAGTCCTAGTGATATTGTCCATCTGCTGCATGTAAATCACTCAAGGCACCTTCAATTCTCAAGCTTACCTCACTGGCCCACTCGCTCGTCATTTCTCAGATGGCAAGCGTCCAATATTACATCTTTGAAGCTTTTCTGGTTGGCACCTCGATCAGCAGTTCTACACTGAACAACCCTTTTCCAACGTTCGGGATGACGGGGATCTGGAGCAGAACAACATTTTTCTCCACATATCAGGCAATTTCCTTTGAAGTTGAAAGGAGGTTCAGTGGAACGACGAGTCCTTTTAGTGGCAGGTTCCTCTGAAGTCTTTCTGTCGGGCCAAGTAGCGATCTATATGTGTCTTTGATGTGTAAGTAGCTGCACAATTTCTGTGGACATATAGGTTTGTGGAAGAATGTTCTAATAAAGTCTCTAATTCCACATGCAACCCATCACCTTTACATTTACTAGCAGCTAAAATACTTGTAAGTCGTTCTTGGCTAGCAGGCATCAAAGGGTTTTTGTTTGTTTTATAGTTTATATGGTTACGGAGAAGGCATGCAGGTGATGATTCTGCCATTGTTAACCATTACCTGTAAAGAGAAAAGAAATACACATAGTATCATGATGCTTGAATAGTATTGAAGGGGATTCACATGCTTTATAGCTGCAAAGATTGTTTCTAAAATAGTAGCTTATATACAGACGTTCAAATAGTATTAGCAAATAAGTGAGAAATGGTTCATTTTATTGCTTCACACTGGATAGATCATAACTGTATAGCTACCAACTAATTATTTAACCTCGAAAATGTGCAGTTTAACACCGAAAGCAAGTCTCTACGACTATTTTTTAGAGAAAATATCGCAATAATTTAGTTTCGGTGTCGGCCATTTTGGATTTTTGCCCATAAAACTTCAACCCAATGGCTACTGATTTATTCCCACTTTTTATTTTGTTAAGTTACTTTTTAGCCATGTTTAGAGAAAAAATGCTTTTTCGGTGGCGGCCATTTTGAATTTTTGCTCATAAAAAAAATTTCCCCTGGGGTTAGAAAGTGGCATCAATTGGTTTCATGATCTGGAGAGCCTACCCTACCAGAATCAACAATAAAACATTGTATGTACTCTAAAACACACCTCAGGTATATATCACCATTCTGATGCAGGACTACAAGTCCTTAAGTTTACAAAGACTGCCGTCATGGAATTATATTTATTTGCATGAAAAATTGAAAAATAAAGCCAGAATCGTCCAGGAAAATTTAAACCGTTTTACTCTTAAATAATTACCCATTTTATTTATTTATTTAATTTTGCATAAACATTTGTCAATACGACACGTTAAGAGAATACTTCAAAGGAGTACGAGATTACAGTACAACTGATGTAATATGCGTATGTAGAAGCTTCCTTGGCACCATTAGACGGTGCGCAGAAAGAGGCTATAGAATGACATTCTTTACAGAATCATAAAAATAAAGATAAGCAGTTTCATATAACATCAGAAACTTTAAAAGAAGTTGCACACTGGAAAATAATTTCGTTAATTATTTCACGAATTATAATCGGGTAAAGTATCGACATAGAACTGAAGCTAATCACGTACGCACGCAGACATTATCTTCTATCTATATTCATACGAAAGGGTTGAAACAATGATGCTAATCGTATATATGCAACCGAGTACAGTATTTTCATAAAAATTATTTATGCTATTTTCAGGAATCGAGTAATGTAGGATTTTTTTTTTTTTTTCCCATGAAACTAACCTGCTTGTTGCTTGCTTTTATTTTGAGTTAAAAATGCTTGCTTTTATTTTGAGTTAAAAATGCTTGCTTTTATTTTGAGTTAAAAATGCTTGCTTTTATTTTGAGTTAAAAATGCTTGCTTTTATTTTGAGTTAAAAATGCTTGCTTTTATTTTGAGTTAAAAATGCTTGCTTTTATTTTGAGTTAAAAATGCTTGCTTTTATTTTGAGTTAAAAATGCTTGCTTTTATTTTGAGTTAAAAATGCTTGCTTTTATTTTGAGTTAAAAATGCTTGCTTTTATTTTGAGTTAAAAATGCTTGCTTTTATTTTGAGTTAAAAATGATAAGAATTTCGAATGCGTTGCTTTTAATTTGCGTTTAAATTTTTTAGGATTTTAAATTCGAAGTATAATTTTTTTAATTAATTCTTTCGTATACAGTTTCCACACTATTTTACAACCACAACCACACACACACACACACACACACACTATACAGGGTGATTCATAAATGTTTCATAAATCGCAGGGTGTACTTGAAACAGAAAAAAAGACCATATATAAACGTAGGTCGAGAAACACGTACATTTCGAGCTATAGCATGCGACAGAAAAATGAAACTACTGAAGATTTTTTTACATTTTATCCCCGCTAACTGCTAACCACCATTCTCTCACTTGTTCATACTCATTCATTTTCCCCCTTTACCTCTCTCTCTATCCTATTTTGCGACGTGCTGAGGCATGCATTCAAGAAGTAGGAACGAATTTCAAACATTTACTTTAATGAAGCAAATGTATCACACTGTGTACTTGCATAAAATTTTAAAAAATCTTTGGTAATTTAATTTTTCTGTCGCTCGAAACCTACGGATTTCTCGACCTATGTTTACATGGTCTTTTTTCTTTACCTTTCTCTCAAGAATACACCGTGCGATTTATGAATCACCTTGTAGAGTCTGTATATGACTACAAAAAGATAAAAATGAAAACTGCAGATTTGAGAACCTTTAGTTTATAAGACTGAAAAATGAGTTCAGAATATCAACACTAATTCGAAATGAAAAAGAAAAAAGTTACTAAAAAAATAGTAAAAATGGAGAAATTTTAGATCTGTCAAAATGAAGGGGAGGGGGAAAATCAAAAGTCAATATTTTAAACGTGACTATAAACTTATTTTAAAATTAAAACATTTTTGTTAACCTCATATATACAGTATATATATATATATACACAGGATTTATAAAAAAAAACAAAAAAAAAAACCTATACTATAAAATCTATAGTTTTAGAACGATTCTATTTAACTTCAACCCATTAAAACATGGTTAACAACCGCATTCTTGGGCGCAAATTTGAAACCCATACCTGTGCTCATTCAAGAATACCATGAAAATAAACAACAGGTAATAAATTGTGTGTCGCTATTAGGTTTATCTTACTCGCATTCGAACGTTAATTTTGTCTTCTTTTTTTTCTTTTTCAGATCCCCAAAATGCTATTTTCACAAAGACAAGAGAATTACAAAGCACAATAGGCTTCAAAAGAAATATGGAAGAAAGAAATTGTTAGCAGAAATTCTAGATAAAAAATGGACAGCTGGCGCATTGGATAAATTATTGCGAAAAATT
Source organism: Bathynomus jamesi (assembly GCA_023014485.1). NCBI lineage: Eukaryota > Metazoa > Arthropoda > Malacostraca > Isopoda > Cirolanidae > Bathynomus > Bathynomus jamesi. The sequence goes on along the minus strand of JAJOZX010006927.1, from coordinate 89,028 downwards.
GATAATACTGGCGCAGTTCAAAGAACACACCAGGTAGTGGGCGCCCAAAAAGTGCGAAAACAGAAGAGAATATTGAAGAAGCTTTTTCCAGAATTCTCAGTCAAGAAGATGCACCAGGTACCTACGAGACTTCCTCGCAGATTTCAAAAGCGACAGGAACGTCAGAGGAACATCATAATCTAGTGTAAGACATAGTCAAAAAGGATTTTCGACTTCGGCCTTTTAAACGTGTCCATGGACTGCTGATGAAGAAAAGCGAGTAACGCGGGCGAACAAACTGGTGAGACGCGTGACAGTTGCAAAAATCAGTAAGACATTCGTCACGAATGAAAAAATTTCACTGTAGACGCAGCAAGAAACTCTCAAAACAGCAGCGTGCACTCAGATGTGCAATTAAAGGACCAAATTATGGATGAGAGACTACTCAACAAGATGTCAGTTTCCAAAAAGCATTATGGTATCTGTTGGTGTTTCAAAATTGGGAGACATCTAGTCATTCCGCAGAACAGGGTGTTAAAGTAAGTGAAGACTATTATATAGGAATACTCTTTTAGAGAATATGACTCCTGAAATGAAAGAACTTGCTGATGGAGGTCATTTTGTCTTCCAACAAGACGGAGCAAAGAATCATACAGAAAAAAAACCTTTTCCTTTTTTTATGCAGGAAGGCGGGGCCAAGGGAAAATGCCAAAATCAAGGTCCGGGGTTTTCGAGATGCCTAGACACTCTGCGTTTGAAAGATGGGAGGTCATAAGACAGGAGGAAAGATGGATTGAGAAACATTGTTCCAGAGTTGACCGGTTGAGTAGATGAAAGACTGAAAATACCAATTAACCCTTGCATTAGATAGTTGAACAGAATAGGAATGAGAATGTGTAAAAAGTTTGGTACTGCGTGCTCTCCTTAAAGGAGGCTGCATGCAGTTAGTGTGTTCAGAAGAGCAATGTCCGTTATGATAGCGATAGTAAAGAGAGTCGGCGAAAAGAGAGAGAGGGAAGACAATCAGTAAGAGGCGGGGAATTGAAGAGACGAAAAGCCTTTGATTCTATCCGGTCAAGTACGGCTGTGTGGGTTGAACCACTTGACATGAGAAGCATATTTCATACAGGAGCGAACAAGACCCCTGTACAGAGACAGCAACTGAGTGGGGGTGAACAAACTGCAGAGCCGGTACAGCACACCTAACCTCTTAGAAGCTGTTTTAGAAAGGGTATACGTGATCTTTCCAGGAAAGGTCACGAGAAAAGGAAACTCCAAGAATGTTAAGAGAAGAGGAAGGATTGAGTTGTGTGTTGTTGAAGGTAAGGGAATAGTCGTGTGGAAGAGTGTGACGAGTAGACAGATGGAGGAACCGAGTTTTTGAGGCATTGAGAAAGCCACAAGGTTCTCTCCCCCCCAATCAGATACAGCAGAAAGAGCAAAGGTCAGATGTCCCATAGCCGTCCTACGCGAATCATGAAGAGACTGCTGTGAGGGACACTTTCGAAAGCGGGTGGAGAAGTGAAGAGTGGAATCATCGGCATAGGAATGAATAGGACAGAAGTGCGAATTAAAAGATAATGATATTTTAATTCGCACTTCCTGTCTTATTCATTCCTATGCCGATGATTTCACTCTTCACTTCTCCACCCGCTTTCGAAAAGAGGGGGTGATAGGACAGAACCCTGATGACCACCACTGTTAATAGCTTTAGGAGAAGAACAGTGGCCATCTACAACTGCAGCTATAGATCGGCCAGAAAGGAAATTATAGATGAAGGCACAGATGAAAGGATAGAAACTGAAGGAGGGCCGTTTGGAAATTAAAGATTTGTGCCAGACTATCAAAAGCTTTCGATATATCTAGCGCAATAGCAAAAATTTCACCGAAATCCCGAAAGGAGGATGACCAAGAGTCAGAGATATGCAAAAAGATCGCCAGTAGAGCGTCCCTTGCGGAATCCATGCTGACGATCTGGAAGATGATTGTGAGAAGAAAAGTGTTTAAGAATCTTCCTATTAAGGATAGATTCAAAAACTTTGGAAAGGCAAAAAATCAAAGCAATTGGACGATAGTTGGAGGGTTGAGAGCCGTCACCCTTCTTTTGGGACAGGCTGAATGAAAGCGAACTTCCAGCAGGAAGGAAAAGTACCAGATGAGAGAGAAAGACGAAAGAGTTTGCCTAGGTAGGGTGTGAGCACAGAAGCACAGTTCTTAAGAAAAGAATATCAGGAGGAACACCATCAGGACCATGTATTTAAATATAGTATTTAAATACTTTAATGAGTATTTAAATACAATGTATTTAAATACTAAAAATATAAAAATGTAAATACTTTCTGGTTTAATACACGTTCTGTACTAGCACAGTACGACGCGTCGACAGTGTAGTACAGCATGGTTCATGTTTCAACGTGTCAGTTCAATCAGTTGTGTGCCACTCTTAGTCGAAAGCGGTTGATTTCTTTATCGTGTGCGTGTCATGGCTTCAACAAGCAAATTTGTATGTATTTTAAATGTATTTACAAATGTACTTAAATACAATTGATGTATTTTGTATTTAGTATCTAAATACATTCGTAAAATGTATTTAGTATTTAGTATTTAAATACATTTCTCCCATGTATTTAGTATTTAGTATTTAAATACATTCAATGTATTTATTGCCCAGCTCTGGAGCCCAGATAGGGCAGAAAAAACATCTTTAGAAGAGATTCTAATTTAAGACAAAGTCAGAGGGGGGGAGGAGATGGAGGAACAGCACCGGAATCGTCCAGGGTTGAATTGTAAGCGAAAGTTTGAGCGAAGTGTTCAGCTTTGTCAGGAGAAGATACGGCAACTATGCTGTCAGAATGGAAAAGAGGAGGGAAAGAGGAGGAAGTAAGGTTGTTGAGGTTCTTAGCTAGATGCCAGAAAGAGCGAGAAGAATTAGAATTGGATAGATTTTCACATTTTTTTCGGATGAAGGAATTTTTGGAGATTCGAAGAACAGATTTTGCACGATTCCGGGCAGAAATATAAGCTGAGTGAGAGTCAGGAGTTGGATGGCGACGGTATATACCTTCTGAAAGCCTCCGCTCTGTTGTAGAGAGCATTAGAAGTAGTTAAACCAAGGTTTTATTTGCATTAGTAGGAGGATTAGAATATGGAATGTACGTCTCCATGCCCGAGAGAATCACCTCTGTGATGCGCTCTGCACACCCAGAAGGGCCCCGGCTACGGAAGCAGTAATCATTCCGTGGGAAATCACGGAAGTATTGCCTAAGGGCCTCCCAATCAGCGGCGCCGAAATGCCAAAGGCATCGCCTCTTGGGAGGATCCAAAGGCCGAATTGGAGCGATAGGACAGGAAACAGATAAAATTGCGATCGGAGGAACCCAACGAAGAGAAAAGTTTCACAGAGTAAGAAGAAGGATGAGAGGTAAGAAATAAATCCAGAATGTTGGTCTTATGTCCAAGGAGATCGGGGATACGAGTAGGGTGCTGTACAATCTGCTCTAGGTTATTTAGGATAGAAAGGTTATAAGCTAGTTCACCAGGGATGTCAGTGAAATGGGAGGAAAGCCAAAGGTAGTGGTGAACATTGAATTCTCCTAAAATGGATATTTCAGCAAAGGGAGAGCGGGAAAGAATGTATTCCACTTTGGAAGTGAGGTAGTCAAAGAATTTTGGATAGTCAGGAGAATTAGGAAAAAGGTAAACGGCAAAGATGTAGTTAGTTTGAGATTAGCATGTAAGCCGTAGCCAGAGGGTATAGAATTCGGAAGATTCGAGTTCGGGAATACGAGACCAAGTTAGGTCATTGCGTACATGTACGCAACATCCACCTTTGGAGTGAAATTGAGTATAGAGAAGGTAAGAAGGTATAGAGAAGGTAAGAAGGTACAGAAAAGGGGTTGCTGTCAGTCGTCCGAGACACCCGAGTTTCAGTGAGGAATTTCTTCAACCGGAATTTTGGCCTCCCAACAGCCCTGATCTAAATCCAGTTGATTATGGCATAGATAACCTTTCAGAAAGAGCGTACAGTGAAGAAATCAGGGATGTCAACCACCTCAGAATAATGTGCTGATAAGGAAATGGGATGAACTACCCTAAACCAGGTGAATCGTGCTATGGACGAATTTCGACCAAGACTTAGGAAAGTAAGAGAGATTGGAGGAAAACATATTGGACAATTTTTTAGTCGAGTTGTAAATGATTTTGATAATAATTGATAACTGTCAATTTGTATTGATATAAAAACTGTACGTTAACAATTTATTACTCGTTGTTTTTCATGGTATTCTTAAATGAGTACAGGTATGGGTTTCAAATTTGCGCCCAAGAATGCTACTTAACCATATTTGTAATGTGCTGAAGTTAAATTAGAATATTTTTACAACTATAGATTTTATAGCATATAGTATAGGGTCTCCTTAGTTTTGCAGTGTGTATATATCCAAAAGAGTTAAAACGTCTTAAATTTTTTCGAACGAGTTATTAACAAAAATTACTAATTACATCACTGATGTATTTTAAGAACTGATAATGAATTTAGTGACGCGTGTCAAAATTCGTGAACTTCCTCAAAGATTTGGTGTAATTATTTGTTATATTAGTTTTAATACGTCATACTTTTTCAATTTTTGCGTGTATGGCTAAATATATTTAAGCTAGAAAGTGGTATGAAATTCAATACATCAACGGTACATCATCACTCGGAAACAGCATATGCGGGTTTCATTTGATTTTAACCAAATTTAAAAGTTTTAGGATGATGCAACTCTTTTGGCCAAATTTTTGTATACCATAGTTAGTTTATGTAGTGCTTTCTTCTAAAGTCTATGTGAAAAATAAAAGCGGCAACTTGTAAATTTAACGTAAAGATGTAAAATGTATAGATGTAAATTTAACGTCATTTAAAACTGTGACAGTGACGCGAGTCAAGGTGCGCAGACACACACACACACGATGATTCAACTCTTTTGGCCAAAGATAGCTTTCGCCAAAAGTGTTTCATCACCCAAGAACTAAAGTTTGGTTGATTAAAGTCAAATGAAACCCGCATGCTACTTCTGAGTAATGATGTGCCACTGATGTTTTGAATTTCATATCACTTTGTAGTTTAAATATACTCACCAAGACACTGCAAAAATTAAAAAAATCATGGCGTATTAAAACAAATATAGCTAATAATAAATTATACCAAATCTTTCTGAAGAAGTTCATGAATCTTGAAAAGTGTTACTAAATTTATTATCAATACTCGAAATACATCAGTGATGTTATAACTAATTTCTCTTAATATCTCTATCATTACAAAAAATTTTAAATTTTAATTAAAGTGTTTCAACTCTTTTGACCATAGCTGTATGTACTCGTATGTATGTCTGTATGATATATATTGGCGTCTGTAAGTAGTCATACACAAATATTTCGATTATATTCGTCCTTGTCTTTTGTACCATATATAGGATAGTTATGAAAAGTTTACGGTTCGTTTGGAAAAAATTAACAAGTAAAAACAATTAGTTTAACCCCAGCATGTAATGTAAAACATCCAAGAATTTCAGGAAAATAAAAAAAAGTTAAAATTCAAAAGTTCTCGTACATTTACTTACAAAATTATATAATATTTTGTGCGTCCACATTTTGCTTGAATGATTTCAAAGACTCGTTTTGGTATTTTCTTCCACGGTTTCGACATCTCTCAATAGAAATTTTAGCCCATTCTTCTAAAGAAAATTATTGCAGTTCATTCAGATTCGAAGGGTTTCTCTTGCAGAGAGCTTTTTTTTCAAATCAAACCATAAATTCTCGATTAAACCGAGATCTGGGATTTGACTGGGCAACTCGAGAAGCTTGAAACTCTTTTGTTGAAGGTATTTCATGGTGCTTTACTTCATATTTATTTTTATTTTATTTTATTTTTTTTTTGATCATCTTGTTGCAGTACACAACGGCAACCCATTTGCAATTCCTGAACTGAAAGCAATACATTTTCTTCTAAAATTTCCTGATATATCTTCGCATTCAAGATTCCACTGATAACAACCTGCTTTCTTGGACCAGAAACATTAAAGCATCCCCAAACAAACGAACTACCATCACAATGTTTAACCGTAGGAAGGATTTTTTTTTTCCCTCGAGTGCAGTATTTGATTTTCGCCAAACATACTGTTGCTCGTTGTTCCCGAATAATTGAATTTTGGTCTCGTCTGTCCAGAGAACTTTCTTCCAAATTGCAAATCCATCATTTTGATAATTCTTGGCGTACTTTATACGAGCTTTTTTGTGCTCTTTTCGTAGGAGAGGTTTTCTTTGTGCAACTCTTCCATGCAAACCATTCTTTCAAGGTATGACGTACAGTTGAGTGATGGACATCGATCTAAATCTTAATGCTTGGCAAATATCACCTGTAGTCACTCGTGGATTCGCAGCAGCCATTCATTCAGTCTGTTTAGTTGTCCCTCCCGAAATCTTGCAAGGTCGCTGACACCTTGAGTGAGTTTTGATTATCCCAAAACCTTTCCATTTCCTTATAACTACAGAAACCGTCGTAAATGGAATTCAAAGCTCTTCTATCTTTCTATAACTACTTCCAGACTCGTGTGCAACAATAACAGATCTCTTAAGATCTGTAGACAGCTCTTTACCACGACGACCCACTGCTTACTAATGGCTTGTGCAGTCATCCGTTTTCCATGAAAATTCACGAAGAAAATTCTAGAATTTAGAATTGCCAACAGTATCTAATCAATAAACAACCAACTACCGATAAAACTTAAATTCTTTAAGCCTAAGGTGGACGCACAAAATATTAAATAATTGTGTAAATGTACGAAAACTTTCGCATTTTAACTTTTTTAAAAATTTTCTTCAAATTCTTTAATATTTTACATTATATATTGAAATTGAACTAATTTAAGAGTACTTATTTGTTCAATTTTTTAATAAACTTTTCATAACTATCCAATGCATAGTACAAAAGAGAAAGACGAATATAACCGAAATATTTTTCTGTACGAATACTTATGAGCGCCACTTCATAGGTTAACACTCGACAGAATTATATTAGTGAACTGCGAGAAATTAAACGAGTATTTTTAACAGAATTTAGGGTTTTTTGGTATTTATTGTAAATTTGAGTTGCTATTTTAACCAGATTCATTCACTCATTATTTAACATCGTAACAAGGAATAAAACAGTTTTAACATAATAGATTGAAATAGATTGTGTAGTGATAACCAAGGTAAATGTCGTCTCTGATCTTGCAGTTGATAATTACTGCGTGGACACGCGCAATAAACAAGTTTGGACTCCTAAACATGTTTCCAGTTATTAACTTCCTAGGAAAAGTTTGGCTTTACCATCTAAAATTTTAATATTCAAAGATAAAATCCAAATCCAAACCCAAACCGCATCAGAAACCCGATAACCGATTCGAACCGTTTTAACAAAATAATTGTATGTTCAGAAAAATTATATTTTTATCGCTCAAACGTGATAATTATATGAAGATAAAAATCATTAACGACATTATTATTATTATTATTATAAACGCGAACTAAGTAACAAAAATTAAAACCGAATTAAACATTGTAATGCAAGGATAATAGCTATATATACACACACACAACTTTAATACTGCTACTATTCAATACTATTTAAATTTACAACCCATGAAGGGACTTTGTTAACCATTAAATCAAAATTATGAACAAAATATCCTGGTTCAAACATTGATTAGCATTTAGTTTTTGTTTTACAATTAACCCTTTATGCATAGATAAATACACCTATTGCCAGCCTCCGTGGGTCATTGGGTAATACCGTTTTCCTGTAAGCAAAGACAAGACACTGAAGTACGAGGTTCGACTCCCAATGGTACTGCTGTACTGATAAATAATAATTCAAGAGTTATCCCAATGGTTCGCATTAGTCTGGCTTCAGCGCTTCACCAGTTTCTCCCCTCCTTTATTAATTATTATTATTATTATTATTATTATTATTAAATAAATCACCAAATTTGATTTGTAAGTAAATAGGGTTGTTTCAGATATCCGAAATGAATCTCAATGGACTACTTTCATTAAGAATAAAGACAAGGTCCGCCCAGAACCGCCGAGATTTCTTAAAGAAAACCTGGAGTCCAAACCGCAAATATCTTATTCGAAGTTTGTCCGTATATGAAGGGTCGCAGAAATGCTTATAGTCCAAAAGAATTTGCGATGCGGTTTGGATTTGGGCGGTTCTGGACGTTGGACGTTTCTGCAGGTTTTTAAACTAAATTAAGTAATGTGGCATAAAAACTAACCTCTCTAAAATAGTTAGTAAACAACGTTTAAAATTTTTAATATAATTCTGAACAATATTGTCAGTAATAAAACGACAAGCCTCTATTGTCAAAATGTAAGGTTATGCTAGGTCAATAAGGTTAGGTGATTGCTTAAGTCCTGTTGGGTCATGACTAATGTCAACCCAAGGTTAGCAAAAGGGTATAAAAAATAAAAAAGCAGAACAGACGACCACTCACCTCACTTCCAGCCTGTTGAATGTAGAGAGAGAGGAGAGAAAATAAGTGATTACAAGGAGACAACAACATAACGAAATAGACCCTCACAAAATAGTTCAAGTACACCGCCATACACACTGCAACACATTACATGTATAATACTGTAAACACGCACAAGCAACCCCACACCAATACACACTGCATGGTTATACAGGTGACGTATCTATTTTATCAATGTGACGCGAGTTGTTCAAAAGGGTGCGTGTAAGATGCAAGTGTGACATAGTTGAATAATATATCTAATTTGCTGTACGACATTTTAAAGTAATAAAAGTCACTATTAAATTAAACTACTTTAAATTAATATAACGAAGAAATAGACATCTTGCCTCTTTTATCACGACGAGGCAATTTCTCCACTGATTGAGGTCATTAATCGACTAACTGACATCAACAACAACTGAAGTGTGTGCGTGTGTATTTTATTATATATATAAATTTTTTTTGTCATATCTGTTTCCCTTAGTGACAAAACCCAATGATGTTGAGTAAAATTACTATTATACTGGATTTTCCCGGAAATACCCAAGACGGTTGATAACTGACGTAAAATTTTTCTTTCGAGTAACCTAATTTATAGGCTCAATTCCTACTTTATACTTAAAAATACTAAACTACACTTAAGGGGAAGTGTCGTTCGTATCCTTTCTCGAGTCTAAGAATTCAGATTAATAAACTAAGAAATTGATGGATCTTTTCCGTTTGACTGCCGCCATTGAAACATAAGAGGTGAGTGCCCCCAGCCTTCTTTACTTAGCCTTATAAGGCTAACTAACGAAAATATCACCTAACCTAACCAATCGTTAGGTCAACTGTACGACCTTGACGATTGGTTAGGTTAGGTCGTGATATTTTTATTAGTTAGCCTTATAAAGCTAACTAAAGAAGGCTGGAGGCCCTGATCTTCAGGTGATCCCCTTATTTTTCTGAGTACACGATTAAAACTTAAAAATTAAGCATGGATCTTGAAAGTAATTAAAATTGTTTATAAGAAACAAAATTTGAAGGGGAAATTAAGAAAAGCTTTTTTATAAAGTAACTTATTTTGTATCATCAAGACATTTCAGTTAAAATACAAAAAGTTTAATTATGTTTCAATGGCGGCAGTCAAACGGAAAAGATCCAAATTGATTATTAGGGACACGAATCCTATACTCTGAAAAGGTACCAGAAAGACTGCAATTTTTTTTTATGCAGGGAGGAGGAGTCAAGGGGAGAGTGCTCGCAAAAACGCTCCCCCCACCATAGAGGAGGAAGAAAGTCAAAATCAAGGTCCAAGGTTTTCGAGATGCCTAAACATTCTGCGTTTGAAGCAGGAGGAAAGATGGATTGAGGAATATTGTCCCAGAGTTGATCGGTTGAGTAGATAAAGATTGAAAATACCAATTAACCGGTGCGTTAGAGAGTTCGACAGAAAAGGAACAAGAATGTGTCTAAAGTCGGGTACTGCGTGCTCTCCTTAAAGGAGGAGGCATGCAATGAGAGAGAGAGAGAGAGATACAAGGAAAAGTACCACCTCAAAGGGCCTTGCGGCCCATACCGAGGTGGTACCAATGGCAACGGGTGCCACGGAAAATTTTCTACTCAAATAGTGTGCAAGATTTGGTCTAACCTTTTCTTGAAGTGATCCAAAGAGGAACTGTTCACAACTTCTGAAGGTAACCTGTTCCACGTGTCACAGATCTTATACGTAAAGTAATTCCCACGCACACTAGTCCTAAACCGTTTCAAATCCAACTTCCAACCATTGTTGCGAGTTGGGTTATCATTTAAACTAAACATGCTTCTAAAATCGACATCGTTGAACCCGCGTAAGAGCTTGAAAACCTCAATGAGTTGACCGCGGAGCCTCCGAGTTTCCAGCGAAAACAAGTCCAGGGCGCGTAAGCGTCGATTGTAGCCCATATGCCTAACGGAAGGGATTAACTTTGTGGCCCTCGCCTGCACTCGCTCCAGCCTCTCAATATCCTTCCTGAGGGTGGGCGACCAGAAGTGCACAGCATACTCCAGGTGCGGCCGAACCAGGGAATTGTACAGAGAGCGCACAATCTCGTTGTTCCGAAACTGAAATTGCCTCCTGATATAACCCAACAGCTTCTGGGCTTTCTTTTCCACCTCTACGCACTGTTTCGTGAACTTAGGTCGCTGCTAATTAGCATACCCAAGTCCTTTTCCAAATCAGTCACCTCGATATTACTCCCCAACATCGAGTAGTCCGACTTGGGATTGGCGTAGCCAATGTGCATCACCTTGCATTTACCCAAGTTAAACGGCATTTGCCACTTTTTGGACAACTCTCCTATCCTACCTAGGTCCGCACGCAGTTCCTCGATCGCTTTGGGCGTCCCAACATTGGCCCCAAGCTTGGTGTCATCAGCGAATTTGGCGATCCGACTGACGATGCCACCGTTGATATCATTTATGTAAATGATGAACAACAGTGGCCCCGAAACGGAACCCTGAGGAACCCCGCTAGTGACCGAGGCCCAACCCGAGCTAGCCCCTTTAATTACAACCCTCTGCCGCCTATTCTTCAGCCAGTTTTCAATCCACCTACCTACTTCCCCACCAATACCCAGCGCGCGCACTTTGGCCATTAGCCGGCGGTGAGGTACCTTATCAAAGGCTTTCTGAAAGTCGAGATAAAGTATATCAATCGCCCTACTCTTATCATACTCACTCAACATGACGGAAAAACTCGAGCAAGTTGGTGAGACACGACCTATGCCGTCTAAACCCATGTTGGGAGTCCCCAAGCAGCTTGTAGGAATCCAAATGGTCAACGATCCTATCTGCTATTATCCCCCCTAATAATTTACCTACAACTGAAGTGAGACTAATGGGACGATAGTTCCCTGGACTTTCGTGATCCCCTTTCTTAAAGATAGGGGTCACGTTGGCTTCCTCCAGTCACCAGGCACCTGGCCCGTCTCCAACGATTTGTTGAAGACTGTAGCCAGGTGGGGAGCCACTTGGTCTCGCACAGGCCGACATACAACTCAGTGTTCTCATGGGAACGATTGGCCTTCGCCCTCCTACACGCTGCTTTCCTATTTCGGATATCCGAAGCGATGTCACGACTGAACCACTTAGGCTGCGTTGAAGCAGGGGTGACCGGTTTTGAGGGTATGGCAGCAGACTGCAGCACCATAAACTCGTCCCGGAATGCACTTCACACTCCCTCAACATCGCCGCCAACTTCTAACCCCATCTCACCTACGTTATCTCGGAGGCTAACAAAGTCCGCCCGCCGGAGATCGAGCTTACTGCCTCTCGAGTTACTACGCTTCACCCGAGGGACGCACACACGGAACCTAATCAGATCGTGATCACTCCCGCCCAACGATTCGTCAACGGTGAGGCCAGTGACGAGGTTGTCTTCGGTCGTGAATACTAAATCTAGAACGCTTTCGCCTCGTCTAGGCTCATTGACCCATTGGGTGAGGAAGTTCTCATCAGCAAAGTCAACTAGCCTCCTCCCTTCAGCATCAGCAGTTCTGTCTTCCCACTTTATGCCGCGACAGTTGAAGTCTCCTAAAACTACACACACCCTATCCCCTGTAGATTGCTGAAGGTAAAGGAATAGTCGTGTGGAAGATTGTGAAGCGTAGACAGATGAAGAAACCGAGTTTTGAGGCATTGAAAGGAGGTATTCTCTGCCCTAATCAAAAATAGTGGAAAGATCAGGTCAAGTGTATCATGGCCGACCAACGCGAAGCATGGAGTGATTGTTGAGAGGGACGCTTCGTGAAGTGGGTGAAGAAGTGAAGAGTTGAATCATCAGCACAGAAGTGGATTCGACAAAGTGCGACTTAATATATCATTGATAAATAAAAGGAAAAGTATAGGTGACAGGACAAAAACCCTGAGGAACACCACTATTATTAGCTTTAGGAGAAGAACAGTGGCCGTCTACAACCGCAGCTATAGATCGGCCAGAAAGGAAATTAGAGATGACACAGATAGAAGGATTAGCAACCGAAGGTGGGTAGTTTGGAAATTAAAGATTTGTGCCAAACTCCATCAAAAGCTTTGGATATGTGAAGCGCAATAGCAAAGGTTTCACCGAAATCCCCAAAGAAGAATGACCAAGAGTCAGAGATATGTAAGAAGATCGCCAGAAGAGCATCCATCCATCCCTTCAGGAACCCATATTAACGATCTGAAAAGATTGTGAGAGATTTTTAAGAAGCTTCCTATTTAGGATAAATTCAAAACCTTTAGAAAAGCAAAAAATCAAAGCAATTGGATGATAGTTGGAGGGTTGAGAGGGTCACCCTTCTTTCGGGACATGCTGAATGAAAGCGAACTTTCAGCAGGAAGGAAAAGTACCAGATGAAAGGCAAAGACGAAGGAGTTTGCCTAGGCAGGATGTCGACACACAAGCACAGTTCTTGAGGACAACAGACGGACACCATCAGGACCGTACGCTTTCCTAGAGTTCAGGCTCAGAGAGAGCAGAAAAAACATTTGGAACAGATTCTAATTTCAGACATAATTAAGTTAGGAGGAGGAGGAACAACACTGGAATCTTCCAGGGTTGAGTTGGAGAAGAGACGGCAACTGAACCATCGGAATGGAAAACATGAGGGGAAAATAGTAGTAAAGTTGTTGTACAGGTTCTTGGCTTGGTGCCAGAAAGAGCGAGAAGAATTAGAATTGGATACATTTTCACATTTTTATCGGATGAAGGAATTTTTTAGAGAGTCGAAGAACGGATTTTGCACGATTCGGGAAGAAATATAAGTTAAGTGAGAGTCGAGTTGGATGACGACGGTACTTTCTCTGTTGCGGATAGCATTAGAACAAGCAAACTTAAACCAAGGTTTTTTTTTCATTAGTTGTAGGAACAAAATATGGAATGTACGCCTCCATGCCCAAGAGAATCACATCCGCGATACGCTCAGCGTACCCAGAGAGGCCCCAGCCACGGAAGCAGTAATCATTCCATGGGAAAACAGATAAGTACTGCCTAAGTGCTTCCCAATCAGCGGCGCCAAAGTGCCAAAGACGTCTCCTCTTGGGAAGATCCAATGGCCGAACTGGAGCGATAGGACACGAAACAGATATAAGATTGTGGTCGCCATGTGGTCGGAGGAACCCAACGGAAAAAGTAAGAAATAAATCCAAAATGTTGGGCGTATCTCCAAGGCGATCGGGGATACGAGTACGGTGCTGTGCAATCTGCTCTACGTCATTAAGGATAGAAAAGTTGTACGCAGTTCACCGGGGATGTTAATGGAATGGGAGGAAAGCCAAAGATGTGGTGAATATTGAAGTCTCCTAAAATGGAGATTCTGGCAAAAGGAGAGGGACAGAATGTATTCCACTTTGGAAGAGAAGTAGTCAAAGAGTTTGGATAGTCAGTAGAATTACGAGAAAAGTAGACAGCACAGACGTATTTACGTTTGAGATTCGAATTCGGGAATACAAGAAGAAGTCGAGTATATATAGGCAACATCCACGTTTGGAGTGAAATTGAGTATTGACAAAGTAGTAGGTTACAGAAAAGGGGTTGCTGCGTCCCAGACACTCGAGTTTCAGTGAGGATGAGGTGAGGTGAGGTGAGGTGAGGTTTAGTGGAGGAGAGGTGGTGTTCAAAAGGTAAAAAATTTGAGGAAGTCCACGAATGTTACGAAGTTTATAGAAAATGAATCGGGCCGAGTTCCAGAACATGGCAGTAACAGAACCAGCCCCGCTGCCCGGGTCTGCGTTCCGGTATCGGCAGTGGGTAAGCCAGAAGTGGGGACATTTATGGTCCCCTCTCCAGGGGACTCCGAGGCTCTTGAAGTCGTTGTCATTGTTTTTTTTTTTATTTTGAAAAGATTATGTAGTGCGTAAGATGCGTGTATGTCTAGTGAAGAATAGGGAGAGTGAAGGATATATGAACACAGGATCGTCGACAAAGAACCTAAGAACTAAATCATCATCGAGAGATTCATATCTACGCTCTGAACATTACTTCCAACATTTCGGAAAGCAGTTCCCATCTTCAGGGCCTATAATTAAAATTAAACACAGTCAAATGAAAATGCGATAAAAAGTCAAAGAACTGAGCTAAATAAAATTATTATAAGAGGTACCAATATTTTAATTAAGAAAACAAAACAAAAAATTATTAAAAATTAAATACGGTTCCACTAAAATTTAAAAACTTTGAATTACGCTTTCTAAATACAAAGTTTAAAAATTAAAAAAACTGAAATAGTGAAATGTTAAAAATGTACGGAACATTGTTAATTAAAAAGGTGTACTATTTATTTCGTTGTGACTAATTCGTTCGTTGATTTGTAGTTATTGAGTGAAGGTCGAAACAAGATTGGGTAGAGATTCGATAATTCTGAGGCCATTTTGTATGTTATTGATGTCTGTCATTTGGGAGGAGGTAGGGTCATTGGTATCTTTAGAGAATTGTTGGTGTTGTTGGTGTTCCCGGCTGGAGACGTCCTACAACCATCACAATAAAACGCGTTTCATCCGCATGAAAAGACTTATCATTATTAATCGTATATTCCTAGAACTACGTTAGCTGGACATGTCCCCACTTTAAATTGCATGTGGATGAGCACCGAGGAGTTTCAAGTTGGAAGTGCCCCGACCGTCCCTTAAAAAAAAAAAAAACCACCTAAGACCTTGCTGTTCATTCCTCCGATCATCCCAATGACCTTACCTTTTTCCGAGTGACAGACATCGATAACAAACCTACAAAATAGCCTCAGAATCCTCAAATCTCAACAATCTTCAGTTTCGACCTTCTCAATAACTAGAAATCAACTAACAAATTAATCGTAACGAAATAAATAGTAAACGTTTTTAATTAATAACGTTTAACAAATTTTAACGTTTAGGGTTTCAGTTTTTTTTTAATATTGGACTATTTATTTTATTTAAATTTGGCCCTTAAGCTTTAGGTTTTACTGGGCCGTCGCATTAAAGATGAAGCATATCACTTCATATATAGAATAGATGGAACTCTACACTACAACTGAGGAAAGACGGAAAAGAATATTACATAAACAAGAATATTTGCATACTCTTCGGAAACCTTTATTCGTTAGGAGAAAAACAGAAATACGTGAATATTTAAACACAAACAGAAAGGCATTATAATATGCTCGCCCTTAATCATTATTCTGATCTTGATTTTGGAAAATTTTCACTCAAACTTTTTCGCTCTCGGAAATTTGTAAAATAAAAAAGCTCAACTTTTAATGACTTTTTTTTTTTATCCTTGTAAACAAACTTTCAAGGAAAAAAAATATCGAGGAATGCTGTAACGCTGTCACATTCAGCCGTTTAGATACGACATATACATATATATATATATATACATACACACAGTAAGTCAGAAGTTCTGCCTCATCTGTGCCTCGTATACTTCTTACCGAGGCAAACATTTTCCCTACAAAATTCATTCACAAGTTTCCCTGACAAATGTTCAAAAACGAATGGAATTTGCAACATGGATGTTAGCAAAGCTAGAAAAAACCCTAAATTTTTTTAAACACACCCACTTCACTGAGGAGTGTTTTCTACATCTGCCTAGCGAGATTAATAAGCAAAGCTTTCGTTAGTGGGGAAGTCATACTGAGGCTCCAATAGAGCTTTCATGTTTGGGTCGCTGTTAGGTGGTATAGTGTAGTAGGTCCCTACATCTTTGAGAAAAACTGGAAAAGGAGTAACGGTAACGCAAAATTCATATTGTCAGATGCTACGAGATTTCTACTTACCACAACTAATTAGTTTGTCCCGTAAAAGAAATAACTACATTAACCAATATTCACAGTGGTTTCAGCTTTATGGAGCACCTCCACACACTGCTTGTAAAATTTGCAACATTTTAAGGAAACATTTTTCGGGGCGACTAATCTCCCTTCATGAGCCAGTGAGATAGCATCCATACTCACCAGACCTCACACCCACCCCCGACTTTTTTTTTGAAAGGTTACATAAAAGTGAGAATCTGTTTTACCAAGCCTAAAATCTTGAAGACCTAAAGACCAAAGTACGAGGTAATTAACATCATCCCAGCTGAACTATTCTATTTTCAAAAGTTATGTCAAACATTTGTGCAAGGTGTTAGAAATTGTGTTAGAAAAATGGCGATTACACTGAACACGTTGTTTAATCAACATTAATATACTCCTACGCTTACGTACCTATTGCGTCTGTCTATGTCTAGATTCATGTTTTTTAGCTTAGGACATTTTATTTAGAACTAGGGACATTTTTGGACACACCCGATTATATATATATATATTTTTTTCCTTCTCTGATTTACCGCCGATTCGTACCTAAAAGGATCGGTACATATCTCGGCGAGGCGGTGAGTGGGTGATGTTACTGTGTTGGGGGTGGTAGACTAGGGGAGTGAGTAAGGGTCAGTCGCTGGATAGTGGGTAGGAGGGGTACGGTTTTAAATGCGATAGAGCAGCTGGGAGTGAGTAAGGAAGAAGAGAATTGCTTTCGTTGAAAAGTGGGGGCCGTCGGCGAGTATGGATCGTAGCCGGTCGGGTATGGGATCTTCGGCCGAGAGAGGGAAACACCTGCGACGAAGAGCAGACAACTTTGTGCATTCCACCAGGAGGTGTGACAGTGATAGGGGTATGGCAGGTAGGGCAAAGCGGGGCTGGCGATTTCGCCATAAGGTGTCCGTGGGTGATGCGGGTGTGGCCTAGGCGGAGACGGGCTAGGATTACTTCCTTATGGCGGGACCGGTGGAATGAGGAGGCCCAGTATCCTATTCGTGGCTTGATCGTGTGGAGTTTATTTTGTGTGGCCTGGTCCCATTCCCGCTGCCATATGGAGCGGAAGTGGGAGCGGAAAGTCGGGAAGAAGTCGGAGAAAGGGAGGGGTCGGGAGGAGGCCGGCAGTGAGCAGGCCGTCTTTGCTGTGCGATCCGCCGCCTCGTTACCCTGGATGCCGACATGAGCCGGGACCCAGCAGAAGGCGATTGTCTTGTGTTGGAGGGTCGTTAGACAGTGGAAGGTTTGCTGGATGGTACAGACGAGCGGGTGGGGGGAGTTAAATCTTTCCAGGGAGAGGAGTGCACTTTGGGAATCCGAATAAATGACGAAGGAGCTGGCAGAGTGGGTGCGCACAATATCGAGGGCCTCCGTAATGGCGAAAAGTTCCGCCGAAAAAACGGAGGCCTCGCGGGGCAGGCCGACGCCCCGGGAAAGCGGCTGGGACAGAATCACCGCTGAGGAGGCCACACCGGCTTCCGAGCGGGAACCATCCGTGTAAATGGCGACTGCGTCCGGGTGTTGGGTTGCGTGTTCGCGGAAGAGTGACCTGTATATCATGGCGCTCGTGGTAGTCTTCGGTAGGGTACACAGATCTTTGCAAAACTTGATAGGGGTGAGGATCCAAGGGGGGTAGATGCTGAATGAAATGGGGATAACTGAGGGGGCGGGCATGTTGAAAAGATCAAGGAAAGAGCGGACCGCTTCAGTGAAGTGCCAGCTCCGTCCCTGAGGTGGTAGTTCTGAAACCACCGTGCCCAGAAGCGAAGAAGGTAGCCTCTGTGCACGGAGGTATGTCCTCATGAGGAGAAGACCCCGTCGGAGGGCGAGAGGGAGATGATCGCATTCCACATGGAGGCTGGAGGCTGGGGGGAGGAGCGGAAGGCACCGGTGGCGAGGCGGAGGCCTCTATTAAGTACCGGGTCCAGGATACGGAGGCGGGCGGTGGAGGCTGAACCGTAAACTGCACTACCATAGTCCAGCTTCGACTGCACTATGGAAGTGTAAAGGCGAAGAAGAGAGCGTCGATCTGCACCCCATGTGGTGTGAGAGAGGTGATCCAGGAGAGCGAGGGGGCGTCGAAGGGATTGCTTTAGGTACTTGAGATGGGGAACCCAATTGAGCCGTCGGTCTAGGGTCATGCCCAGAAAACGCGTGGAGGGTACCACCTCAAGAGGCCTGCCGTATAATGTGACAGAGGGTAGAGGAAGGGCTGTGGGTCTTCTTCTACTGAAGACCATACACTTGGACTTAGGGATGGAGAGGCGGAAACCCACCGACGTCGCCCACCTTTCCACCCGGTAGATGGCGAGCTGCATCTGTCGTTGAACAACAGACGGTTCTCGCCCTGCGAAGTAGATTGCAAGGTCATCCGCGTAAATGGAAGAGCGGATGGTGGGTGGAAGGCATTGTGAGACCGTGTTCATCACGACGGAGAAGCAGAGAACACTGAGGATGCTTCCCTGTGGGACCCCGTCCTCCTGCACAAAGGTGTCAGAGAGGACTGAGCCCACCCGGACTTTAAAAGTCCGGGAAGAGAGGAAGCCTCTGATGAAGGTCGGCATGGCTCCGACGAGGCCCAGATGTCGGAGCTGACCGAGGATCATTGCTCGACGGGTGGTGTCATAGGCCTTCTGGATGTCAAAAAAAATTGACAGTACGAACTGTCCATTGTCGAAGGCATCCTGTATGTCTCGGCTGAGAAGCAGGAGGGGATCAGTAGTGGAGCGGAATTGTCTGAAGCCGGACTGGGTAGACGGGAAGGAATTGTTATGTTCAAGGACGAACGATAATCGCGTGGCAACCATTTTCTCGAGGATCTTGCAGGCACAACACGTCAGGGCGATTGGTCTGTAGTTTGTGGGGTCCAGGGAATCTTTGCCGGGTTTGGGGATAGGGATGACGTGGGCCTCCTTCCACCTAGAGGGGAAGGCGCCCTCTATCCATATGCGATTGTATAGATCCAGCAGGAAAATTTGTAAGGTAGAGTGGATGTGCTGGAGCATGCCGTACGGAATACCGTCCGGACCGGGACAAGGGGATCGTCGAGAGGCCAGTGCCGCCTGTAGTTCACGCATGGTAAACAATCGGTTGTAGGTGCTGTCTATGGACGGTGGAGAGGGGCTATCGTCAGGGGCGGGTACGGAATTGGCTGTAGAGGAAGAAACGGCGGCGAAGGTAGAAGCAAGGTGGTCTGCCACCGACTTGGGTTCACATAGGAGTCCGTCGTTAGTCCGGAGGACCGGGGGTCGGGAGGGGACATGTCGCCTCTCGACACCCCGCACCTTCTTCCAGATGGTAGCCGAAGGTGTGTTGGCGGTGATGCCGGACACAAAGGCACGCCAAGAGGTTCGGCGCGCTGTCTTCATTGTGCGGCGGGCGATGGCCCTGACCCGCTGCATCTCCGTGCGATGGATGGGGAGTCGCGTCCGGTAGAAGCGCCGAGTTGCCTTCTTCTTGGCGCGCACGGCCTCCGCGCACTCCGGGGTCCACCAAGGCACCCGTCGGGCGCGGGGGTAGGCGGAGGATTGTGGTACGCTAGTGCTTGCGGCCGCTAGAACGACGGACTCGAAGTAAGCGATGCACTCGTCGATGGATGGGAAGTGGGCAGTTGTAAGGGTGGTATAGGTGTTGTCGCGGAAGCGGGCCCAATTCGCGTTGGTAGTAACCCACCTTACCGGTACCCGAACAGTCTGGTCGGGTCGATTAAGGGTGAGTTGTATGGGGAGATGGTCACTTCCATGGTCCTCTCGGAGGACTTGCCACGTGAAGTCTAGGAGGGCATCAGTTGAAACGAGGGACAGGTCTATACAGGATGGAGTGCAGGTGGTGGCATGGTAAAAAGTAGGAGAGCCATTGTTGAGGCACTCGAAGGAGAGTTCGGTCATGACGGATATCAGGGTTGGGGCCATATAGGTGGTGCGTGTGTCGCCCCACAAGGGGTGGCGACTATTGAAATCGCCCAGCAGTAGGAAGGGCCTAGGGAGTTGTTCCACGACTTCCACCAGGTCGTCGCGGGAGACTTGAGCGTGGGGGGGAGGTAGATGGAGCAGACGGTGTACTGTCTATCCAGGGAGAGCCGGACGGCAGTCACCTGTAGTGGGGACCGGATGGAGAGGTTGTAGAAGGGGACTGCGTGGTGTACGAGGATGGCAGCTCCCCTTCGAGTGCAGGTAGGAGGCGGGGTGGCGGTGCAAAAATAACCAGTAGGGCAGGGCATGGGCCTGGTCCCCAGGATTAGCTCCTGGAGACAGACACACACCGGACGGGAAGTGGCAAGCAGGGAGGTAAGGCCTTCATAATTTGCGAATATTCCTCGACAGTTCCAGTGGACTATTGTGGTTTTCGGGGGATCCATTAGTTGATGAAGGGGGATGGGTAAAGGTGTAGGTGCTAGGAGGTTGGAGTATGAAGGGAGATCCGGAGTTCGCGAAATTGAAGGCTTGGTCGGGAGCATGGCTGGCTATCTACCGTTCACCAGGGAAGGAATCGGTCGGCCCGTCGAACCCCGCGGAGGTGGCGGGATCGAGTCGGCCGAGCGAGACCGGAGGCGTGGATCACGGCAGGCAGAGGGACATCGTGGGCTGAGAGGGTCGGATGTACTGTGACGGGCTTCTATGTCGGACCAGGAGGGGGGCACGGTCCCCATGGCGGACTCGAGGTGGTGATAAGGGGTACCAAAAGGACCGGGCGGGTGGAGGGAGGGCGTACACAGGGTAGCTGACAAGGAGGGGGCCGGGGATGTTGGGGGAATAGGTACGATGGGGGTGGAAGGAGGTGAATCATAGTCGTCTCGTGGAGGGGTGGAGAAAATGGCACCAGGAGGCAAGGGCAGATCCATAAGACTCATGGGCGTGGGCGCGGCCGAGCTTCCCTCGGTCACACCGTGCAGCTGCGCCAGGGCCGCATCCACCGGATCCTCGGGGGAGAGGATATTGTTCGGACTGGGTCCCGTCGTCCGGGGCGGGTCGTGGATCACAGCCACTATTGTCAGAGTCTGTGGGGGTAGAGTGGTGGGACTTCTGCGATGGGGAGAGATGGACATAGTAGACGTGGTGGGCGGAGTGAGGATCCGAGCCGTCTTCTTGGTCCGAGGGGAAGAGGGAGAGAGGCGTTGGAAGGCCGGAGGGTCCGGTGACACGCTCCGGCGTCTCCGCCTCGACGGCTTGCTCCGGGCGGCAGGTTCGGGCGTGTGCAGGGGGTACTGGGAAGGCGGGGTTTGAGGTGGATGGGACCTGGGTGTCCTGGTCCCAGACACCTGGGGGATTCGTGGCAGGTGAGGTGCGGGAAGAGGATGAATGGTGGGGGGACAGGAAACCGTCGGGTCCTGCGAGGGTTTTCTTTGAGGGGAACAGGGAGCAGTGGCTTGGGGGGGGTTTCGGCGGCAGGCCAGGGCGGCGTGCCGAGATGATAGAGCCGAGAGCAGCGGCATAGGACACCCCCGGCCTCACCTCCCGACTCCGCATCCTGTCGCGTGCCTCACGGGGGCTAAGGAAGTCCGTCACCTGTAGGCCTCGGACCTCCTTCTCGAACCTGAAGAAAAGGCATTCTCGGGTTGAAGAGGGGTGTGCGCCTTCACAGTTGGAGCATTTGGGTGTATTGGGGCACCTGTCAGGGTGAGCGAGTCGTCCACAGTGAACACATAATTGATGCGGCTGTCGACAAGCGGAGCTAACATGTCCGAATTTATTGCATTTGAAGCAACGGGTCGGGTCTGGAACGTATGGGCGGATAGAAAACTCGCATGAGGCGCGGTCTCCCATACCCCATACAATGCGGCCGGGGGGGATTAGTGTGTTGAAAGTAAGGAGCAGACGTGGGGTGGGGGAGGGGGTGCCTCCCTGTCGGGATGTGAAACGATAGATCTTAGTGACTCCTTGGGGTGCGAGGTCCTCCAGGAGCTCGTTCACTGCGACCGACAATAGGCGGGTGGCGTAAATAGTGCCCTGACTCTGGTTCAGGCGAGGGTGTGGGGAAACGGACACCGAGCATCCAAGGACCTCAGTGACGGAGAGTAGGGCTTTCGTCTCTGCGGCTGAGCGTGATTTTACGAGGAGGGAGCCATCCCTCTGTGGGCGTACGTCATAGCGGCTGGAGTTGCTGTGGGTTCGGATCGCCTGGAACGTCCGTTCAGAGTTGTTCGGGAGGGACCCAGATGTAGGCCGAATCACCAGGAATTTGTGGATACTTGGGAGGGAGAGGGAGGCTGTAGAGTCGAAATGGACTGGGATATTCAACGGTCGATAGGACGGCCGTGAATGCCGGCTCCCCCGTCCGCCGCGAGGCTCTCTCCGTGGGGAGGTGGGCTGACGGCGGGTGAGGGGGGCATATGGGGAGAGCAAGAAGCCGGGTTGTCGGGGCAAGTCCTCGGTGGAACTTGACTTGCCCGAAAGTGGCTGAAGTGGGCTGGGGCAAGACCCCTGCTCCAGAGTGTGTAGGTCCAAGGGCGTAGTCGAGGGACGGACTGGGGTCGGCAACGGAAAAGGAGTGCAAGCGTTCCGCTTCCACAGGGGGGTCAACCCCATTAGGTTGCGGTCTTCCAGTGGTAAAGGACTCGAGGGCCTGGTTGCCCACCACCCGAGTGTTGAGAGAAGTAGTAGTCCGGGAATGAGAAGCAGTAGTCGTAAGCCGAGGGGGAGAAGTGTCCATAGCAAAACAAAAAAGAACTTCATCCCCCGCGCGCATCCAGCCACCACCGACTCCAACAAGGGAAAGGCGAAGTGTGGGCACACTTGGTCCCACCGCCGATAGATGTCACGCAGGGGAGATACACCCGCACCCAGTCCCTGTGCCTGAAAGGCGGCCACTCTCATCCAACGCGCGGTGAAAAGTGGCAGGGACAGGGTTTGGGTTTGGTTGGAAAGCGACAAGGGTGCAAGGCAACCACCTCCCACACCCAAGGGCCAAGGAAAGGGTCAAAATCAAGGTCCAAAGAACAACGCCAAAAAAACAGGGAGAAGCCAGAAAGAATGGGTTAAAGGAGAAAGAAAGAAAAAGAAGCAGGAGATCAGCCGGGTCCCCAAACGGGCCCAATGGTCCACGAGGGCAGAGAAAGCCCTTACACCGAAGAAAGGTGTATTCCCACATTCGCCACAGAGGGACGCGCCCTATCGCTCCGGACAAAGCAAAGGGATTTATATATATACACAGTATATATATGTATATATTTTTTTTAACTGCAAACAACACACAGTATAATTAATGTAAAGAACGACGCTTGTGCAGAAGAGCGTTCCGCACAAGATGAGAGAGAACGAACAAATGAAAAATGAGGTACCACCCGTGAATCGAACCCGGGATCATCCGAGTGCCCGTCAGATATGCTATCCACTACACCATGGACCTCAGGGCATTGGTTTCTGCTCGTATGTAGGAGAATTACGACTTTTGATTGATCGAGGTCCATGGTGTAGTGGATAGCATATCTGACCGGCAATCGGATAATCCCGGGTGGTACCTCATTTTTCATTTGTTCGTTCTCCCTCCTCATCTTGTGCGGAACGCTCTTCTATACAAGCGTCGTTCTTTATATATATGAGGAGATTGTAGACACCAATCGACCAGGGAAGTACTCCAGGAGGGGGGGACGTTAAGCAGGAAACGGAGTGCTGAAACTCCCATTTCTCCTGTCACTGTCCTCTTAAGCTGATCTTTTTCCATGTTTCATCTGCCCTGTGAGCAGTCCAGCATGCTCTCAAAAGCACACTTCTCCCTCTGTTCTTTACTATATCGTATTTTACGCCTCATAAGACGCTACAAGTGGTAAGACGCACCCTACATTTAGCAAAGAATATTTAGGAAAAAAATATTTCGAAGATTTATGAGCCTGACAAAAAATATATTCCCATAACTTTATTAAAAGAACATTAAACAAAACAATAACATATGAGCCCTGAAGTGATTTTTGGAGACGTTTTTCAGGAAAAAAGTAGCGTCTTATGAGGCGTAAAATACGGTACATACATGCATTTTACACACTACATAATCTTTACAAAGTTTATTTAAAAAGGGCCTCAGAGACCTTGATTTTGTCTCTCCTTGTATAGGAGGGGCATTTTTGCGGGCGGTTGCCCGTGCCCCATCCTCACCATATATATATATACAGTATATATGAGGCGTCGCGAGTACGAGGACGAGGACGTCGCGAGTACGAGTGGCGAACCCGCCACATTGATGAACTATTAATCTGAGGCTCCTGGGTTAGAGCCTCATCTCGGACTTCAGATTTCGGCGGGTTAAGGTGCATCTCTTGATCTTCTTTGGAGTCGCAGTAGTTCGGATCCTACGTAAAACTGTAGTTCCCCCCTTCCCCCGTCATACGACCTTTATACTCACAAATGTTACGAGGAGATTAAACCACCACAATAATTATTATTCTGAGATTTCAAACCTAGATTCGGTCCCAATTATTCAAAATTACTCTCATTAATAGAAAACAGTTACTATCGGCACAAATTTACACAACGCTCCTATGTCCATTATATTAGGAAGGCCGATTAAGTTTTGTGTGTGTGTGTGTGTGTGTGTGTGTGTGTGTGTGTGTGTGTGTGTAATAACAATAAACATCATTAATTCACACAAGGACCACTAAAGAGGCGAAAATACCTTTTATAATCATTCAAACAAATATTTTGAAACGTATATGTCGTTACAGAAAACGTACATATGAAAAATAATGATGAAACCGCATACACGTTTTAAATTATTACGTAATACATAATTTAAAACAAAGGAAAAATATGTAAATTCTTTTAACAAATTTTTTTTACACACACACATTTTATATATATATATATATATATATATATATATTATATATATATATATATATGAATTACATTTTAAAAATAAATTTTTATTTTTGAGTTTTTAAATTAAAATTTACTAGAAATGGATTTAAACTAAAAAATATTAAAAAGCAATTTTCGTAAAGATTTTAAAAATAATAAGTAATTTTTCACATTTACAAATGTTATATTACATTTTTTACTTACATAAGAACCAAAAAGCACTAAAAGTGCACTGTAATTACTCGTATATACAATAATGTGAAAGGTTTACTCCAAATAAAGAACAAGTATCGTGTGAATAACTCAAACTGACTACGTTCATTCTTACACACCGATTTACTATGTATTGTCATAGCATTTTATATCCTCAAGATTTATTACATTTTGTTTGCAGTTTATGACTATTTTGCGTGTTTACTTCGTGCGCGCGAGTTTTATGTTGTCGTTGTTTTAAGGCTACAAGCAAAATGTTATGGGCGTGATTCATGCACGAGCAATAGTAACGATACTTCGGCGAAAGTAGATAAAGTGCTCAGTATACAGAAAGTTAATTAATATACCTAATAACGTTCTTATACATTAAAGCGCTTAGAAAGGGATTAGTAAGGTGCCCTAAACTATAACGATATCGTCTAACTTTAAAGCGTTATTTATACCCCATACTAAAGTGCTTTCAGCAGCAAACCCACATCAAACTAAACTTCTTCCTAACTACCAATCACGGGGAACCCCCCCCCCCCCGACCTTTCTGTAACCTGACTATACAGACTGATACTGTATTTACTGACAAGGTAGGAGCATTTCCTAAATTTGCGTGCAAATATAGAATTCTCAAAAAGGCAATTGACGAATTAAGAAAGATCAATGAAAGAAAGCCACCCCAGCCTTCTTTAGTTAGCTTTACAGTATAAGGCCAACTAACGAAAATATAACGACCTAACAACCAATCGTCAAGGGCGTACACAGTTGACCTAACGATTGGTTAGGTTAGGTCGCGATATTTTCGTTAGTTAGCTTTATAATACTAACTAAAGGCGGCTGGGGGTGGCTTTCTTTCATTGATCCAGAAAGTCTTTTGGAAAAGTTTTACCATACAGGTACATCTATATATTTTCTTACCCATAAGAGAATCATTTTAATAAACTATCAAGGACAATTACTCCGTTATTAGATAAAAAATAAAAACATAAAAAATAAATCTTACCTCACTGCCAGTCTGCCATAGATAGAGAGAAAAGAGAAAAAAGTATTAAATAGAAAGGCAAGGGAAAATATGGAGAGAGAATTGCTCACATAAAATGGTTCAATCACGTATGCATTATGTGATTATGTGACATGTTATGTGATACGCTGTTAATGTCCAACCCCAACAAGACGTGAAAAACAGGTATACAAGGTTTATTAAAAATGTTATAAACAGTGTGAATGCGAAATACACAATGGATTTTAACAAAGTTGACAAACTGATAACTTACGGGGGAAGATTATGAAATTTTATACGGAAGTCCAATATTCAAATGATTAGGTACGATGTGGTTCAGTTTTTATATGTTCAGGCGCGTCCTAAAAACTTCAGTTACACGCAATACATATAAAGGGGGTTTCATAAATCAGTGTATATGACTAAATCACGAAATGTAGCGATTAGATGAAACCCAACACTGACTTATCAGATACACTGTACAATTTAGGGTGGATCACTTTTCACTTTTTTTAAAAAATTATAGCTGGTCAAAGTTTTTCCCATGAGTTGGTTCAGTGGAAGTACACTGACACCATTTTTACCAAAATCAATCAATATTTAGGGGTCGCGCATCGACCTTGAAAATTTCAATTTTGGAAATTCAAATGGCCAAATTGACAATTTTTTACTGAATAAAGATAAATCATCAAATGACCATGTTTTCTGAATCCTCTCAGTGAAAGAAATCCTCTCAGATACTTACCAAGTTGATCGGACAAGTGGTTTAGAAGTTACACTCACCTAGAAATAACATTAAAATTTAAAATACCGTATTTGTCCCCCGTTATGGACGTAATCATAGCATCAGTAGCTGGCGCATCCTAAAATCCCAATTACACACACACGCTATGTCTATGACCAATATTTTACTAATCACAGTTTGCTTTTTACAGATCAACTGTGTCAATTGATTCTTGTTTGATAAGTCTAGACTTTAGTACAATGGATAAACTGTTAACAACCAGGAGTGGAAAGACTCTGAAAGTTACTTATTCTGGAAAAGAGAAAGCAGCAACAACAGCACCACCTTCTCTAAGGTCAGCCACGGACGTCTTCTTAATTGGTCAGCCATCTTCCTCGATCGGTGGTGCCAAATTGCCAACCACCCATCAAGTTCTCCAGTACTACTTCTATGCCAAGCAGGAAACTACTGACAGGAAGGCCGCCGTAAAAGACACGGTGGCCAATGTTCTGGCATTTTTGAACATGGCACGTATAAAGACGATCACGAGGCGTAACTGCGAAAGAAAACTGGAGTTACTGTGGGAAGAGTGGCGCTCGCTGCAGAAGAGCAAGATGAGAGACAGTGACGCGGGAAAAGGCAGGGAGAAGTTTTCAGAAAATCTGAACAAGCTCTGGGACATCGGAGCTCCCGATGCTATTGAAGAGATACAGAAAAGTCGACTGCTCTCAGACAACAAACAAGATATTAAATTTTATGAGGATCAACGGAGCCTGCGCCAGGAAACAATGAGTGGGAATGATAAAGTGTTCGTTGTCAAGAGAAAACGGCAACTCTCAAGACAACAATCTCGTGATGAGCCAGGCACCTCAAAAACGAAATTAGGAACCGAAGCTGAGAGCGACGATGAATCTATAGAAAGCATAAATGCAAAAAACTTCACTTTTTTACGTGAAGGTCAAAATATGAGAATAAAAACCCACTCTAATAGACAGAGTTTATTTCCACGACAGTTTCGACGCCCACTGGCATCCTCCTCGGGTGGATACAGAAACACAAATGAAACAAAACAAGAGGGAAAAACAGTTCAGGGATCGACCGTTAAGAAATTCGCACCTAGGTTGGATTCCATTCTCTCGAGACAGGAGGGGCATTTTCATTAAGTACATTCGCACAAATTTTAAAACTATCTTCCTGTTCTAAACATACAGATTCTATTATTTTTACATAATTATTACATTTATAATTAAATTTATTACATTTAATATTGCATAATTATTAATTACAGAAATTATAAATTTATTATTACATTGGTTATTACATTGTTGTTTATTATACAGAAATTATAAACCGAAAAACGAATGAAAAAACGAATGAAAAAAGGGCGATTAGGAAATAATCCAGAGACCATTGAGAAATTCGCACCTAGGTTAGATATCGTTCTCCCGAAACCAGAAGGGCATTTTATTACAGGGTCAGCTTATAACTACATTTCCACAAATTAAAAATATCTTCTTGTTCTATACATACAGATCCTAATGTTTGACATAATTACTGCATATATTTATTTCCACATTAATTACTTCCATTATTACATTTACTAAAAGCGAGTAAGGAAACATTCCAATCCAGAGACATTTAAGAAATTCACACTTAGGTTCGAACACGTTCCCACGACTCCGTAAGGGATTTATTGACCAAGAATCTCATTAAAGGGTCTAACTTATAAGTACCTTCGCACAAATTAAAATTATCTACTTTTTCTATACACACAGATTCTATTATTTTTCTTTTGACATAATTATTACATTTATAAAGTACCTTACTTGATTCCCAATCTATAGCATGATTATTTTGGCTAGCGTGATAAAAAATGGCATTATTAGTATTACAACTTCTGAAGGCATATTTGTGTTCTTTGATACGGGTTTCAATATTTCTTCCAGTTTCTCCCACGTATACTAAATCACAACTTTTACAGGGAATGCTGTAGACACAGGCTTGTTCCTCTTTTGCAACGTTATTCCTAACCAATTTACTTTTCACGGTAGACGAATATTTGAACGCCAAAGCAAACTTAAATTCTTTCGTCAACGGTTTTACTCTTTCTAAGCCGGCAATGTAAGGCAAACTCACATATTGTTTTTGGTTAACTGAAGGTTCCCGAGGGGCATAAAAAGATTTTCTGGCTTTAAAATACGCCTTTCTGATAAACCACTCAGGATATTTTAAATCCTTAAAAATGTTCCAAATCTTTGAATTTTCCGGATCCAGCAAATGTGGGCTACAAATCCTGAGTGCTCTTAGAAACATGGAAGAAATAATTGAGCTTTTAACCCCTTCATCATGATATGAAAAATAATGAATGTACGAATTACAATGAGTAGGTTTTCTATAGACCGTGAAATTGGGCTTTCCGCTTTCGTTAATGACCAAAACATCTAGAAAAGGTAATTGTTTGTCGTTCTCCCATTCATATTTAAATTTAATAGAGGGAACAAGATTATTTAATGACTGAAAGAAAGTGTCAAAGTTGTTCCAGTGGTCAGGCCAAAATGAGAAAATATCATCTACATAACGAAACCAAATTAGATTCCTGGGACATATTGTTTGCAACAATTCCGACTCATAATACTCCATATATAATGTACTCAGTATTGGGGATAAAGGGGACCCCATTCCCATACCAAAACGTTGCAAATAAAATTCTTCACCGAAGGAGAAGGCATTATTGGTGACACAGAGTTTTATCAGTTCTAAAAATACAGATGTGGGCATGCCTAGTTCTACGTTACATGTTGGCAATTTTCTATCTAAAAAACTAAGTACATCATCAATGGGAACTTTCGTAAACAAGGACTCAACATCAAAACTTATCATTCTTCCCCGTTTTAAATCTAAGGACATAACTTTGTTAATAAAGTCACAGGAATTAGTGATGTGCGAGCCTGAAAATTTACCAACTAATGGGGATAATTTATCTGCAAGAAATTTAGATAACCTGTAACTAAAGGAACCCCTGTGTGAAATAATGGGACGGAGTGGTATATTAATCTTATGGGTTTTGGGTAGGCCGTAAATGTGGGGGAGTTTGGGGTTAATCTGTAGAAATCTTTTAGGATCAATCGCCGGGACATCTTTTAATAAGTTCCTGATGGTTTTGTTGAATTCGGCAGAAAGACGCTTTAGGGGGGGACGATCTCACTTTGGTGTAGGTGAATTCATCACTAAGTAACGCTTCCATTTTTTGTTTATAATCACACTTGTCCAAAATAACCACAGTGTTACTTTTGTCCGCTTTAGTGACAAATATTGCTTCATTCTTCCTGAGCTTGTCTAAAGCTAACCGGAATCTTTTGGGAATAGAGTCCAATGAGTTGAAATGTTCCAGAAACTTGCTCAGAATCAAACCATTTAAACACGGAATATCCACCCTGGAATTAACTACGGAAGACACAAAATCTAAAACAATGTTTTTTCGGGTTTAAGCGCAAACGACAGCCCTAAATTAAGAACTTCCTTTTCGGATTTGGACAAGACATATGTCGATAAATTTAAAACGGAACCTTCCACCGCACACTTTGACCAAGCACTTTCATCACATAAATAGGATAGCTTTCTGTTAAGTCGTTGTTCAGTGCGTCTAGTCTCCACGTCGCATTTATAATCTGCAGTTTCAAACAGCACCACAAGTAGTTCACACGACACATGCGATTTAAGGACGCGTAGACAATTTCTTAGTTTGAAATACGTATGGTCAATTTCTCTTTTAACACATGGAATACGTTCCTTCAAAATTTCCCTGGCAAAATTCGGAAACGGTGTATGGTCCTTCCTGAAGGTAAACGGTATCAAGGACTTCGGGCACACTTGCTCCACTAAACACTCTTGCAGGAACTTGAGTTGCAGCTTCTTGGTCTTCACAGCCACTAGTGTTTTTTCATATAGACGATAGGAAGATATAAGTTGTAATTAATAATTATGCAATATTAAATGTAATAAATTTAATTATAAATGTAATAATTATGTAAAAATAATAGAATCTGTATGTTTAGAACAGGAAGATAGTTTTAAAATTTGTGCGAATGTACTTAATGAAAATGCCCCTCCTGTCTCGAGAGAATGGAATCCAACCTAGGTGCGAATTTCTTAACGGTCGATCCCTGAACTGTTTTTCCCTCTTGTTTTGTTTCATTTGTGTTTCTGTATCCACCCGAGGAGGATGCCAGTGGGCGTCGAAACTGTCGTGGAAATAAACTCTGTCTATTAGAGTGGGTTTTTATTCTCCTATAGAAAGCAGATCATCGAGCAACTCCGAATCACAGCTAGAACCACCATACCGACAGCCGAGAGAATCAGCTGTATCAATCAGCCTTCCTCACCGCATCCTCAATGCACCGGCTGTTATTGAAGTGGCTGATCGCTTCCGGATGTCCAATAATCAGGTGTGTATATATCAGTAATGATCTTTCCTTGACAAAGATATAATAGACGTAACGACGGAAAATTTAGTGATTATTTTGTCACATAAAAACCATACGCATCCTTGTCAATTTCCTTTCAATTTCGCACATAGGTGGCAAGTGTCGTGGCGGCAGTCCTACGTTCGGCAGATCCGCCCGCAGACCTGGACAAATTCAGTATCTCGAAGGACACGTCTCGCCGTGGAAGAGTGGCACATCGTTGTGAAGTGTCGACAGCTGTGCAGAAATCCTTCGTATCTCCGAGGCATGCTGTCATCCACTGGGACGGTAAGGTAATCAAGGTCAGTTTTGCCCTCACCGTGGACGACAGTGAATTAACATGTTCCAGTGACGACAGTGGATTGACATATTCCAGTGGACGATAATGGATTGGCATGTATGACATACGTTTCAGGACTCTCTTGGATCATTGGAGCACCGCCAGGCGATTCTCATCTCCGGAGCTCCCCAATGCACAGAAGGAAAGTTGCTGGCCGTTCCGACTGTTGCTGACGGCACCGGTCTGTCCTAGACCCAGGCGACCTTTCGTGCTCTCAAAGACTGGGGACGCGAGAACAACGTGATTGGACTGTGCTTCGACACAACTTCCTCCAATACTGGGAGGGTGCAGGGTGCGGTGGTCCGGCTGGAGAACATGCTTGGTAAATCGCTCTTCCAGCTGGGCTGTCGCCATCACGTTATGGAGCTCATCGTGGGGGCAGTGGTCATCACCGCGTTTGGAAGAACCACAGCACCAACTGAACCTTTGTTCCAGTATCTGAGGAGAAGGTGAATTTCAAGTCTAAGGCGCATTTGTTTTCTCCAATGATTTTTTGCCTTCAGAGCAATTGAGATATCAGCGTCGTCCTACTAATGATGTTAATAGCAGTCGAAAAGGGAAACTTCAGTCGTTTTCATGCAATATTTTCATAACTCCCCTTTCAGATGGGACAAGCTCGACCTCTCGACTTATCGCGAGCTGGAGATCGAGCATTTGGCGGAGGTGACGTGGCTGATGGAGCTCCGAGATGAGGCAGTCAAGTTCCTCGGCACCGCTTCTGGTCTTGCCAGAGAAGACTACCGAGAAGTGGCGGAGATTACACTCCTGGTACTCGGGGCCCAGCCACGTCGTGGCACACACTTCATGCGCCCAGGAGCCTACCATCATGCGAGGTGGATGGCCAAGGTTGGTATTTTGAATTAGAAGTTAAATATTGTATTGCCTTCTGCAAACAGCCATTTGAAGTCCCTACCAGAAAAAAATAAGATAAATAATTTACCATTAAACAAACTTATATGGAGTGGTATCGGTATTTATACATCACAGTGCGTATTCGTTTCAGATCATCTACTACACGAAGCTCCTGATGTTCAGCGGTCAGCTGGAGTTCGACGACGAGCTGGTACAGAAACTTCAGAGTGGGGTACTATTTACCAGGGCTGTGGAGTCGGAGTCGGAGTCGTGGAGTCGGAGTCGGAGTCGGAAGAAATTTTGGTGGTGCTGGAGTCGGAGTCGGAGTCGGTAAAAATGTACCGACTCCGACTCCGACCTCAATATAAATTTTAATAAAATATGTTTTTGTGTGTGATATCACTGGCAGCTATGGTGGTTAAACCACTTAAATAATAAACACAATGTTTTCCATTTCAGACACTAATGCCATTAATTCATTTTTCTTTTCAGATAATATTTTTTATTTTTAATGCTTATTTAATTTCGAGTTCTTTCTAAATTTCATAAGTTTTTAACTTTCAAGTCTAAAACCCCTTTCACAATGGCAAAGACACTTCCAACAAAGTCTGCAGTTTTTTAATATTTTACAATAACCACAGATGGGAAACATTTCGTGTGTCAGTGTATGATAGAAGATGATGATGATGAAAAATTATGTGAAGCAAAAATCAGTGGTTTTACTGGCTCTGATAAAAATGCACCAACCAGAGCATCAAATTTGAAAAGACATTTGCAGTGTTTCCATCCCAAAATTTTAGAAGTTGTCATTGAGAAAGAGAGTAATAAAAACTTTCCAACTACTTCAAAGTTAACAAAAGATCAGAAATCTACTGAACGACAAGCACCACTTACAAGATTCTTTACTACAGACAAAGTTACCGTAACAATGACCACAGATGATGATGCTTCACGTGGTGGTGATGAAATGCCTCTTGTGTAATTATCATCATAGCAGATTTAGAATTAATATACCTTTGGAGTCGGAGTCGGATAGACAAAAAATTGAGGAGTCGGAGTCGGTTTTTTATGTGCCGACTCCACAGCCCTGCTATTTACTGCACTCCTCTACGCACCTGCCTGACTGGCGGCTCCTGTCGCAGCTGATGCCCCGCTGAATGACCTTGTGTTGTACCAGCGTCTTCTGCAGTACAGGGCTGTGGATCGCGAGATTGCAGAGGCTTCACTGGCAGTGATCAGGCGGCACTTGTGGTATCTGAGGCCTCAGACCGTCGTTTTCGCCCTCTGCAGTGACAAAGTGGAAGACACTGTGAAGCACGAGATGGCAAAGAAGCTGTGCCGCCTCGCTGTGCCCGAGGACCTCACGTATGACAACGTCTCGGTTGATGACACGACGCGCCTTCCGGACCTGATCGATGAGTCATCGTGGTTCGTGTTCACAGGCCTGCAGGTGTGCGCGTCTACGTGGCTCACTCTGCCGGTGAATAAGTGGGATCAAGATAAGAACTACTGTGATCTGAAGAATGTCATCTCGCATCTGAAAGTTACCAACGACGTGGCAGAGAGGGATAAAACTGATAGAAGATTACGCGAACACTGTCACAAAAGACGAGTCACAGCTGCAGGGTCGTCTTCAGCTCGTGGAAAAGAGCCGGAAAGAACTCGGTGACTTCAAGAAGTCGTCACTTGCCAAGATGACGTAGCGCAGAGGGAAAGGGAGTTAGCAGAGAGTACATGGCGCACGCCTTAAGATGACGTGTGTTCTAACCACGATTCATACAGTTTTTGAACCGTGTTAGGGGCACCGGAGTAAGTGCCTTTAGTGATATCGGTAAACCGTTTTAATACAAAATACATTTGATCTTTCCTTATTCGTTTTATCTTATCCTAAAAAGCAGACAATGGCAGACAGCATATGGAGGTACGAGGACAAATACGATATTTTAAATTTTAATGCTATCTCGAGGTGAGTATAACTTCTAAACCACTTGTCCTATCAACTTGGTAAGTATCTGAGAGGATTTCTGTCACTGAGAGGATTTAGAAAATATGGTCATTTGATGATTTATCTTTATTCAGTAAAAAATTGTCAATTTGGCCAAATTTCCAAAATTGAAATTTTCAAGGTCGATGCGCGACCCCTAAATATTGATCGATTTTGGTAAAAATGGTGTCAGTGTACTTCCACTGAACCAAATCATGGGAAAAACTTTAACCAGCTATAATTTTTAAAAAAAGTGAAAAGTGATCCACCCTACAGTGTACATTAGTGCAATAAAATTATACCTAATACTTTAAATGTTTTAGGCAATGGGCAAAGCCTATTCCACTTTCAACTAATGATTTATGAGACTGATTCCGCAAATGCAGCTATTTAGAAGCAGTTTAATTTAATTAGAACAGAAGAGACAGAAGACAACTTGTAATGGAGGTTTCTGACAATGAATTATGGTTAACATTTAACACTTAAAAATAATTAACTTTTATTTCAGAGGATGTTATTGAATACTTTTTTAAAGCAAGTTATTAAAGCAAAGTTCAAATGATTTTAATAACATCTCAAACATTTTATAACATAGTAACTTTTGAGTACTGCCGAACAACAATCAGCGTAATAAATTAACAACAATTATTAGTTTAAATTAAAGATTCAAACTTCATAGACCATTATTATTATTATTTATTATTATTATTATATATTAGATTAGAAAGGATCATAAATTGCCAGTCTTTTGAAGTACTGTAGGGATATACAGGGTGGGTCAATAAAATGTTACCACTTTCTGTTAACGTTCACAGACATATAGAGTGGTAACATTTTGTCGATTGACCCACCGTGTATATATATACATAGTACATATGACTGAAGAATTAAGAATCATTTGATCCAGGGACACCTCTCAGTGCACATTGGTTGAGGTTGAATCTGTTCTTCTGTTTGCTCTAATGTGTTGCTAAGATGGTGAAATGAATATATTCATTACTAAAAAATACTCCATAATAAATTAGAAAAATATACATTATAAAAGACTTATTAGTGATGTACCGATTCCAAAATTTAGCCGATACCGATTCTTTGCCTATATTTTAAAAAATTAATTCCCTTCATAAATTTTACTAATCTCATGTGAAAACTTTAAATTTTCATACTTTTACATTTCAAATTTCGGATCACTCGAAGATCAGGGTCCCCAGCCTCAGTTACCAAATGATATCTTCGTTAAAACTAACGAAAATATCACGACTTAACCTAACCAATCGTCAAGGGCGTACAGTTGACCTAACCGGGCATTCAATTTAGTTTATTGTTATATTTGGTACTGTAAAGCAAAAAAAACAAGAATACATGGGGGCCCTGATCTTCAGGTGATCCCAAATTTGTTTAAATGCTTTTCCTTAGCTCACTCCATACTATAACAGTACCAGAATTTGTTACTCATATATACACCATAGGTAAAATGGGAAAAAGTTTTATTACTCAGTAAAAAATAAAAAAATTTTAGTTTCATAAATTGAAAATGAATATTTAAAGTAATTGCGTTTCCTTATGTTGAACGTATTTTCTTTCTTGAACAATGTAAACAACAAAATTTTTCATTAAAATTTTAAGGCCCTGGTGACCAATTTGAATTAAAAAAAAAACGGATACATGATTTTGGTTTATAAAATTATTAAAATAAAGTGAACATAATAAGATGGTTTAATATATAAATTATGAAGTACAGCTTTATACGCAGGGTGTTCCAAAATTACCTGATAAACTTTTATGTATGTCGATCAGTAGTCAGACGTTGTGAACAATGTGTTCAAGTTGAAGACACTTTGAAAGTCTAAAATAAACAATTATTGTTGCTGTATTCGAAATAAAATTGTTGAATATCGCATAATTTTTTAAGATATCGCGTTCATATAAAAGTTTACTAGGTAATTTTAGAACACCCCGTAGAATTATTATTAATATACACCATAAGATTACAATAGTTTATAATATTTAGAGATTAGCTAGTTAGAGAAAATGTAAATTTATGGGCAACGTAACTTATTAAGCTTTCCCTTTTTCTTGAATGTAAAATATTTATATAATTACACTTTGAAATGAGTGTAAATTATTTATCATCAGTGTTTTTTGTCTGTTCAATTTTCTATAAATATAGAT
Source organism: Bathynomus jamesi (assembly GCA_023014485.1). Taxonomy (NCBI): domain Eukaryota; kingdom Metazoa; phylum Arthropoda; class Malacostraca; order Isopoda; family Cirolanidae; genus Bathynomus; species Bathynomus jamesi. The sequence goes on along the minus strand of JAJOZX010006927.1, from coordinate 52,224 downwards.
TGTTTTGTAATGAAAATTTTAAACTTTCAAAGAATCGGTGAGAAATCGGTTAACTTTGGCCGATGCCAATTAATCGGTAAACCACTACTTATTATATACCTTTGCCAATTCTACAAATTAATTAAGAATTAAATTCTCAAAGAGGAAAATGAAATATATCATAATTTTTAGAGTTCTCATTTTATACTTTTTGAACATTCAGAGCAACTCAGATTTAAAAATGTTTATTACGAAGTTATCAGGAACGCTTACAATTTTTGAATCTCCAGAGTAGAGAGGTGTCCCTGGCAACGGCGTTACGAGGATCGGAGTCAATTCAGTTGGTATGGTTACCTCTTCGGAGTCATCGATGAGGAGGAGGTCGAAAGGAATGGCAGCAACCATATCTATAAGGAACCAACCCCGAAGATAGTGGAGAGCAATCTTCCAAGGATGCGAGACAACTTCATCGTTGTGGTTCACATATGTGGTACGGAAGTTAATTACGATGTCAATCATAAACATTATGTCAACTGGAAAGGAGAGAGAAAGAGAGAGAGAGAAAGGGGTGAGATTAGTTACAAAAAAAAAAATAAAAAAAAAAAATAATAATAATAATAATAATAATAAAAATAAAATAGACTGGATACATTTAATAGTAAATGATACTCGTTAAGACCTACTATAAAATACGACAGACGATAAACACTAAAATATAATCTAGACGTCGAGTCAAAATATAACGAACGAAAGGAATAAAAAGAAGAATGTTGGTTATTTTTGTGGTGAAAATCCCGATGTCTTAATTAAGAGGAAAGGATACACAGGAGCTAATCTTCAATCTTGCTCAAATCGATTTGTGAGACACGCAAAGACTCGGTGGGAACGTTTGCCTTTAATTCCACTCCTTGGATGCTATGAAACTCGCCAACTATAACACAAGCTAAAAAGGGTTACACGAGTCAGATTTACGAGATTTGAGAGTAATACTAACACAAACACGAATGATGGCCGTAGATTAAGACTACAGTTTATATTACATATACTATTCTGAAAGTGTAACCGAGAGTGTAACCGAAAGTGTATCCGAAATTTATAGGCACCCTGTAATAAAACATTTCAAATTCTAACCACGTACTTGTCGGTCCACGTTGCTACTGCTACTATTAAACTTTTACATCTAAAACAGTTCGAAGGAATAAATTTGAAAATTCGACGCAGAAGCACTTTCCCAAAAGTTACAAAACAAATTGTAAACTGCATTTCGATATAAATCGAGTCTTTGATGCAAACTCTTTAATACGTTTTCTCCTTTTGTTGTTTTGAAACAATATACCTCCTCCAAACAAAAATCCTCTCAGTAAAAATAAATCTTACTAAAAATGCTTTGCACTCACGATAAATCATAGAGAACGTAAAAGAAAATATTTTTTTATTCTGACGTCTGACGTCCTTGTGTTGTCGAATATTATTCTAAAGGACGCTTGGATATCCGGACGCTTTGACCAAGTAAACAAAAAAAACACACACACACACACACACACTTAACGAATATTAATATGGAGAATCAGTGATCATGGAAAGCTTTTTTCAGCGTGTACGTCTGACGTCGTTTGGAAAAAAAATTTTTATGCAGGAAGGAGGGTCAAAGGGCGAATGCCCGCAAAAGCGCCCCACTATAGAAAAAGAAGAGCCAAAATCAAGGTCCGGGGTTTTAGAGATGTCTGGGCACACTGCGTTTGAAAGACTGGAGGTCATAGACCAGGGGGTGGGGAGAAATGGATTGAGGAAGATTGTTTCAGAGTTGACTGGTTGAGTAGATGAAAGATTGAAAATACCGACTAATCCTTGCGTTAGAGAGTTCGACATAAAAGGAATGAGAATGTGTCGAAAGTTTGGTGCTGCGTGCTCTCCTTAAAGGTGAAGGCATGTAGTTAGAATGTTCAGAAGAGCAACGTCCGTTATAATAGCGATAGTAGAGAGAGAATGAGGCAACATTGCGGCGAAGAGAGAGGGATTGAAGACAGTCAGTAAGAGGCGGAGAATTGAAGAGACGAAAACCTTTCGATTCCATCCGGTCAAGTAGAGCTGTGTGGGTTGACTTACCCAACACACGAGAAGCGTACTCCCGTACAGAGACGGCAAATGAGGGGGGGGGGATGAAGAAACTGTGGAGCCGGTACAGCACACCAGTGATACTCTAGACCAGTGGTCGGGGAACAGGGGTAAATTACCCAAATGGGGTAAATTTAAAACTTTTGGGGGTAATGCGTGCGGTATGAGAGACACTTTGTGCTGATATTTTTTTCGTATATTTTTATTTTATTTTGTTACATAAATGTGGCGTTATTCTAAATTTTAGAATATTACGAATTTACGTCCTGATTACGTCCTCAAATATATTTTGGGGTAATACCCAAAAAAGTTCGCCGACCACTGCTCTAGACTCTAGAGTCTAGACCTTTTTTTTTAGTCTCGGTCATAGTGGTCTCGACTACATCACTGGTGTGTATGTTGATATTCCTCAAGTGCAACGAACACTTACCTGGTTTTAAGTAAGTAGTTAACTGCTGAAAAATGTCAAACTATGAATTTGAGTAAATTATGAGTAAGTTTTGCAATTGTCACTTGAGAACCTCTTTAGAATCTTTATTCCTGAATGTGAAATACAGAGCTTAGGAAGGAAGCATTACACAATATTGAATAAATGCAAAAATTACATATCGTCTCGGTCTCGAGACCTTTTGTTCTGGTCCCGATCTCGGCCTTGGTGGTCTCGACTACATCACTGCAGCACACCTAACCTCTTAGATGTTTTGGAGAGAGGGTATATGTGATATTTCCAGGAAAGATCACGAGAAAAGTAAACGTCAAGAATGTTAAAAGAGGAAGGATTGAGCTATGTTAGGATAGTCGTGTGGAAGAGCGTGACGAGTAGACAGATGAAGGAACCGAGTTTTTGAGGCATTGAAAGCAACGAAGTTTCTCGACCTTAATCACAGACAGTAGAAACATCAGAGGTCAGGTGTACCATAGCCGTCCTACGTGAAGCATGGATTGACTGTTGAGAGGGACGCTTTGTGAAGTGGGTGAAGTGAAGAGTGAAATCATTGGCATAAGAGTAGATAGGAAAGTAAGCGAGACTTAATACATCATTGATAAATAAAAGGAAAAGAGTGGGTGACAGGACAGAGCACTGAGGAACACGACTATTAATAGCTTTAGGAGAAGAACAGTGACCATCTACAACCGCAGCTATAATCGAGCAGAAAGGAAATCAGAGATGAAGGCACAGATAGAAGGATAGAAACCGAAGGAAGGCAGTTTCAAAATTAAAGATTTGTGCTAGACTATATCAAAAGCTTTTGATATGTCTAGCACAAAAGCAAAGTTTCACGGAAATCTCGAAAAGAGGATGACCAAGAGTCAGAGATATGCAAGATCGTAAGTTTAACGTCACTTGGGGAACCGATTCTGACGATCTGAAAGAAGATTGAGAAAAGGTGTTTAAGAATCTTCCTATTAACAAAATTAAAAAACTTTAGAAAAGTAAGAAATCAAATCAACTGGACGATACTTGCAGAGTTAAGAGTGGTCACCCTTCTTTGGGACAGCTGGTGAGGGAAGCTATAGTTTTGGGGCATCTCTGCGAATGACAACTTCATGCGAAGAACATTGTTTTATGTATATAGCGAATTTTGCATCCCCCCCCCACACACACACACACCAACACCCATACACACAAAACGTTTGATTACCCTACAAAACCGCAACATTTACTCGGTTTTAATTTAACCAAACCTTACCTAGCATAACAACGTATAACCATAATTAGTCCCTTTTTCCACAAAAGCACTTATAAAGATAAATCACCGCGACACAATGTCGTGATACGCACGTTTGTCTTGCGATGAGCTGTGTGTGTATCCTAAAGAATGTTACGTTTTTTTAGGGCGCGCGCGCGCGCACACACAATAAGAAGCTTTAAAAACAAAATTTTAAAAATTTACTTAAATAAAATTTACGGATTCACAAACCCACATTTGAATATACTAGAAATGGTGTATCAATGCCGTGAATGAAATTAAATAAACAACAATCACAAAATGATTGTCATTACTTTTCCCCCCAATTTTGTTTCCGGAATGGACAGAAATACAACCCGTTTTTTTATGAAACATAAATTATTGACTGAAACAGATGTCTTTTTTCTTTTTCTTTCTTTCTTGAAATCTAAATGCAGAAAAGCAATATTTTGAAGGCGGAGATCCGTGTCGCTATTTGTCTGCGCGCGCAGCTGCATAAACCATGGACAATAACTGTATACACGATCGTGTACACAGGAAAATGGAGTGAATTTGCATTTTATTTGTAATATATAAAGCAAATATGTACGTATGCATCAAGTTGGGTGATGTATTGAATAGAAAAAATACGTACGCACAAAGGTTCAAGGTATGAATACGCGTATTTATAAATTTTCAATTACATACTTCATGTGCAAATATAAGTTATTATTAGGCTTGCGTTTTATCTGTACAAATATACTCAGAGGGAGTAAAACTTTGAGAGAGAAATTAAAAAAGAGAGCGTAAGGCATTTCCAATTTTGGTTTATGTCCAAACTCAGTTTTAACCAAGGTTAAAAGGATATAGTAGACGGGACTGTATTAAGACTACAGCAGAACTATTGGGTATCATATTCCTTGAGAGAGTTACTCGTATTATCGCGTGTTATTAGCTAAACCTCAAATATCTCGCTTGGCCTTATCATTCGTCACATTTTTTAATACATTCCCGTCTATTATTATCTCTTAACCTTAGTGCATGGAATGCGCACGCTGTTTATATATACATATACTGAGAGTATGCGTAATTCTTTAATATAAATAAGAAACTGTCCGTGATCAATCAGAGAACAGTCAAAATCAAGCGAGTTAATATTTCGGCAAGAATTAAAGTCATGACTCACAATGGCAACTTCTGTCGTGTTAATTCCAGGGAGCGTAAAATAGTCAGGGACTGGTTCTATTAGGGAGAGAGTATTTGGGAACTGCATGAAGCCATGCACGCGACAGTAAAAATCGGTGCATGGCACAAATCCCTATTATACATAGGGATTAAAAGTAAATCTGGAAGGGAAAGCACACGCCATAGAGTGGTAGGGAGAACTTTCTATTAACTTCGCTTTTCTTTCCCATACATTTATTTCACATTACATTCGCAGCTGTTACAAAAACTTTGGTCCAACGCTGTTCTTAACCCTTAAACTGCGGCTATCGGAAAATCTGCCTACTGCAGTATGTACAAAAAACAAAAACAAACATTTAAACACATACTATTTAAACAATTTAAAAAAAAAATAAGGCGCGAAAATCTGCTCCCATGAGGCATGTCGCAGTTGCGTAAGTGGACTCCTGAGGTATGTTGCAGTTTGAGGGTTAAAGTATGACCTGTCAAGCATAGTCAGTCCTTGTGTGGAAATACAAGTTATTCTCAATACACGAGGGCCACTCATATTTTGCCCCCACCTTTTTTTTTTTCTTTCCAAGTTTCCTTTAAGTTCCATAAATTTTGTACACAAGTAGTTGCATACCTTTTTTACAAGTTTTTATTTTTCCACATAGTCTCCATCCTCTTCTACGGCTTACCTCCACCTCGAAACAAGGGCCTTTATTCCTTGCTGGTAAAAGTCCACTGGGTTCCGCTGGAGCCACCTCTTAACCTCCTCAACAACCTCATCGTCACTCTGAAACTTTCTTCCACAAATAGCATCCTTCATTGGCCCAAACAAATGGAAATAAGTCTGAAGGTGCCACATCCGGGATGTATGGAGGGTGGGGTAACACAGTCAAGCGCATTTCTGTGATGGCCTTTCTTGTTGGCACACTGTTGTGTGGTCTTGCGTTTTCGTACAAAAGGATGTCGTCCAGTTTTCTCTCCGGTCGAACTCGCTCTATACGTCTCTGGAGTCTGTAGGGTAGCAATATGTTCCTCCGAGTTCATTGTTTGTCCTTTCTTAAATATGACCACCAGAATCACCCCTTTCATGTCCCAGAAGATGGTGGCCATAACCTTTCCTGCACAGAGGGAGTCATTTTGAACTTTTTCTTGCGTGGGGAGTCTGCGTGATGCCACTCCATGGATTGGCGTTTTGTTTTAGGTTCAAAGTGGTGTACCTAATTCTCGTCCCCAGTCACAATTCATGAAAGAAAGTCATCCCCTTCTGTCTCGTATCGAACCAACGACTCGGAAGCAATTTCTTTTCTTTGGGCTTTGTGATCTTGTCAGTCAGTTCGCGAGGAACAAACCGTGAACACACTTTTGACTATCCCAGTTGCTGAATTATCGTATTCACACTTCCTTCACTAATTCCTAGCTCCAGTGATAGCTCCTTGTATATGACGCAACGATTTGATCGAATGATGCTGTTAGCACGTTGCACAGTGTGAGATGTCACAGCCGATGTCGGGCGACCGCTGCGTGGCTCATCATCGAGGCTGACTCTCCCTCTCTACGACGATCTCATGTTTAGACCAGTGTCCAACTGTGCTTCTATCAACAGCATCTCCGTAAACGTTTTGTAGACGTTTGTGAATATTTCCAACTGTTTCCTTCTCTGCGGTTAAGAACTCGATAACAGCTCTCTGTTTACGACGCACATCACTGTCAGACGCCATTTTCGAAACTGCGTTAACCATCGGTTTTATACAAGGGCGTTTAAAAGTGGTTTTATACAAGGAGGGCAGGTTCAAACGATCCGGTTATGTGAAGCGCAGAAAGTTCAAACTTACAGCCCAAAAGACACTTCAGCCTCATGGCCTATTATTTACCTAAGAAAAAAGGGTGGGGCAAAATATATTGAGTGCCCGTAGTATATTAAAGATTTTATGGTGTAATTTGCTTACTTATAACCTTGTATTTACTGTATAATGACTGTCACGCGATTTGTATCCAAATATTATTACTTGAATAGGGCGTCAGGCAGGTCAGTGGTCACGGTGGTGGACTCGGGGCGATGAGGCTGTGGTTCGCTCCCGACTCCTAGGTTGGGTTTAGTTGGTCATTTGTCCTGTCATTTCCCAGGCAAAAGGTGACCCTTGGGGGCACACTCATCTCAACATCGCGGGGAAACTAATTTCCTGGCTTTTATTATTACTTGAATAACGGTGTATGGTATTTATTACACCACCAAAATTAAAAATAGTTTTAAGTTTTGAAATAATTTAATTATGCAAGAAATTTAAATTTACAGTTTGTTTTTCGCACAAACTTATGTTTGACAGGTGACATTTAAGTCTAGCGTTTGACCAAAGTTTTTGTAAATGACTGTACAATTGCGGGAAAAAAGATCGCCGAAAAAAAAATTACTAGTAAAATGTTGGAACTTTTTTGAGGGGGAATTTTATCTGTTTGGGCCACTTTATTTCCACAAGTATACAACAAATACGAGAGAATTGTCGCAGTCAACATAATGTATCTCCACCTTAAATAGGCCAATTCCTAAAATGCGTGTTGATAATCATGTTTGCGGGGGTTGTTTAACCACCTCCGCGTCGGCAAAGGTCATGTGACGGAGGGGGACACGCAACTTTACGTAGGATCCAGACCACGGGTCGCTATCATCATCTGAACAAAGAACGGTCGCCCATCCAACAACCAAAGAGACGTCGCTCAACTTTCCTGATCCAAACGGGAAGTGGTATTACGACGTAACCACAACGTAAAGAGGCAAGGTAACATCCGTGTTCAATATCCCGAAGTAAGTGAGGAAGTATCGGCCCCGAGTCTGGGCCACCCTAGCCAGAGTCAATGAAAAGGGGTGTGTGGCCGAACCGCCGCCGCTTCGTCGTGACGTAAGAGAGAAAAGACAAATCGCCCATCTCAAAGGTTCGAACCCACGACTCATCGGAGTCTCATCACTGCTGGGTGGCTGCCTAACCGATCGAGCCACGAGACGCTCGAGCACTACGTAGCCCCCCCTCACAATACCTGAACACTCGATAGTCCACGAAAATATCTAAAAGTGATACACTTTGTGGGTGCGCGCGTGCACAGGGGGAGAGGGGTCAACTACACGTCAACTGTTATTCAATATTTTTTACTTTGTTAGCGTCATGCGAATGAATTTTTTTTTTATTCGAATTAAAAAAAAAAAAAAAAAAAAACTTTTCCATGTAGAAAATAACGAAGTAAATAATTAAATAAGATTTAGATTTTGTAGCAAAATTTAGTTTTCTTTGACAAATTAAAGTGGTGGACTTATAAATCCAAGTTTTGTAAAGAACTACAAATTAAATATCCTACTTTTAAATGAAGAATTATAAGAGTAAAAAGGAAGAAGTATCTAGTTATTTAAAAGTTGATAGCTAAACAAAAGCATAATTCGCAAATAGTTCCATTTCATTTTTTTATAAGAAAACACTCTTTTTGTAAAGTTCCAATATTGAAATTCAGTTTATGAAAGAAAGAATCTTAAATTCAAAATGGCTTAGGAATATTCTAAAAATTATATTAACAACTTATAATTTTAAGTGAAGAATGTACTTAGAAGTGTCCTCTTTTCTGGACAAGTTTTTCCATTTCTTTCCCTCATAAAGTTAAAAATAATTTTTTTAATTAAAACTTTAGACAAATGAACAAATTCTACTGAGAAACATTTAATATAACTTTTAAGTGAAGTGAAATATTTACCATAAGCTCTTCAGAAGTTGGAAGACCATTGTATTAATATCCACAAATTCTCAGACAACCTTCACGTATTACGTACACCAACAGACAGCAACTAAGGATTTGCTCTATTTATACGTCAAATTCCCACATTACGAGCAAATAATAAACCAAGAAAAGATTTCAATTACATAACTCGATTTTTTTTTTTTTTTTTTTTTTTTTTTTTTTTAATGCAGGAATGAGGTGCCAAGGGCGAACGTCCGCAAAAACGGCACCCAACTCTATAGGAGGAGGAGGAGGAGAACCAAAACCAAGGTCCAATGTTTTCGAGATGCCAGGACATTTTGCGTTTAAAAGATTGGAGGTCATAGACAGGAGGAAAGATGGATTGAGGAATATTGTTCCAGAGTTTACCGGTTGAGTAAACGAAAGCTTGAAAATGCTGATCAACCCTTGCGTTAGAGAGTTGGCCAGAAAAGGAATAAGAATGAGTCGAAAGTCGGGTACTGCGTGCTCTCTCTTTAGAGGAGGAGTCATGCAGTTAGAGTTCAGAAGAGCGGTGTCCGTTATAATAGCGAGAGTAAAGAGGGTGAGATATATTGAAGACAATCAGTAAGAGGTAGGGAAATAATGAAACAAAGATTTTGATTCCATCTGGTTAAGTAGAGCTCTGTGGGTTGACCCACCTCACACATGAGAGAGAAGCGTACTCCATACAAGGGAGTACAAGACCCCCTGTACAGAGACAGCAACCTAGTGGAGATGACGAAACCGCGAAGCCGGTGCAGCACACCTAACCTCTTACAAGCTGTTTTAGGAAGAGTATATGTGATCTTTCCAGGAAAGATGACGAGAAAAGAAAACAAGAATGTTAAGGAGGATTGAGTTGTGTTATTGAAGATAAGGGGATAGTCATGCGGAAGATTGTGATCAGTAGACAGACGAAGAAACCGAGTTAAGGCACTGAAAGCAACAAGGTTTCCTCTGCCCCAATCACACAGTAGAAAGGTCAGGTCAGAGGTCAGGTGTTCCATAGCCGTCCTATGCGAAGCATGGATTGACTGTTGAGAGGGACGCTTTGTGAAGTGGGTGGAAAAGTGAAGGATGGAATCATCGGCATAGGAGTGGATAGGACAAGAAGTGCGACCTAATAAATCATTGATAAATAAAAAGAAAAGAGTGGGTGACAGGACAGAGCACTGAGGAACACCACTATTAATAGCTTTAGGAGAACAGTGGCCATTTACAACCACGGCTATAGATCGGCCAGAAAGGAAATTAGAGATGAAGGTAGATATAAGGACTAGGAACCGAAGGAAGGCAGTTTGGAAATTAAAGTGTGTGTGTGTGTGTGTGTGTGTGTGTGTTTCAAAAGTTTTTGATATGTCTAGACTCTAGGAGTCTAGAGCAATAGCAAAGGTTTCACGGAAATCCCGAAAGGATGACCAAGAGTCAGAAAGAGATGCAAGAAGATCGCCAGTGGAACGTCTCCTTCAGGAACCCATACTGACGATCTGAAACAAGATTGTGAGAAGAGACGTGTTTAATAATCTTCCTATTGATGAGAGATTCAAAAACTTTAAAAAAGCAAGAAATCAAAGCAACTGGACGATACTTGCAGGGTTGAGAGCGTTCACCCTTCATTGGGACATGCTGAATGAAAGCGAACTTCCAGTAGGAAGGAAAAGTAGAAGGTGAAAGACGAAGACGAAATTTACAATGGCAGGGTGTCAGCACACAAACACAGTTCTTGAGAACAGGGGGTACACTATCAGGACCGTACGCCTTCCTCGAGTTGAGACCAGAGAGGGCAGGAAAAACGTATTTGGAAGTGATTCTAATTTCAGACAAAAACGAGTCAGGGAGGATGAGATGGAGGAACAGCGGCGGAATCGCCCAGGGATGAAAGTCTGAGCGAAGAGTTTAGCTTTATCAGGAGAAGAGACGGCAACTGAAAAAGAGGAGGGGAGAGAAGAAGTTGTTGAAGAAGTTCTTGGCTAGATTCCAGAAAGAGTGAGAATAATTTGAATTGGATAGGTTTTCACATTTTTGTTGGATGAAGGAATTTTTGGCGAGTCGAAGAACAGATTTTCCACGATTCTGGGCAGAAATATAAGCTAAGTAAGAGTCAAGTGTTGGATAGCGACGATACTTTCCGAAAGCCACCTCTCTGTTGCGAATAGCATTAGAGCAAGCAAAGTTAACCAAGGTTTTTTTTTTGCATTAGTAGCAGGAATAGAATATGGAATGTACGCCTCCATGCCCCAGAGTTACCTCCGTGGTGCGCTCAGCCCATTAATTAAACCTAAAACCTTATTTTCACGAGTAATCATCCAATAAAAGCATATGTCATTTTAAAGGTGAAAGCTCAATTGCATCTCAATTAAGATACATATAAATTCCAGCGCGTAAGCTATTGAGCTCCCACTCTGGCACTCCCCAATGCCAATCATAAATGAAGACACGCAAACACGAACAAAAAAAATCAGAAAAAAAGAAATCGATTAATATATCTGCATTAAGCGAACGGATTATGACAGCTTCCAACTTCTAATTACAACCGTCAACGGAAATAAGAATGAGCTTGGAATGTCTTTACAATCACCGAAATAGTCAAACACTGAACGAACGATAAATACAGTGGTCGTTATAGCGTTTAATACTGTAAATTACGAACGGGCAGGCCGTAGCGTTGCATAAATACATTTTTTCAGTTGTTGCACAAACCTTATAAATTTAAAATAATTATCCTTTATTACGACTACTTTTCTTTACACGACTATAGAATCAACATGCGTCCAATACATTCACAAACGAGCTTCCTCATTTTTCTCACACACACAATTTTAAAATTAACGTTTTTACATAATTAAATTTCATATTTAAATTAAATTTTCATGACAACTCATCTGCCTGTTAATTTTTAATTTATTTTAGTAACGATTTACATTTAAGCCTTAATTAATAAGGATTTAAATATATATTTTTATGTAATTCAAAAGAGGGAGAAAAGTTTTCGTAACGTCAAACAAAGCTTTGAAATGATCGTTCTGTACAGTTTTGGATAAAAGTTCGCCTAAAAATTACTAACTTTTCTTCGGATATTTTTCCCTCTTTGGCAACAAAAATAAAATAATGAATTCGTGCTTATTAGTAACACGAGTTATCCTTTTAATTTCTTTTAGGCGAACTTTTTTCCGCGACTGGACATGGTTTTTTTTTTTTTCTTAATTGCAAATATAACTACAAAGCATACTATGCTACAAACACTAGAGGATTCAAACTAACTTCCGCTAGGTCCTTTATCCGCCCCTACCCACCCAAAGAAAAGGACTAATGATACTAGTTAAAAGCTCATTATATAAGCTTAACATCACAAAGTATAAAATATTTATAATGAAATAATACGGAAGGTTTTTACAGGACCCAAAAAAGGATTTTTGAACTGGCAAATAGGACTTAAATATGGATAAACGAGGAAAGGCCAGACTCACAAATATAAGCGAGATTATCAAAAGCAATTTAGATGAAAACAGTTAAGGATTCAGAAGGATTTTCTGAGATTAGAAGATGAAGTAAAGGGAAAGAAAAGGGGAAAAATAGAGAGAGCGAGACTGATTATATATAAAAAAAAAATTATGCAGGAAGGAAGGGCCAAGGGTAAATGTCTGCAAAAGCGCCCCTCCCCCATAGAAGAAGAAAAAAGCCAAAATCAAGGTCCGAAGTTTTCGAGATGCCTAGACACTCTGCGTTTGAAAAGATGGGAGGTCAGAGACGGGAGGAAAGATGGATTGAGGAAGATTGTTCCAGAGTTGACCGGTTGAGTGGATGGAAGACTGAAAATATCGATTAACCCTGCATTAGATAGTTGGACAGAAAAAGAATGAGAAAGTAAAGAAAGTCTGGTACTGCGTGCTCTTTAAAGGAGGAAGCATGCAGTTAGTGTGTTCAGAAGAGCAATATCGGTTATGAAAGCGATAGTAAAGAGAGAGCGAGGCAACACTGCGGCGAAGAGAGATAGAAGACAATCAGTAAGAGGCGGGGAATTGATGAGACGAAAAGCCTTTGATTCCATCCGGTCAAGTACGGCTGTGTGGGTTGAACCACCCCACACATGAGAAGCATACTCCATACAGGGGTGAACAAGACCCCTGTACAGAGACAGCAACTGAGTGGGGGTGAAGAAACTGCGGAGGCGGTACAGCACACCTAACCCCTTAGAAGCTGTTTTAGAGAGAGTATATATGTGATCTTTCCAGGAAAGATCACGAGAAAAGGAAACGCCAAGAATGTTAAGAGAAGAGGAAGGATTGAGTTGTGTGTTGTTGAAGGCAAGGGAATAGTCGTGTGGAAGAGAGTCCGAGCCTGACGGGAAGGAAGCGAGAGGAGAGTCCGAGCCTGACGGGAAGGAAGCGAGAGGAGAGTCCGAGCCTGACGGGAAGGAAGCGAGAGGAGAGTCCGAGCCTGACGGGAAGGAAGCGAGAGGAGAGTCCGAGCCTGACGGGAAGGAAGCGAGAGGAGAGTCCGAGCCTGACGGGAAGGAAGCGAGAGGAGAGTCCGAGCCTGACGGGAAGGAAGCGAGAGGAGAGTCCGAGCCTGACGGGAAGGAAGCGAGAGGAGAGTCCGAGCCTGACGGGAAGGAAGCGAGAGGAGAGTCCGAGCCTGACGGGAAGGAAGCGAGAGGAGAGTCCGAGCCTGACGGGAAGGAAGCGAGAGGAGAGTCCGAGCCTGACGGGAAGGAAGCGAGAGGAGAGTCCGAGCCTGACGGGAAGGAAGCGAGAGGAGAGTCCGAGCCTGACGGGAAGGAAGCGAGAGGAGAGTCCGAGCCTGACGGGAAGGAAGCGAGAGGAGAGTCCGAGCCTGACGGGAAGGAAGCGAGAGGAGAGTCCGAGCCTGACGGTTAGGAAGCGAGAGGAGAGTCCGAGCCTGACGGGAAGGAAGCGAGAGGAGAGTCCGAGCCTGACAGGAAGGAAGCGAGAGGAGAGTCCGAGCCTGACGGGAAGGAAGCGAGAGGAGAGTCCGAGCCTGACGGGAAGGAAGCGAGAGGAGAGTCCGAGCCTGACGGGAAGGAAGCGAGAGGAGAGTCCGAGCCTGACGGGAAGGAAGCGAGAGGAGAGTCCGAGCCTGACGGGAAGGAAGCGAGAGGAGAGTCCGAGCCTGACGGGAAGGAAGCGAGAGGAGAGTCCGAGCCTGACGGGAAGGAAGCGAGAGGAGAGTCCGAGCCTGACGGGAAGGAAGCGAGAGGAGAGTCCGAGCCTGACGGGAAGGAAGCGAGAGGAGAGTCCGAGCCTGACGGGAAGGAAGCGAGAGGAGAGTCCGAGCCTGACGGGAAGGAAGCGAGAGGAGAGTCCGAGCCTGACGGGAAGGAAGCGAGAGGAGAGTCCGAGCCTGACGGTTAGGAAGCGAGAGGAGAGTCCGAGCCTGACGGGAAGGAAGCGAGAGGAGAGTCCGAGCCTGACAGGAAGGAAGCGAGAGGAGAGTCCGAGCCTGACGGGAAGGAAGCGAGAGGAGAGTCCGAGCCTGACGGGAAGGAAGCGAGAGGAGAGTCCGAGCCTGACGGGAAGGAAGCGAGAGGAGAGTCCGAGCCTGACGGGAAGGAAGCGAGAGGAGAGTCCGAGCCTGACGGGAAGGAAGCGAGAGGAGAGTCCGAGCCTGACGGGAAGGAAGCGAGAGGAGAGTCCGAGCCTGACGGGAAGGAAGCGAGAGGAGAGTCCGAGCCTGACGGGAAGGAAGCGAGAGGAGAGTCCGAGCCTGACGGGAAGGAAGCGAGAGGAGAGTCCGAGCCTGACGGGAAGGAAGCGAGAGGAGAGTCCGAGCCTGACGGGAAGGAAGCGAGAGGAGAGTCCGAGCCTGACGGGAAGGAAGCGAGAGGAGAGTCCGAGCCTGACGGGAAGGAATTGCTGTGAAGGGAGGAGTTGGTAAGGGGAAGCGAAAATGGCGGAAGGAGATGGAGATACCAATACAAGTTAGTTACGAATTATCGATAATTATATTATCATCTTAAACTTCATTGACGGCAAGTAATACTTGGAAATAACTTTACAAATTCGAATGATAACTTCGCTATCACTGAAGTTATCAGTTAAACCTAGGTACATCAAACTTTCTAGAAAAAATAAGGACGTGTCGTATATCAAAATATTTATAGAGGAAAAACTCATTTATATAAAATAGAAGCCGTTTAAACGTAAAGGAAAACCATTTATAAATTAGAAACAAGACAAACAATTTCATTAATAAAATAAACAATGAAGGAAAAGGTCATCTCGTAAATCAATAGAAGGTCATTTCGAACATTGAACAAAATGTCAAATAATGAATGATGATCTAGAGTTACAACACACTTAAAAAATAACTTTCCAAAGACAAAAAAATAAAAAATTGATGGAAACTGGATAAAGTTAATGGGAATTGG
Organism: Bathynomus jamesi; assembly: GCA_023014485.1. NCBI lineage: Eukaryota > Metazoa > Arthropoda > Malacostraca > Isopoda > Cirolanidae > Bathynomus > Bathynomus jamesi. The sequence goes on along the minus strand of JAJOZX010006927.1, from coordinate 37,158 downwards.
ATCAACATTTAATTATAATTCTAACGATTGAGAATGAATATAAACACTCAAAAATGGATAAAATACGTCAGAATGGACAACGCGAGTGAAAATGGCTAAAACCTGATAAATCGAAGAAGAGACTGTGATTAATGGTTATCTGGTAATAATAATGGTAGGTTTGGGGTTGTTTAACCATCTTCGTAACGACTTCCCCTGGGATCCAAACAACGGGTCGCTCATCTAAAAGCAGAAGACAGTCATTCATCCAACTACTGGACAGACCCAGCGTTGCTTAACCTCACTAATTTAACTGGAAGCGGTGTTGCGAGTGGCCACGACAATTCTCTGATATATATACAGGGTGTCCCATAAGTCCGGCATCATAGGAGAAATTCATATTTTTCTATTTCTGCAAACCATAATTCATATTTTTCTCTTTCTACAGTCCATAATGTCTGTGAGCAAGGAAGAACGAATCCAGATAATTCTACTCGTAGGAAATCGGAGTCAGAGAGAGGCCGCTGCTGAATTTAACAGACTGCATCCAGACCGCGAGCCAATAACACAGAGTTGTGTTAGCAGACTTGTTGCAAAGTCTCTGACTCCGATTTTCTATGAGTAGAATTATCTGGATTCGTCCTTCCTTGCTCACAGACATTATGGCCTGTAGAAAGAGAAAAATATGAATTATGGTTTGTAGAAATAGAAAATATGAATTTCTCCTATGATGCCGGACTTATGGGACACCCTGTATATATATATATATATATATATATATATATATACATATATATATATATATATATATATATATACAGGGTGTTTGAAAACTTTCTGTACAAATTGTAATGGGGGATAGGCAACACCAAGACAAACCCTTTTCGTCTATAAGTGTATGTCCGCTGACGTCACCATTCGGCGCGAGAGGGCGCCGCTGCAATTGGCTAAAAGGTGAAGTGGGCTAGACTCGCGCTTGCCGCGGGCATTCTTAAATCGGACGTAGTACGCGTAACATGGAGCGCTTCACGACTGCTGAGATGGCTGACATGCATATTGTGTATGGGGCTGCCAATGGAAACGGAAGAGCTGCTGTGAGGTTGTACCGACAGCGCTTCCCAAACAGACGTGTGCCAAACCACCAAACGTTTGCTCATTTGCATCGGCGACTGCGAGAAACTGGAACATTCCATGCAAACATGCATGACACTGGTCGGGAGAAACGTGCGCACTCCTGACATGAAGAAGAAAATCCTACGGCGATTTGAGGACAATCCAAGCGCAAGCACGCGAGGTGTTGCACGTATCCTCGGTGTGAACCACGACCTGGTCTGGAGAGTGTTGCACGAGCAGCAGTTACATCAGTTTCATCGTCAGAGAGTCCAGGCATTACAACCTCGGGATTACCCTCTTCGTGTGGAATTCGCACGCTGGTTTCTGCAGCAGACAGCGGTGCAGCCTAATTTTCCGGCTTATGTGCTGTTCTCAGATGAGGCCTGTTTCACACGTGAGGGTGTGTTTAACATGCACAATTCTCACGTGTGGGCGCACGCAAATCCACATGCTACACGGGTGCATGCTCATCAAGAACGGTTCGCCGTCAATGTTTGGGCGGGTATCGTCCATGGCAAGTTGATTGGGCCGTACCTGCTGCCTGCCCGACTCGACGGGCGGGTTTATCGGATATTTCTTGAAGAAACGTTGCCGGAACTGCTGGAAGATGTTCCCGTGGCTATTCGTAGACGAATGTGGTTTCAACACGACGGGGCCCCAGCACACTCCAGCAACGATGTGCGGGATTATCTGAGCGCCACTTTTGGGGACCGATGGATAGGCCAGGGTGGGCCCGTAGCCTGGCCATCGAGATCGCCCGATTTAAAATGCCTCGATTTCTTCCTGTGGGGACACATGAAGAACCTCGTGTACGAGACTCCCATTTACTCAGAAGAAGACCTCGTAGCAAGAATCGCTGTCGCCGCTGGAACTGTTCCCGAAATGCCGGGAATCTTTCGACGTGTACGTCGGTCAATGCTTCGACGCTGTCGGGCATGCATTGATGCTACCGGTCGCAACTTTCAGCACCTTCTTTAAATAAACATGTTACGCGTACTATGTCCGATTTAAGAATGCCCGCGGCAAGCGCGAGTCTAGTCCACTTCACCTTTTAGCCAATTGCAGCGGCGCCCTCTGGCGCCGAATGGTGACGTCAGCGGACATACACTTATAGACGAAAAGGGTTTGTCTTGGTGTTGCCTATACCCCATTACAATTTGTACAGAAAGTTTTCAAACACCCTGTATATATATATAAACTTAATGTAAAAAACGACGCTTGTGTAGAAGAGCGTTCCGCACAAGATGAGGAGGGAGAACGAGCAAATGAAAAATGTGGTACCTCCCAGGAATCGAAGGTGCCGCCTCAGGGCATTTGATTTCGCTCGTATGTAGGAGAATTACGAGTACTGACTGATCGGGGTCCTTGGTGCAGTGGTTAGCATATGCGACCGGCAATTGGATGATCCCGGGTTCGATTCCTGGGAGGCACCTCATTTTTCATTTGCTCGTTCTCCCTCATCTTGTGCGGAACGCTCTTCTACACAAGCGTCGTTCTTTACATTAATTATACTGCGTGTTGTTTGCAGTTAAAATGTATATATAAACTTAAATATCTCAAAAGCACGAGTAATAACATACACAGTGGCGCAAAATTAAAAATTCTTTTTTTAATTACAAAATTTATAATTTATGCAATGATGATCCTTTGACTCCTAACTTTTGCGTTAATTTGAGTGGGTGGCGCAAAAGTCAAGAGTCAAAGGGTCATCATTGTATAAATTTAAAAATAAAAAATTAGAAATTAAAATTTTTTATTAAAAAAGTAAGTTTTATTTAAAAATAGTAGCGGCCATAGAACGGAAAAGATCCACTCTCTCTGGCTCCTTTGATTCCTGACTTTTGCGCCACCTTGTAGATACATGTGAATTGTAAGTTACGTACTGTATAATAAATTATACGTTACAATTATTTCTACATTAAAATGACTTTTCAAGCCTTATGCAGCTTATTCTAATTTTAGACAGATGCCTCTTCTTTCCCAACATTATTTCATGGAGTACATACGAAGACGAGTCGTATATAGAAAGTAGATGATAGTTTGAGAACGTACAAGTTTATCTTTCTAGATCTAGAAGGAATGCCGTTGGCTGACTGAATGCTTTATATGAACAAATGAGCGAGCAAGTATGAAAATAATAATAAATATGCAGATAATTCATTTCGTCACAGGTATCGCACGCGCGAAGTGAATTTATGAGAATCTTTTAAGTTACCTTCTTACTGAAACAGAGTAGTTGTAACTGTACGGCGTTTTAGGTTACTAGGCCTCAGTTCAGTTCTAATTCCTAAACTACTTAATCTTATAACTTGTTTCAGCACGTGTCCTATTTTTCTCTCTCTTTTAGACCTAATTTTTAGTTTTTAAGTTTATTTTTGTTAGATTTATTTTATCGTTTATTACCTTCAAGAATAGTGTACTATTTTATGGGGCTTATATCCTGCCAATATTCAATGGCAGTTTAGTAAAAAGTAAAGGTGCTTTCCTGTTAACGGGAATACCTAACCGCCCGCCACCAAACTGTTTATGTACCGGGTGTCCGAGAATTATCTGTACAAGTTTTGGCTGTTATTAAAAGTCAACCATGAAGTGTAGAAATTCCAGTGTTGTCCCATTTTACAGAGAATCTCATTAAGTTTTTTCTGATACCAAGTTTTGACAAGTTTTTTAGAAATTCCAGTGTGTCCGAAAATTATCTGTACAATTTCATCTTTTAATAAAATTCTTGATAACACACGTAAAATTCTTAAACAAGATTATTTAGAATCGGTATTTTCAAAAGTTTCTTTTATTAAAGTAACGTTGTTACAAACACTCGATATGTGCACCATCAGTGATTCGCAAAACATCCAATCGATAATCCAAATGTTGCCATGTACGCTGCAGCATATCCACATCAATTCGCTCAATAGCAGCTGTGATTCTTGCTTTTAAATCATCAATGTCTGTCACCCGTGTACAAAAAAGAAAAAACTTGTCAAAACTTGTTATCAGAAAAAACTTAATGAGTTTCTCTGTAAAATGGGACAACACTGGAATTTCTACACTTCATGGTTGACTTTTAATAACAGCCAAAAATTGTACAGATAACACCAGTACACATTTGAAAACTTGTCGATCGATTTTTACAAACTAGTTGGTGATTCTATATAATTTGAGTGCGCTGATCTCAAAAATATAATTAGTTTTTCCCTATCACGTATGGTTTTCGTACTACAGGGTGTCACAAATCCCCCATTTATCCCCAAATGTGAACCATCTTATCGAGACCAACATTGGATTGCGCATGCTAAACCATAAATTTTGTTGTTATAGACTACAGTAACGCTTACATAATAATGTATGGTAAATATATAACAACCAGTCCCGTTCCCAGCAAAATACTCTCTCCCCTCCCATCAATGGTGGTTAACATTTGGGGACAGATGAGGTATTACAACACCCCTTGTAGCACGAAATCTTTAGGTGATAGAGTAAAACCTAATTAAAGCAGAATTAAATAGCTCCTAGCTCTTGGACAAGCATATTGCTTGTTTATGAAAGAATAAAAAAATAACTGAAAGAAACAAAATATATTTACCTTCTTTACTTGCAAACATTTCAGGACTTATTCCAAAGACTTAAGACTACGAAGGTAGATCTTACTAATGACGACTAAACCGGTGCTTCTTTGATGTTTTCTTATGCTGTGCGTTAGGCTGATCTCGTTGCAGACACCAGCAGTAATCCGCCATCATATTTGTATGCCATCTTCCTTGATATCTTCTTTCCATGGTTTTGATGTCCTGGTGAAATCGTTCCCCTTGCTCCTCACTGACATCTCCGAGATTTTCGGGAAAACGGTCAAGATGCGAAAATAAGAAGTGAACTTTCAGGCTCATGTTGCAGCCTAAGGCGCAAAACTTTTTAAGCATATTTTCCACCAGTCTTTCATAATTTTGGCTTTTGTAGTTTCCCAAGAAGTTTTCAACAACATCTTTGAAACCAAGCCATGCTTCTTTTTCTTTATTGGTCATTGTGTTCAGGAAATGATCGTCTGTCAATAACCTTCTAATCTGAGGACCTATAAAAACACCTTCCTTTATTTTCTCGTAGCTAATCTTTGGATATTTTGAACAAATGTACTTGAAACACTCACCTTCTCTATTCAATGCTTTGACATACTGCTTCATCGAGCCTAACTTAATGTGCAAGGGTGGTAGGAGGATTTTATTTGGTTCAACTAGATGTTCATGTAAAATGTTCTTTGATCCTGGGGTAAGATTCTCTCTAGGAGGCCAAGTTTTCCTCTTCCAGTGCTGGTCACGTGCTCGACTATCCCATTCGCAGATGAAACATGGCATCTTAGTGTATCCTGATTGCTGCCCAAGTAACATGCAAAGGACTTTGAGATCCCCAAACAATATCCATCTGTGATTTTGATACTGAATTTTTACCAGAAGCAGTTTCATGTTACCATAGGTCTCTTTTAAATGAGTAGAATGGGCCACTGGGATTGATGCATATTTGTTACCGTTGTGCAGTAACACTCCTTTTAGACTGGTTTTAGATGAATCTATAAACAACCTTCAGTCACTGGTTTGGTATTCGATGCCTAGCTTGCACACTAATCCTGTGATGTCCTTGCAAAATACCAAGGGACCATCTTCTTCGAAAAAAGGCACGAAGACTTTCTCACGATTTCTGTACCAAGCGAAGTATGTGTCGGATGCCAATAAATTGTTCTCCTGCAATCTAGACCCCAAAAGTTCTGCAGAGTCCTTAGGCAGATTCAAATCCCTGACTAAGTCATTTAGTTGGGCTTGGGTTAATGGTTTAGGAGGATCTCGGTCAGCTGTTGGCTGTTCATAAACATCATTATTGTCTGGATTTGGAGCTGAATCAGAATCTGAATTGTATTGATCCAGACTCTCGGGTGGGCGGGGAATAGGAACTTCTGGACCATGGGGTACCGGCCTTATTGCAGATGGAAGACCTGGGTATTGAAGGCTCTCTTTATTCTTTGCATTATAACCTTTAACATTGCAAGAACAGAAGTAGCAGTCGTCGGTATGGTTTCTAGGCTCGCGCCATACCATAGGGATCCCAAATGGCAAACTTTTCTTTTTACCTTTGCTCCAATTCCTTAGTGCCGCAACACACGTAAGACAAATCTTGTGTGGAGTCCAACGTTTGTCTTGATCTCCTAATTTAATTCCAAAATAAGCATGATAAGCTCTCTTAATGAAGGTCGTTACATTTGTCCTTTGTTTTACAACAACATACCGACCACAAATATAACAAAATATGTCTGGACTATGGGTACATCCTCTAGAAGCCATTATTAAAATTTTAAAGACGTAATGTTAGAATTATCTATCTGAAAAATATCAAAAAACGAAATTAATTGTAGATAAAAAAGGTAAAAAATTACAAAACGCCCCAAAATTGTTTTGCTAATAACTTTAAAACTGTGGGTGATAGAAAACAACTGGTAGCATTTTTGAATTCAGCGCAGCGAACTGCTTCAGAATCACAACTCAAAATAAAGAAATCGATTTTCATGCAGACCGGTGTAATTATTCTCGGACACCCGGTATTTTCGCTCTCGTTATTTTCGTTTAAACTAACGAAAATATCACAACTTAACCTAACCAATCATCAAGGGCGTACAGTTGACCTAACCGGGCATTCAATTGACCTAACCGGGCTTTGAATTAACCTAAAAGGTTAATATAACGGAAAATGCCCGGTTAGGTTAATTGAATGCCCGGTTAGGTTAATTGAATGCCCGGTTAGGTTAATTGAATGCCTTTGATATAATTGGTTAGGTTAAGTTGTGATATTTTTCGTTAGTTTAAACGAAACTGACGAGAGTAAAAATACATCATAAACAGTTTGGTTGTCCCGATAATACTAAGTATCGAATTTATTAATCATTTAAATGAAAATAGTTAATATGTAAGTGATAATCAGTTAGTAGGGGGCCAAAATGTCTTACGTCATCTAAAATCGCAGAAAAAACGTCGCTGCTTTCGGTACGTTGTCGCCACATGAATTCGCAAAATACGAGTCCAGATGATGGCGGGCGGTTGGGTATTCCGGTTAACAGGAAAGCACCAAAGTAAATTTTGTATCCATCGAAGTAACTTGAGTATTACAGTATAGCTATAGTTTATAAGAAATGGTAAATCTTACTTTTAAGGCCGCACAGCAACCACGTATCCTACATTAACAACACTTATATCAATCGCTAAAGCAGAAAACTATATATACGGCTGTGTGAATACCGGGTTAGGTCAACTGAATGCCCTTGACGATTAGTTAAGTCGTGATAAGACACCGGACAAAAAATTAGTCACCCCTAATAGCACCGATAGTAGGAAGTTCAAGGTCACACAGAGGGCGCTGATGTAGCATTGGTAAGTGACAAGTAGCGGTGACGTAGCACACAGGATCAGATCTGTTTCGTGAGGTGGTGAAGAACAAAGTGTGTGTTGGATATAGTCTGCAAAATGGGTCGTGAGGCAGACGTTACTCAGTGGCAAAAGGAGCCATCGTGTTTGGCAGAGCCCACGGACACAAAATGTCTGAAGTAGCCCAATTTGTTGGTGTGTCAACGCGTACTGTCCAGCGAGTTTACAAAGAGTGGTGTAGTTCGCAATCAACTGACAATCGACGGCGTAACTGTGGCCGGAAAACAATTCTCGACAATAGGGGCCGCCGCCATGTTTCTCGTCTAGTAACTGCAAATCGTTTTCAAACCAGAGAACAATTGCTCCAAGAAACCAATGAGGTTCTCCAGCGACCAATTTCCGAACGGACATTGCGACGAGAACTGCATGCGATGGACATCTGGAGCAGGGTACCACGGAAGAGGCCGCTGTTAACAGCAAGTCACAAATTGGCACGTTATAAATGGGCTCAGAGGCACAAAAACTGGACTGCGGCAGATTGGAAACGTGTAATTTGGTCCGATGAGTCCCGTTTTTGTTTGTTCTCCAATGATGGGAGGCGACGAGTACATCGCAGGTCCAATGAAGCCTTTAATCCTGAATGCGTCGAAGGTGTTGTTCAGGCTGGAAACAGAAAGTGAAGCGCAGGAATAGACACCCACGGACTCTGGCGGAACTTCGGGACCGGCTGATGAACGAGTGGCAGCAAATCGATGTTCAGTACATGCACAACCTCGTAGAGTCTCTGCCTCGCCGGATTCGTGCGGTTATCAAGGCCAGAGGCGCCGTCACACGTTATTAGGTACATTCTGAGAGGGGTGACTAATTTTTTGTCCGGTGTGCTTATTTTCGTTAGTTTTAACGAAAATATCACTACTTAACCTAACCAATCGTCAAGGGCGTACAGTTGACCTAACCGGGCAAAGCAGCAGCTACGTCGTTAACATGATACATCACGTGCTTTATTTCCCAGCTATATTCACAATTCTTACGGAGAAATATAAAATTAAATTATTTGCGCATTTGATTATATCCATTAATGACATTTATCAGTTCTAATATCGTTTTAATACTTTTAATAATAAAATTATAATTTCCAACATTAAAGTATACGTATACCGGCATACGGATAGATTCAGATAATAATAATTTGGGTTAATATTCGTTTTTTGACCCAGTGACACCCAGCTATAACAGCAATATATATTGAATAACCAATCAAAACTGAATAAGAAAATATATATATCTTGTGCAAATTTGTATAAAATGTACTTTTTAAAAAAAAATATTTTCTACTTTCTAATATGTATGTATATAAATTTCGGTGGGTTTGTTTATTTTGGACTTTTTTGGAGATTTTTCTTGGCTTTTTTTGGCTACTTGGCTTTTTTTGGCTACTTTTTCTTGCTTTTGCCTACTTCTTTCTGTTTTTTGTTAGTGTGGTGATTTTCGTTCTACTGTTATGACGTGTCAATCTTGTGAACTTGATTTTGAAGACCTAATCCGCCTTGTTGGCCTCGATGAAGATAAAAGTTTAGATGTTTTTTCCAATCACGGCATAATTCCGACATCCGTGATTTGCCCTAAATGTAATACTGCCTGTATTTTAAGACAAGACTCGAAGGTGTTCAGGTGCCGTAAAAAAAATCCAAAAAATAAGCGTGAGTGTGGATTTACTGTTTCTATCTTTAAGGGCACATGGCTGGAACATTGCAACTTCTCGGTGAATAAAAAACTTCTGCATCACTTCCTTACTGCTATTGCAGAACTATATCCTCCAAAATAAGGTGACTGGTTAAGTTAGGTTAAGTTAGGTTAAGTTGTGTTTAGCACGAATGCAAACTTTTCTGGTCGATTTTGAGGTGTTTTGCACGAATCTGCCATCCGTTTCCTGTGCAAATGCGTAGTTTTCGAGATGACGATATCTCGAAAACTACGCATTTGCACAGGAAACGGATGGCAGATTCGTGCAGAGCACCTCCAAATTGACCAGAAACGTTTGCTCTCATTATAAAAAGAGACTGGGTCAAAAAACGAATAATTACCATAATTTGCATTAATTTCAATTAAATTTATGTAATTTAACTTCAAATTATATGAAAATGAAAAGAGTATTTTCCCCCCACGACTCGAGCTAAAAATAGTATTTCTCAGAACTGAAATGAAAATCAATTCAAAGCGAGAGAGAAAGGGGGAATTTCAAATTTAAAATAAGTTTGAATGAAAAGTTTAAATAACATTCTTACGCAGAAAAATAAATTATATATATATATAACTTAAAGAACGACGCTTGTATAGAAGAATATTCCGCGTAAGATGAGGAGGGAGAACGAATAAATGAGGTAACTACCCGGGAATCGAACCCGGGATCTTCCGATTGCCGGTCAGATATGATAACCACTACACCATGGGCCTCACTCAATCAGAAGTCGTAATTCTCCTACATACGCGCAGAAACCAATGCCCCGAGGGGGCACCTCCCGCATGTCGCACATATATATATACATTTCAACTGCAAACAACACACAGTATAATTAACGTAAAGAACGACGCTTGTATAGAAGAACATTCCGCGCAAGATGAGGAGGGAGAACGAATAAATGAGGTAACTACCCGGGAATCGAACCCGGGATCTTCCGATTGCCGGTCAGATATGATAACCACTACACCATGGGCCTCACTCAATCAGAAGTCGTAATTCTCCTACATACGCGCAGAAACCAATGCCCCGAGGGGGCACCTCCCGCATGTCGCACATATATATATACATTTCAACTGCAAACAACACACAGTATAATTAACGTAAAGAACGACGCTTGTATAGAAGAACATTCCGCGCAAGATGAGGAGGGAGAACAAACAAATTTTAAAAAAATGAGGTAACCACCCGGGAATCGAGGTGCCCCCTCGGGGCATTGGTTTCTGCGCGTATGTAGGAGAATTACGACTTCTGATTGAGTGAGGCCCATGGTGTAGTGGTTATCATATCTGACCGGCAATCGGAAGATCCCGGGTTCGATTCCCGGGTGGTTACCTCATTTTTTAATTTGTTCGTTCTCCCTCCTCATCTTGCGCGGAATGTTCTATACAAGCGTCGTTCTTTATGTTAATTATATACTGTGTGTTGTTTGCAATTGAAATGTATATATGTGCGGCATGCGGGAGGTGCCACCTCGGGGCATTGGTTTCTGCACGTATGTAGGAGAATTACAACTTCTGATTGAGTGAGGCCCATGGTGTAGTGGTTATCATATCTGACCGGCAATCGGAAGATCCCGGGTTCGATTCCCGGGTGGTTACCTCATTTTTTCATTTGTTCGTTCTCCGTCCTCATCTTGCGCGGAATGTTCTTCTATACAAGCGTCGTTCTTTACGTTAATTATACTGTGTGTTGTTTGCAGTTGAAATGTGTGTGTATATATATATATATATATATATATACCGACGGATTCAGTGATTAAAGACTATTTAAAACATTTTACTGTTTGAATAAGATCAAAAAAGTAAGGGAATGTTGATTAAACTAATTTCATAAGCTTATTATTAATAGTTACTCACTTTTACTGAAGGGATTTCAGATTACTTAAAAAACTTCCTTTTCTTTAATAAATTTTAAAAATATTAATAGAATACCTTCTATTTAGGCTCTGATACTCATAATTCTTTAATAAGCTTTCTATAAAGTTAAACTTATTATCAGAATATTAAGAGAGGTTAAACACCAAATACTTACATTTAGAAATGTTCTCATTTATGGGTTACTGCCGCGAGAAACTTAATTTTCCAAATTATAACACGAGGGATGAATTTGTGGTTTCTTATTGTTCACAAATACCCACAAATAAGTCAAATTTGCATCATTATCTTTAGTCACCCACAACCAATGTACGCTTACTTACGCGTATATACTATGATCCCACAACCTTTAATTAAATTTAAGATAAGAATGTAAGAGCGATGATGGGGTTCAGTTAGTTGGTTGGTTGGTTGGTTTTGAAAGGGGATTTGTCTTATCAGTATGTTAATTATAACTTAATTTCTGACCTTTTCATATTTATGAGAGATTTATGATTTGCGAATCACAGTTATCCTTATCGCGCTCTGCTGATTTACTACCACAGTCATTGTTAGACTGAACCAGAAATATAAGTTACTGGTGAGAAGGGTACCAACTTTTATTCCATGCCAGGGCTGACGATGGCCACACACGTGTCACGTGGTAAAGTTACTCATGTCTCGCTCTCTTAAGGTAAATATTCGTTTTAACACATAAGCTGCATTTTTTTTTACCAGAAACTATTTTTCTGGGTAATTTCGATGTGTTTTGAAAGAATCTGAGATCCTTTTCCTGTGCAAATGAGTAGTTTGAGATATCTTCATTTTTTATGCAAATGAAAAGATCTGGAAAGTCACTAATTTTCACAAGAAACAGATTTCACATTCCTTCAAAACATGTCGAAATTAACCAAAGAAAAATACTTTCTGGTGAGGGAAGTACCTAATCTAACCAAACCTAACCTAACCTAATCTGATCTGATCTGATCTGACCTGACCTGACCAGACCAGACCCAGGTAATTATTCGTTTTAAATAACACCATGATGATTAGAAAAAAAAATCCAAAGCTGGGAATGAACTGAGAACGGTTCTCTGAGGTTATCTATGATACACACAGACCATACATGGAACAAGGAACTCTTCTGGGAAAATCCAATCCACTATAGTCCGAATAAGTAATGGTAAATGACAAACACTATAGTTTTTTTCCTTTTTCATGATGTTAGCCCGACACTATATTGGGGTTCTAGATATGGCAGGGCTAGGCTGCTTTAAACCCTAGATCCTGTCCCAAAGCTGGATCCTGTCTGCTTTGCAGATAGCTGGTGAGGGAAGCCCATGTCGGGCTAACATCATGAAAAAGGAAAAAACTATAGTGTTTGTCATTTACCATTACTTATTCGGACTATAGTGGATTGGATTTTCCCAGAAGAGTTCCTTGTTCCATGCACGATCTGTGTGTATCATAGCCTCAGAGAACCGTTCTGAGTTCATTCCCATCTTGAAACGGACATGATTGTTATGTGCCTTGAAAAGTGGACGCTCAATTCTACCAGTTGAGGTTTAAGTTTTGGTTTTTGGCTAAAAATATAATAGTTACCCCTTTCTCTTTGATGTATTCAATCCGACGTGAATGCAACGAGTCTTTTGCTTACGTTGGGGTTCTGAATATGGCAGGGTTAGGCCGATTTAAACCCTAGATCCTGTCTGCTTTGCAGATAGCTGGTAAGGGAAGCTATATTTTTGGGACCTCTCTGCGAGTGGCCCTTTGCCCACGTCGGACTAACATCATCAAAAAGGAAAAAACTATAGTGTTTGTCATTTACCATTACTTTTTCGGACTATAGTGGATTGGATTTTCCCAGAAGCGTTTCTTGTTCCATGCAGGGTCTGCATGTTCATAAATCCAAAGCTGTTTGATCATCAACACCAATAAGGAGAATTAGGTCTTCAAAGTCTACTTTCCACCCACAACACATAGCCATGGCAACGAAGAAATCGTATTTCAAAATAAGTTTTCACTTCACTTTAGAATAATTTGCACAACATATGAATCATAGTTTTTTGTTATTTTACATAAGGATTCATAATATTATAGTGTCATATCGAGATCCTACTTATGTGTTAAAACGAATATTAACCTTCTTAAGTTTCAAAGGTTTCAAATTCTTTATGGAAACGAAATTTTTTAACAACCGCGAAAGACACACACACACACACAACACATACACATACACATACACACACACACATATATATATATATATATATATATATATATATATATATATATATATATATATATGCAATAAAATCACAGAACAACATGTGATCTTTTTAATAAGCAAAGAACCACAGGGAAAAGGAAAAGGAAACACAAAACCCGAGCGCTTTCGTGATATATTCACATCTTCAGGGACAAGAAAGAAATAGACAGAATTTACCAAGTAAATGAGTTAAATAATACACAAGCGAAAAAAAATTCCCCAATAGGCAACTCAATTTAAAAACAACAATAAAACACACTCTAATAGACAGAGTTTATTTCCACAACAATTTCGATGCCCACTAGCATCCTCTTCGGGTGGATACAGAAAAACGAATGAACCAAAAACAAGAGGGAAAACAGTCCAGGGACCATTAAGAAATTCGCACCTAGGTTAGATCCCGTTCTCCCGACACTGGTAGGGTATTTTTATTAAAGGGACCCGCTTATAAGTACATTCGCACAAATTTAAAACTATCTTCTTGGTCTATACATACAGATTCTATTATTTTTTTACATAATTATTACATTTATTATTAAATTTATTACATTTAATATTGCATTATTATTTATTACAGAAATAATAAATTTATTATTACATTGATTATTACATTGTTGTTTATTATACAGAAATTATAAACCGAAAAATGAATGAAAAAGGCGAGAAGGAAACAATCCAGAGACCATTAAGAAATTCGCACATAGGCTAGATCCCGTTCCCCCCGACCCCAGAAGAGCATTTTTATTAAAGGGTCCCGCTTATAAGTACCTTCGCACAAATTAAAACTATCTTCTTGTTCTATACATACAGATTCTATTATTTTGACATAATTACTGAATTTATTATTGCATTGACATTTTTTAACATTTATTATTATTACCTTTACACTAATTATTACATTTATTGTATTACCTTTATTATTACATTTATTGCATTTATATTTATTTCCACATTTATTACTTCCATTATTACATTTACATTTACGTTTATTATTCCATTTACATTTTACCGGGAAAAAAAAACCGAATGAACCAAAAGCGAGTAAGGAAACAATCCAGAGACTTTTAAGAAATTCACACTTTAATGAGATTCTTGGTCAAAAAATCCCTTACGGAGTCGGGTGAACTGGTTCTAACCTAAGTGTGAATTTCTTAAAGATCTCTGGATTGTTTCCTTACTCGCTTTTGGTTCATTCGGGTTTGTTTTTTTTCGGTAAAATGTAAATGGAATAATAAACGTAAATGTAAATGTAATAATGGAAGTAATAAATGTGGAAATAAATATAAATATGCGCCTCGGTGTAGTGGTTAGCGTCGCTGACTACGAATCCATCGGCCCAGGGTTCGAGACCTGACGGCAGCCGGCGCGCAGCAAAACCCAGCCGTTCATCCTTCCACACAATAAAGAAAGTGGTTGGTAGATAAATGGGTACCCTAGGTGGCCTAGTGGTTAAGACGCTGGGCTGCTGATGGGGCGTGGTTCGGATTCCACGTTAAACTGTAGGTCTAAGGTGAAGTGAAAAGCTTGACCTTCGTTAGAATGAACAATTCAGGCGGAAGCTAACTAAAGGTTAAAGGTTAAATGCAATAAATGTAATAACAAAGGTAATACAATAAATGTAATAATTAGTGTAAAGGTAATAATAATAAATAATGCATTTACATTTTTTAACATTTATTATTATTACCTGCATGTATTATTATCTGTATTTTTTAACATTTATTATTATTACCTGTATGTATAGAACAAGAAGATAGTTTTAATTTGTGCGAAGGTACTTATAAGCGGGACCCTTTAATAAAAATGCCCTTCCAGTGTCAGGAGAAGGGGATCTAACCTAGGTGCGAATTTCTTAATGGTCCCTGGACTGTTTTCCCTCTTGTTTTTGGTTCATTCATTTTTCTGTATCCACCCGAAGAGGATGCCAGTGGGCATCGAAACTGTTGTGGAAATAAACTCTGTCTATTAGTGAGTTTTTATTATCATATTTTGACCGTCACGTAGAAAAAAAAAGAAGTTTTTTGCATTTAACAATAAAACAATCTAAAGATTTTTTCCCCAATAGATAACTTAATCTAAAGGTTACTAAATTATTGAATACATAAAAACTATATAAAGGAAATTAGACAATTAACATGTACACAAAAAAAATTATAACTTATTAGAAATAGTATTTAAATGAAAACAGGCAATTAAGTGGCAAGAATCTAAGGAAACAAAATACATGGCGCAATCGTTGACACGTGCTCCTTCCAGAATATTCCGTTACCTATTGGGGAAGCGAAGAATTCCCCAATAAGCGACTGAATCTAAAAACAATCTAACAAATTTTTCCCAATAGATAACCAGTTCAAAAGTCTACTAAACTATCGAGTACATAACGACTATATAAAAGAAATAATACAATTAAAATGTACACATAAAAAATGTTAACAATTATTAAAATAATATTTATTTAATTAAAGCAAACAATTAAGTGGCAAGAATGCGGTCAAAATAATACACCACCTTTCTAAAATGTATGGGTCTAATTTATAAAGCCCAGGGCTAATATTAAGAACAAAATCAGCATTATGCTGGATCACACTCGATTCAATTATATTTCTACTAACAATAGATTTACTAAAACTTAATTTGGAGGCATTTTTCCAGTTAGTGGGATGATTACTATCTCTTACGTGAATGAAAATGGCGTTAGATTCCTGGCCAGTTCTTATACTGTATTTATGTTGCTTTATACGTAACTCTAGCGTCTTGCCAGTTTGACTAATGTAAAATTTATTACATTAGCCCTGGGCTTTATAAATTAGACTCATACATTGTTAGAAAGGTGGTGTATTATTTTGACCGCATTCTTGCCACTTAATTGTTTGCTTTAATTAAATAAATATTATTTTAATAATTGTTAACATTTTTTGTGTGTACATTTTAATTGTATTTTTCTTTTATATAGTCGTTATGTACTCGATAGTTTAGTAGACTTTTGAACTGGTTATCTATTGGGAAAAATTTGTTAGATTGTTTTTAGATTGAGTTGCCTATTGGGGAATTCTTCGCTTCCCCAACAGGTAACGGAATATTCTGGAAGGAGCACGTGTCAACGATTGCGCCATGTCTTTTGTTTCCTTAGATTCTTGCCACTTAATTGCCTGTTTTCATTTAAATACTATTTCTAATAATTGTTATAATTTTTTTTTGTGTACGTTAATTATCTAATTTCCTTTATATAGTTTTTATGTATTCAATAATTTAGTAGCCTTTAGATTAGTTATCTATTGGGGAAAAAGTCTTTAGATTGTTTTATTGTTGTTTTTAAATTGAGTTGCCTATTTGGGAATTTTTTTTCGCTTGTGTATTATTTAACTCATTTACTTGGTAAATTCTGTCTATTTCTTTCTTGTCCTTGAAGATGTGAATATATCACGAAAGCGCTCGGATTTCGTGTTTTCTTTTCCTTTTCCCTGTGGTTCTTTGCTTATATATATATATATATATATATAACTTTAATGAAATTTAAATAGAAGCTAGCTGATATCTAAATGGTATCCATACAATGAACTTCAGTGAGAGGAGGAGATTGTAAACGCCAATCGACTAGGGAAATACTCTAGGTGGGACGTTAGGCAGGAGACAGGGAGTGCTGGAACTCCCGTTTCTCCTGTCACTGTCCTCTTTAGCTGATCTTTTTCCGTGTCTCATCTACCTTGTGAGCAGTCCAACATGCTCTCAAATACACGCGTCTCCCATTATTCCTCACTACACATTCTTCTCAAAATTGAAAAAAGGTACAGTTTTTAACAGCCTCGCAGACCTTCATTTCGACTCACTCCTTTTCCTTCTATGGAGATGGGTGGTATTTTTGAGGGCTTTCGCCCTTCACCTCTCCTTCCTGCATAAAAAAAAAACTGAAATCTAAATTGAGTCCAAAATGAATTTCAATTAAAGTTCAAAGGGAATTCGCATGGAGACCTTAAGGCGTTTTCTCACCAACTAAATCAATGATGACGATAGGGTCTGCGTAGTGTTCCCCGTGGTTCCTCTTGCGGAAGGGCTCCTGTTCACTGAGGAGAAAGGCAGCCACGTAAGGAGTAAAGATTGCAGTGTAGATCACCAGCAAGAGAATGATCCAGTCCCAGACGGCTTTGAAAGGCGAGTAGTGAAGAATGGTCCAGCGGTGAATTCTAGGCGATTGGAGCTTGTACTCCGGTAGGACATCCGCCCCGAGTGAAAGAACCTGTAGAAGGAGAGATAAACAATTAGTGAAAGAATAAAGATAGCAAATACTTAAGAAATGATCAAATATTAATTCATTTTCCACTTTTTTCCTTTATTTAGTTTCTTCTGTTGACGAAGGTTAAATGACCAAAATTAAAGTTGAAAAGCACGTATGCAAAATATCTGAGCGGGAAAAACATTAAAAAAGGTATAAACAATTGCTTAAGAATATTGTAGTGAAATTATGAGAGAGAGAGAGAGAGAGAGAGAGAGAGAGAGAGAGAGAGAGAGAGAGAGAGAGATATCCCGTCTCAAATGAAGTATTTAAGTGATTTTAGGATTTAATTAGCATAGAAATTACATACTGCTTCAGAATCTAAGCTTTTACTCTGAAATTGTGGAAAACAAGGAAATTTAAGAGTTTGTAAAAAAATCATATATTTCCAAACTGAAAACTGCAACAGCACGCTTATAACTTAGAAGCCATTAATAGTTAAACAAATACGAGCAAAGGTCACACATGCAGGAAAAAACTGTTATATATTTTGTGAAAGTTTAAAAGAAAGAAAAAAAGTAGGATGAACTGTATCATATATCAATACTGACATCATAGCAATAATATATCATATCAATACTGACATACCACATTTGTAAAGCGTTTCTTTTGCAACAGCTTTGCCGTTATTTTAAAAATCATATATATATATATATATATATATATATATATACAGTAGACGCCGTTTATAGTGTCCCACTCGGTGCCAAGCCAAAAGGACACTATATCCACAGTTTGGTCTCTCGAGGGTTGCAAGGTTAAAAATAGTGAATATGTACTGTATATCAATATATTTACAACATAAACAGCTTTATTATGCAATTTCTCATTAAAATTGACTTCTTTTTGTGCCAAGCTTAAACACCCGTTTTCCTTCCATGGCCATCTAGTAATCCTGTAAAGCAGAGCAAGACGCGTCTGAACAGCAGGGCATCACAAATACAAGTGAGGCGCCACTGTAAACTAGAGCTGCAAAGTAGACTATACTAGCTGAAAAGAGACACTATAAACGTAATCAGAGACACTCTATCCATAGCAATTACCATGTAAAAGTAACTGTTTCCTAGTTTTGAGACACTATCTATAAGCGGCGAGAATATCCGGGGACACTAAATCCGGCGTCTACTGTATATATATATAGTGTAAAGAGCTGAATTTCATCATATTGTCAGTGCAATATTGTATCGATCAAATTCCATTTTCATTTTATGTAAACTAGATTTTACGTGGATAAATATTTTTACATATTATGAAAAATAAAGTTATTAAAACGGGGGAAAGTTTAATAAAATAATGTGACCAACAATTCTCGTTGTCCGGCAATTAAATTTAGTCACTCTTGTAAATTATTAAATTATTGTATATCGTTTTTTATCCATTTAATTGCTTCAGTTATATTCAATTCATTTATTTTATTATTATTATTATTATTATTATTATTATTGTACGCTTCAATAATAACGGGACAACAATAAGCCTCTTCTTTGTTGAAGTGGCTTTGAGTGGCCTTGAGAGCAATTACTGGAAACAGATGTGCATCAGTTCACCTGATACAGCTCCTGGATCTTAATACCGTTAATAGAGAAGAGATAATTACTACCGATACCTCGGCATGATCATCTCCCTCCTTCGTCCTATTCTAATTCATACACAACGCAGTGTATGTAATACACTCCCGTATAGAATAGATAAACTCAAATGCTCGCATACATCGATGTCCCGCGAATAGCTCAATCAAAAGTCTGTGTTTATAAAGAATTTGGCATAAGGACGGAATAAGTCCAATGCGAGTCTATATTAACGAGTATTTATAGTAACGAGTCTACAGGGTAAACCATAAGTCATTTTACCCTCACTTATTCTAGTCGGAAAAGGTTCAGCGGTAAAGGGTCTTATGGAACACCCTGTAGAATGGAGACAAAACGCCTATGGCGTTCATTCTTAATCGTTCAGCGAGTTGCAAACTTTAGCTAATTTTTTTTATAAAGTTAGGGCTGAAAATTTAATTTTTACGTGTTAGGTCCTTTAGGAAATTTACAAACATTTTTTATCTAATTTAAATTAATTGATAAAAATAATATTAAAAATGCAAATAACTTTGATCTAATTTACTAAAGTTTTGCACAATGTGAATTGAATGGAAGTGAGGAATGCAGGAAGGAGGGGCCAGCGGCAAACGCCCAACTCTCTTTCAAATAAAGGAAGACGAGAACCAAAATCAAGGTCCAAGGGTTTGGAGATGCCTGGACACTCTGCGTTTGAAAGATTGGAGGTCATAGACAGGGGGAAAGATGGATTGAGGAAGATTGTTCTAGAGTTGACAGGTTGAATAAATGAAAGATTGAAAATACCGATTAGAGTGTGTTGGACACAAAACAAACACACAAACTCTGACATCTTCCAGGAAGTCATCCACAAAACCAACAAACTTCCTTTCTACTTCAGTTTTTGAGCGGAACACATTTTATTTTAAGTTTTGAAAAAAATGTCCTTTCATATATATATATATATATATATATATATATATATATATATATATATAAAATACTTTTTCTGTCGGAACGTGCCGGAGCGTCATCAGGCAGAAGAAAATTTCATGTTTTATTTTCGTTTCGATTAGTTTTGTTTTGGAGGGAGGGGTCATAGGACAAAATTTTAGGAATAGGAAGAACGCTTTTGGGGGGAGGGGTATGGGATGGTCACAGGTTGGAATGGAATAAAAAATGGCAAAGGTTGTAGAAAATTTATAGCAGAGTTCCGGACCTTTCTTTCTAGAAAAAAGCATATATATATACAGTATATATATATATATATATATATATATATATATATATATATATATATATATATATATATATATATATATATATATATATATATATATAACGAGTGTGCCATAAAAAAGGGGTACATTTTAAAAGGCTATAAATCAACATTTGTCATTTAATTTTAATAAAGCTCCTACACAATAAAACATATGTATTTATCTATAAGCAAACAAGTTTTCAGACTAAATATCAAATAATTCAAATTCTATCAACATTTAATGAAAGAGTATGATTTTTCTACTTAACATGCAAAAATTATTAAACCTTTTTAATATTTTTTTATAAAAATAATTTTTAATGTAAAATTTACCTGAAATTATTAAAAAAATTGTTCGAAATGCTTTCCTTCCATTTCAATAACTTTCTTTATTCTTGGCCGAAATACGAGAGAACTTAGCAGAGCGAGTCTACAGGACGAGGATAAAAGATGTCGCTCATTTACGCGAGATCATCATTCAAAAATGGGAAGAGCTTCACATGAACAAGTAAATTGAGCCATAGATGAATTCCGGCCAAGAATAAGAAAGTTATTGAAATGGAAGGAAAGCATTTCGAACAATTTTTTTAATAATTAATTTCAGGTAAATTTTACGTTAAAAATTATTTTCAGAAAAAATATTAAAAGGTTTAATAATTTTTGCATGTTAAGTAGAAAAATCATACTCTTTCGTTAAATGTTGATAGAATTTGAATTATTTGATATTTTAGTCTGAAAACTTGTTTGCTTATAGATAAATACATGTTTTATTGTGTAGAAGCTTTATTAAAATTAAATGACAAATGTTGATTTTATAGCCTTTTTAAAATGTACCCTTTTTATGGCACACCCGTTATATATATTATATATATATATATATAATATATTATATATATATATATATATATATTATCATATATATATATATATACACATCACTAATATATATATATATATATATATATATATATATTAGTGATGTATGTCACATCCGCATCCGCACCTGCGGGATGCGGATGTTGCGGATTTGTACTATTTACTAAATTGCTATTTCTGAAGCACAGTTTGCCCCCTCATTCAGTTCAAATACTGAAACATGTGCAGCCTTCATTTGATCTTTAATGTTAACAGGCAATGTCTGTTGTGTATTTGTATAAGTAGCTGTTCATGCTACAATACATAATGTCATAAGCATACTAGTTTCCAAAGGGTGTGGTGGTTGGGGAAAGTGGTTGGTAGGATGCAAGACGAGTTGGGTCCTTGTCCAGCATCCTGGTAACACACAGTTGTATGGCGAAAATTCGTCCAAAAAGAGAAGAGTATATGTAAAAAAATTATAATTACAAAATAATATTATCTCATATCTAATATTATCGAATATCTAATATTTATAACCAAAAATCGAAAGTCAATTAATAAACTGAGTATGAATTTAAACATCATATTATCAAGCTAACAAATTTATGCATGAACATGTCTGAAATCTGACATCCGATACATCACTAATATATATATATATATATATATATATATATATATATATATATATATATATATATATATATATGATGCACACAGACCGTGCATGGAACAAGGAACTCTTCTAGGAAACATTAAATCCACTATAGTCCGAATAAGTAATGGTAAATGACAAATACTATAGTGTTTTCTTTTTCATGATGCTAGCCCGACGTGGGCAACGGGTCACTCGCAAAGAGGTCCCAAAATATAGCTTCCCTCACAAGCTATCTGCAAAGCAGATTTTCCTAGAAGAGTTCCTTGTTTCATGCACGGTCTGTGTGTATCATAAAAAGCCTCAGGGAACCATTCTGAGTTCATTCCCATATATATATATATATATATATATATATATATATATATATATATATATATATTATATACCTAAATCCCCAAGTACCACCAATAGGAAGCCATTGTTTTACTCATTAAGTCATCGTGTTTTGCAAATAGGTTAAACTTTCTTGTAGAGGATAGTTTTTCTGAGGTTAAGTTAGGTTAAGTTAGGGTAACCCAACCTAACCTAAAACAAATCACTGGATGTGTAAAATCCTGAAGTAGCATCGAAAAAGGATAATTTGATTTCGAGTTTTTCAATTAAAATCCTAACGCAGGTGAAATTCGAAAAAAAAAATTATTATATACTGTATGTTAAAAAAAAAAAAGCTTGCTAAACTATTTAATGGAACCCCCATCCCCTACCTTAACACAAACGTAAGTGATTAAAAACTTGAAACATAATAAATATAACCTGTAAGAGCTACTGAGTAATGGAAACTAATGCAAAAGTTGGAGCGAAATGGGCATTTATGACTATATATATATTATATATATATATATAATATATATATATATATATATATATATATAATTATATATATATAATATATATATATATATATATTCGCATCTCTACATAAACGAGGTATAGTAGTGATTTTATTCAGTCCAATGCACAACAAAAAAAAACTCTTGCCTACCCTAACCTTAGTGCCACTGAACCGAAAAGTATGTACTAAGTGACCCAGAAACAGTAGAATGCTGGAAGAGTGTTTTCTGTGAGGTGCCTAAGTTGTGAGGCACTAACTAACAGAGCGTAACCAATCCTAACCTTAACTTATCACGACTAACATATCTTTTTCCGACAAGAAAAATGTTTCTACATTTTTTATATAAATTTCTTAATGTTCCCAAGTACCAAATGTACCATCGTACCTCTACGTGATTGTACATGCAACCTCATTTATTATGCCATTTACGAGCGTACACACACACACACACACACATTTTTATGCGCCTTGGTAGTGTAGTGATTAGCATCACTGGCTACAAATTCACAAACCCCGGTTCGATTCCCGTCGCGACCAGGCGGCGCGCAGCTCACTCAGCTGTTCATCCTTTCTTTTGTTGTAGATGAATGGGTACCAAAAAAGGCTGCAAATTGAGCCAGGATGCTGCAAAGGGGTCGAACCTGAACATTTATTCAACGATGAATAAATGCCCCAGATTCGATTTCCGGTGACGGCAGGCGGCGCGCAGCTACCCCCCCTCCCCAGCTGTTCATCCTTCCATACAATAAAACTGGTTGGTAGATAGAGTCACCATGGGTTAAGGTGCTGGGCTGCTGGTCGAGAGGTCGTGAGATCGAGTCCGGTCGAGGACTTCGTAATTTCTGACCACCCGTGGTGGGTCGTGGTTCGGATCCCACGTTAAGCTATAGGTCTAAGGTGGGGGCAACAAGCTTGGCCTTTGTCAGAATGAACAATTCGGGAGGAAACAAAACCAAGGTTCCCAAACTATCTATCGTATATATACCCAAAAATGAAAAATTAATTTACATTTGTTTGCCTTCCAGAAGGAATATCGAACAAATTCTAAAAAGAATATTGAACAAATAATCCGCGTTTCGGAGCGATGGATATCGCTATTAGGACCAATTATCACGAGATGCGAGACATAATTATGTAAAATTATGTAAATGAACATTTGCATGCATATATATCATTAATGTTTAAAAATGTAACATTGAATCGTAATAAGAAAAAGAATATGAAACTATATTTGAGATAACGAAGTCTTGAAATTCAGCTTCTCAACATATTAATATTTTAAAGGCAATTTTCAGATAAAAAGAAAAGTATAGAGGAAGAACAGAGCCAAAATCCAGGTTCAGGGTTTTCGAGATACCTGGACACTCTGCGTTTAAAGATTGGAGGTCATAGACAGAGGGAAAGTTGTTCCAGAGTTGACCGGTTGAGTAGATGAAAGATTTAAAATACCAATTAACCCTTGCGTTAGAGTGTTGGACAGAAAAGGAGTGAAAATGTGTCGAAAGTGTGGTTCTGCGTGCTCTCATGAGCTGCCAGAAAGAGCGAGAAGAATTAGAATTGGATAGATTTTCACATTTTTGTCGGATAAAGAAATTTTTGGCAAGTCGAAGAACAGATTTTGCGATTCTGGGCAGAAATATAATGAGAGTCAGGAGTTGGATGGCGACGGTACTTTCTGAAAGCTACCTCTCTGTTGCGGATAGCATTAGAACAAGCAAAGTTAAAGCAAATTTTTTTTTCATCAGTAGTAGGACTCTCCATGCCCGAGAGAATCACCTCCGTGATGCGCTCAGCACATTCGGAGGGCCCCCCGCCACGAAAGCCGTAATCACTCCATGGGAAATCAGAGTAGTACTGCCGAAGTGCCTCCCAATCAACGGCGTCAAAGTACCAAAGGTGCCTCCTCTTGGGAGGATCCAAAGGCCGATTTGGAGCGATAGGACACGAAACAGAGATAATATTGTGGCCGGAGGAGACCAACAGAGAAATATGTTTGACAGAGTAAGAAGAATGATGAGAGGTGAGAAATATGTTTGACAGAGTAAGAAGAATGATGAGAGGTGAGAAATAAATCCAGAATGTTAGGCCTATCTCCAAGGCGATCGGGGATACGAGTATGGTGCTGTACAATCTGCTCAAGATTATTCAAAATACAGGGTGTGTATAAAGTAATGCAAGTGAAGAGACAAATCCGATTTATATAGAGGTCGATGGTGGACATTTTCAAGACCTCTTATAAACCTTACTATCGAATACACAGTTATTATAAAGTGCATGTAATAAATATTACTTGCCCATATTTACTTGCATTTATATAATTCAAATCGGATTTGTCTCTTCACTTGCGTTACTTTATACACACCCGGTGGAAAAGTTGTGAGCTAGCTCACTAGGGATGTTAGTGAAATGGGAGGAAAGGCAAATGTGGTGTTGAACATTGAAATCACCTACAATGGAGATTTCAGCAAAAGGAGAGAGGGATAGAATGTATTCCACTTTGGAAGTGAGGTAGTCAAAGAATTTTGGATAGTCGGTAGAATTAGGAGAAAGGTAGACAGCGCAGATGTATTTAGTTTGAGATTGGCATGTAAGCCGCAGGCAGAGGGTATAAAATTCATTGCGTACGTATACGAAACATCCATTTTTGGAGTGAAATTGAGTATAGAGAAAGTAGGAGGGTACAGAAAAGGGATTGCTGTCAGTCGTCCCAAACACCTGAGTTTCGGTGAGAAAGAGAAGGTGAAGAAAGATCAGCTAAGGAGGACAGTGACAGGATAAACAGGAGTTCCAGCACTCCCTGTCTTCTGCCTAACGTCCCCCCCCCACGAGTACTTCCCTGTTCGATTGATGTCTACAATCTCCTCTTGTAAAATATATATATATATATATATATATATATATATATATATATATATATATATATATATATATCGCAGAGTTTAGCTATAGGTGAAGGCTAAGCTCTTGTTGTTTTTAAGGTTCTATTTGATAGTACAGTAAAACCTCTCTATAACGAAATATAGCAGCCCAATTGCTGTCGTTGTAGAGATGTTGTTCGTCATAAAGAGGTTTTCCTTTGCCGATATTGTAGTGTATATTTTAATGACTATTTAGACCCTCATGAGTTATTTATACATACTTTATATAATACTGTCTCTTATACAGTGTATTAAATGCATTACTTAAAAGTATTTTAAGTGTTTAAAAGTATTTCTCTATGAGGGAGAAACATTATCCAATTACGCATCAGCTTTTAGACATCAGTTAGTTAGCGTGCGGCTTACTTTCTTGATCGGGGAAATGGCGGTCGAGACGAACACGTGCAGCTCAGGGTGAGTTAGCGTAAACACTTCCTTATAACGAAACGTGTTTCCGATAAAGAGAGGTTTTTCGAAATGGCCAAGGTGTTCGGTAAAGAGAGGTTTCGTTATAGTGGAGTGTCGTTATTGAGACGTTTTACTGTAATACGTTTTGGTATTAGAGCACTTTCATGCAAAATTTCTTGAACGGTTCAGATAATGTGGTCATCTGTAAATTACCGTCAGAGTGAGGATGCATAAAGAACTCTTCCATTTGTGAACGAAGCTCATGGAAAACTGCTGCAGAAAAGTGCCACTTAAGGCAAGAAGGCCCAGTGGAGAAAGCGAGATATGAGAAACAAGCCCATGTTCCGCTGTTGTAGTGTAATTACATAAAACTTGTGTTCTTATAAGTGTGTATTTTTCGGCGGCGGGGTTGTTAACCTTCTTCGTAACGGCTAAGGTCATGTGACGAAGGAGACCTACAGTTTTACGTGGGATCCAAACCACGAGTTCTGGACGCAGAGGACGGTCACCCATCCAACTACTACTTAAACCTACTGCCGCTTAACTTCGCTAATCTAACGGGAAGCGGTGTTACAACGCGGCCACGACGTAGCCCGCACATTCTTATAAATGCCCGCACGAAACTCGATACCATTTGGGAGAAAGATTCAGTTCCTGAAGTGTTACCACACCGATACGAAGAGGAACTGATAACAAAGACGAAAAAGAGGAACTGATAACAAAGACGAAAAAGTGTTGGATTGACCAACACGAAGGCAGAAAGCGATAACAATTCCTGTCAAATTAGTGCAGATATACGGAGTTATTGAGACCTCTATAGAAGGCTTTGAGGTCAAAATGTCTAAGATATATAGGGTGTCCATAAATGATTACCCTGATTAAAGCATGCTATAACTTAAATAAACACTCTTATTTAACACAGTTTTAATCATAAGTAGATAAACATACAAAGTTTTGATACATAGCTAATGAACTTAATAAGCTTCCACATGTGCACCCCTAGTGGCACGTAAAATGTCTAAACGGTATTCACACTCACGCCACACATTTTCCAACATTTGTGGGTTAACTGTTGCAATTGCATCCGTAATGCGTTCTCGCAATGTCCTGATATCTGGAACAACTGTTGCATAAACCAAATCTTTAACATGACCCCAGAGAAAGAAATCCAGCGGGGTAATGTCTGGTGATCTTGGGGGCCATGGGATTGGCCCGTCCCTGCCAATCCATCGATTTGGAAATGTTGCGTCGAGAGTTTCACGAACAACATGCGCCCAATGAGGGGGTGCCCCATCTTGTTGGAAGATGACAGTTGGCTGCCTGTCCTGCAGCTGGGGGATGGCGTAATTGGTGAGCATATCCAGGTACACAGTTGCGGAAACAGTGTTCTCAGAGAAGAAGAAAGAACTTCACATCAGGTGGATTCTTTCCATACTTTGTTCTGAACCTTCGCTGAACACTGACAGGAGATTTTGTTTCTGCAAGCCACACAACACATTGTGCCTTCTCTGTCACAGACGCCATCCTAACTGAACAGCTACTACAGCGCTCCTAGCGGCGAATGCGGTAGACGAAGCACGCGAGCACATAAACTCTATGCGTGTACGAGATCACCTGTAAAAAGAAAACGGATGTAAGATTCGTCATTAAAACTGAGAGCATACTGTTTTCAGGGTAAACATTTATAGACACCCTGTACTGTAGCTCCAGTGTTATATGATACAACCGAAGAATCCAACTTACTAAAAGTACCACTGAAGGGCAGTCACACACCTCAAAATAAAGTGGTGTTAAATCAAAGATACCGAGTCATCTGCATGAATATTACAGCAATTAATTTTTCAACGCATTTATTCTAAGAAAATTCAGATAATCTCCGCATATTGATGGAATCCCTCTGCAATCGCTGAATAGATAGACGATAAGTTTTCATGAAGACTGAAGTTAAGCATTCCTTCAGAAGATAAAGATCTATAATTCTAACACGAATATAATTTTTAAACTAATAAAGCGATTGACTTTCATTTATAATTTTTACAAATTATAATTCATATAATGAAGGGAGACTTCATTATTTATACACACATTATACAATATATTTCCATTCGTCTCCAATAGAAAATGGGATACAGTTCATTTCGTTTCTTAATGGTCACATTTCAATTACGGTAACTATTCTACCTTACCTTACCTTAAATTTACCTTAAAGCGCTTCTGCCTCAAGGGTGCGCTGCTCCCACGAAGTCCACTCAGCGCCTCCTGAGGCGGGGCCACGACGGGGTCGCCACCCTTCTTTTCTCTTGCTCCTGCCATACGATTTGGTCCCCTATTGAATTTGTGGGGGCTGGTCTGGCAGAGGAATACCCTGACACTGTGGGTTGGTCGGGTATGTTGGCTAAAAACATGTCCAAGTGTTTTTTAAAAGTATCTACTGGGACTGCACTTATATCTCTAAGGTACTGAGGCAAGGAGTTAAACAGGCGAGAACCCTGCCTAGAGATAATATTATATTGAAGGGTTTGAATCCTTCTCAGACTGTTTGGTGGGAGGTGATATTTTTTACACATTCTGCCAGTTCTTGTTAAGGTGGGCACAATTGGTTCAGTATTGGGGGCAACTAAAAGCCCTTCTAGAATTTTCCAGGTGTAGATTAGGATGTATCTCTCAAACCTTCTCTCTATGGAATAAAGGTTGAGGCCTCTAAGCCTATCCCAGTAGTTTAATTTGTTTTTACTCACCTGTTGCCCATCAGGTTGTTTAATATACGAGGTAAAGGTTCTTTGTAGGCCCTCAATTTTTTGCAATTCATTCTGTTTGTGGGGAAACCATAATTGAGAGCAGTAGTCAATGCGTGG
This sequence comes from Bathynomus jamesi, assembly GCA_023014485.1. NCBI lineage: Eukaryota > Metazoa > Arthropoda > Malacostraca > Isopoda > Cirolanidae > Bathynomus > Bathynomus jamesi. The sequence continues at coordinate 8,204 of JAJOZX010006927.1, read as the reverse complement.
AAGGACAAGTGATTTCCACAGGGTAAGCATGGTCATACTGTCCCTAGTTCTGAATGTCCTCAGTATATATCCTATTAGTTGTTTGCATGATGAGGTTACTTTGTCAATGTGCCTGTTGAATGTTGCATCTTCAGATAATATAATCCCTAGATCCCTGACATGATCAGTTTGTGCAATATCTTTTCCTGTGGTTCCAGTGTAGTTGAATTGTTCTTTCAGGTATTTATTTGGTCCATACTTAATTAGTTCAAATTTGTCTTCATTGAAGGCCATATTGTTTGCATCTGCCCATGCATATATAGTTTGTAGATCTTTTTGTAGCTCTACACAGTCTTCTTTTTCTGTAATTGGTCTTAGTATTCTGGTATCATCTGCGAATGACAGGAGAGAGCTTCCTAGGTTACAGTTTATATTGTTTAGCATTATAATGAATAGAATTGGTCCTAGTACTGTGCCTTGCGGCACTCCACTAATCACTTCTTTTTCTATAGATCTTGCTCCATTTACAGTTGTTATTTGTTTTCTGTCAGAGAGAAAGGCATGGATCCATTTTCCTACTTTTCCACAAATACCGCAGTATCCTCTAGAGTCTAGAGGTTAGTTCAGAAATACGTGCGAGTCCAGCAACATTCCTATAACATTAACATTTTTCTTAAAATCATTCCAAGCAGAAATTTCTTGTCGTCTCAATCACAAATTTAACGAGAAACGAAATCGCTTTCAGGAAAATTACATCCCAAGTAATTTGAAACAGAAAATGGTTCTTATTCTACGTTTCAGTTTCTATTCTTTACGTTTCATTTGTTCCTAAAGTATACGTTTCACATTTCTCGTAATATACATTTCAGTTTATTTTCTTTTTCAAATTTTTATTTTATTGAAACATTTCAATTATTTTCTTTAGTGTGTTTTTTAAGTCATCTATATTTTGTTTATATTTTATTTTGTCTATATTTAAGTTACAATTTTATACTTTGAAATTTGAGTGGGTCGGAATCTTCTTATATCTGTTACTACGAGTATTTATTAATTGATTTATTTAATTGTGCTCGTCTTGCGTTACATATAAGTGAATTAGAGAAACAGTTTTTCCATTCAATTTGGATTGCAATCACTAAAAGGAATTTGGACAATAAATTAAGCAAGCAAGTAGTAACACACACACACACACACACACACACACACACAATATATATATATATATAACTTGACTGTATAAATCCTGTTCTCCGTATGCATAAAAAGCCCACAAAAGAGGTCCATCAATTTCAGACGCAAGTTCAATGACACCCAGTTACCATAGAAACCGGGGTATGCATCTTAAAGGATACCACTTATTTCGAAGTGTTATTTGAAATAAAGACGCTATCAGTGTGATACTTAAATTAAAAAGCATTATCGGGATCTAATAGTTTCTCTAAATAAGTTTCCAGATAAATGGTTTCGTTCAAAATAGATACAGAAACTGGGTGTCGCCTTAAGCTTAAATATTTGAAATTGCTGTGTATATATACAGGGTGGGTACAAAAAAGGTGACCCCCTGTCATTTTGTATTATTTTTGGTGTCCTGAAAATGATTCATTGCGAAAATCTTTCATTAATTATTGGTTAACTCAAAACACGTGTTGTCATTTGCATTTGATGTATCTAGTCAATATTTGCTTTATGTTTTTTTCAGATTTTGCGGTCTAGGTCCTGATGGCTTAATGTTCATAAAACTTGAATTTTTCCTAGCCCATTAACGTCATTAAAATGCCTTCCTACAACCTAGAGCAGGGGTTCCCAAATTGTGTTCCGCGGAACACTTCTCACGGTATACAAGTTTTCCGCGGAACACCAATTTGGGAACCCCTGACCTAGAGGATAAGTTTCTTGTAAAAAATTTATGAATTACAAAAGGATGGGGGTGTAAAACGTCTTGTACGAGAGTTCCCACATAAACCTTGGACCTTGTCAGGGCTAAAAAGATTAATTCGCAAGACTGATGAAACTGGTGAGATTGACAGACGAAAAAGGGAGTGGGAGACCACGTAGTGCCAGAACAGAAGAAAATATAAGCTTTGTTCAAGATTTGATTTTAAGTCAGGTGAATCAGCGTGGGAGTCACTTTTCTCCAAGAGAAATCGCAAAAAGGCCCGGAATAAATCGAGAGTGTGTTAGAAACATCAGCAAAAAGGACCTGAATCTACGTGCCTACAAGCGTGTTTCATGTCAGGTCCGAACTGATGCAAACAAGAACAAACGTCTTGCTTGCTCTAGAAGCCTGCTACGTCGATTCGACCAACAATCTGTGAGACGAATATGGTTTTCTGATGATAATTTTTTTTATCTACGGTCCCCAATAAACCATCAGAATGATCGCTTGTATGGGAACGTCCATAAAAAACGAGATCTACCTTCAAAAAACAGTTAAAGAAACCTCGAAATTCTCTCCAAGCATTATGATAGGTGGCTTGTGTGTCAAAATTAAGGAAAAACAGGATTGTATTCATCGAAAGAAAGGCAAAAATTAACGCGGACTATTACTGTTCAAATGTTTCATTACTCTATCTAACTGATGATATTCGACAAATTAGTGATGAAAGATATACTTTCCAAGAAGATGGAGCACCTGCTCACAGAGCACGCCAAACTGTCACATTCCTTGAGAACGAAACACCAGATTTTATCGAACCCAATATGTGGCCAGCTAGTAGCCCCGATCTTTCACCACTAGATTATGGTGTTTGGGAAGCCATGAAGTCCAAAGTTTACATCCCTGGTACGAATATAAGAGACATAGATGAACTACGCGAAAGAATTCTGCTCGGCTGGGAGAAGGTGTCTCTTCGATATGTAAACAGGTGTATTGATCAGTGGCGACCACGTTTGGAGGCCTGCGTTGAGCAGGAAGGGGAACACATCGAGCAACTTCTCAATTAAGACAAACAACATGCTAAGGTAAGCATCTATGAAGTTTGGGAGCTCTAGTCCATTTACTTTTTTTAATATGACAGTTTACCTCTAAGGGATCACATTTTTGTATCCACCCTGTATATATATATATATATATATATATATATATATAAGCAAAGCACCACAGGGAAAAGGAAACACGAAGTCCGAGCGCTTTCGTGATATATTCACATTCACATCTTCACATCTTGTCCCTGAAGATGTGAATATATAATGAAAGCGCTCAAAAATCGTGTTTTCTTTTCCTTTTCCCTGTGGTTCTTTGCTTATTAAAAAGATCACGTGTTGCTTTGTGATTTATTTGCATATATATATATATATATATACAGTATGTATATATAGTGTAAAAGTCGGGAGAAAAAGGGAGAATCCTTTAGTTATTGGCATTTGGAAGGCATCATATTTTTTGTTAATTGGCAAATGTGACGTTAATTATGGTATCAAACGTTTCAGAGCGGATTTGTACGCTGAAATTAGCGCTATAACTGCGTCAGTAACTTAAATAATAAAGCCGTTAAACATACTTAATAATTAACGGAATAAATACATATATATATATTTTTATGAAAGAAGTAGGGGCCAAGGGCGAATGCCAGCAAAAACGCACCCCCCCACCACCATAGAGGAAGAAGAGAGCCAAAATCAAAATCCAGAGTTTTCTAGGTGCCTGGAAACATTACGTTTGAAAGATTGGAGATCACAGACAGGAGGAAAGCCAGCTTGAGAAACCTTGTTTCAGAGCTGACCGGTTAAGTAGATGAAAGATTGGAAATACCGATTAACCCTTGGGTTAGAGAGTTGGACAGAAAAGGAATAAGAATGTGTCGAAAATCGGGTACTGCGTGCTCTCCTTAAAGGAGGAGGCATGTAGTTAAGGAGTTCAGAAGAGCAGTGTCCGTTAAACGGCGATAGTAAAGAGAGAGTGAGGCAACACTGCGGCGAAGAGAGAGAGAGATTGAAGACAATCAGTAAGAGGCGGAGAATTGATGAGACGAAAAGCTTTCGATGCCATCCGATCAAGTAGACCTGTGTGGGTTGACCCATCCAACACGTGAGAAGCGTACTCCATACAGAAGAAGCTGCGGAGCCGGTACAGCACACCTAACCTCTTAGAAGCTGTTTTGGAAAGAGAGTATATGTGATCTTTCCAGGAAAGATCAAGAGAAAAGAAAACACCAAGAATGTTAAAAGAAGAGGAAAGCTTCAGTTGTTCATTGTTGAAGATAAGGAGAAAGTCGTGTGGAAGATTGTGACGAGTGGACACTGGACGGGTGAAGGAACAGAGTTTAAAACGGAGAAAAACTTGTTCCTTTCAATGCCTCAAAAACTTTTTGAGGCATTGAAAGGAACAAGGTTTTCTCTGCCCCAGTCACTGATAGTAGAAAGATCAGATGTCAGGTGTACCATAGCCATCCTACGCGAAGCGTGGAATGACTGTTGAGATGAACGCTGTGTGAAGCGGGTGGAGAAGTGAAGAGTGGAATCATGGGCATAAGAGTGGCTAGGACAGTAAGTGCGACTTAATACATCATTGATAAATAAGAGTAAAAGAGTTGGTGAGAGGACAGAACCCTGAGGAACACAACTATTAATAGCTTTAGGAGGAGAACAGTGGCCATCTACAACCTCAGCTATAGATCGTCCGGAAAGGAAATCAGAGATGAAGGCGCACATTGGAGGATAGAAACCGAAGGAGGGTAGTTTGGAATTTAAAGACTTGTGCCAGACTATATCAAAAGCTTTTGATATGTCTAGCCCAATAGCAAAGGTTTCACCGAAATCCCAAAAAGAGAATGACCAAGAGTGAGAGATATGCAAAAAGATTGCCAGTAGAGCGTCACTTGCTGAACCCATACTGACGATCTGAAATAAGATTGTAAGAGAGGTGTTTAAGAATCTTCTTATTAAAGGTAGATTCAAAAACTTTAGTAAGGCAAGAAATCAAAGTAATTGGACTATAGTTGGAGGGTTCAGGCGGTCACCCTTCTTTGGGACATGCCGAATGAAACAAGCACAGTTCTTGAGAACAACAGGAGGGACACCCTAAGGATCGTACGCCTTCCTAGAGTTAAGCCTAAATAAGGCAGAAAGAACATCTTTGGAAGAGATTCTAATTTGAGACATAATTAAGTCAGAAGGAGGAGGAGATGGAGGAACAGCAGCGGAATCGTCCAGGGTTGAGTTGGAGGCGAAAGTTTGAGCGAACATTCCAGTTTTGTCAGGAGAAGAGAGGACAAATGAGCGGTCGGAATGGGAAAGAGGAGGGGAAGAAGAAGTCCAGTTGTTGGAGAGGTTCTTGACTTGATGCCAGAAAGAACAGAAGAATTAGAATTGAATAAGTTTTCACATTTTTGGTCGGATGAAAGAATTTTTTTGCGAGTCGAAGAACAGATTTTGCACGATTCCGGGCAGAACCATAGGCTAAATGAGAGTCAGGAGTTGAATGGTGACGGTACCTTCTGAAAGCCACCTCTCTGTTGTGATAACATTAGAGCAAGCAAAGTTAAACCAAGGTTTTTTTGCATTAATATTAGGGATAGAATATGGGAATGTACGCCTCCATCCCCGAGAGAATCACCTCCGTGATGCGCTCAGCACGCTCGGAGGGGCCCCGGACAAGGAAGCAGTAATCACTCCATGGGAAATCAGAAAAGTACTGCCTAAAGGCTTCCCAATCAGCGGCGCCAAAGTGCCAAAGGTGCCTCCTCTTGGAGGATCCAAAGGACGAATTAGAGCGATAGGACTCGAAACGGATACAAGATTGTGGTTGGCGGAACCCAACGGAGAAAAAAGTTTCACAGAATAAGAGGAAGTATGAGAGGTAACAAATAAATCCAGAATATTGCGTCTACCCGCAAGGCGATCTGCGATACGAGTAAGGTGCTGTACAATCTATTCCTGGTCATTCAGGATAGAAACGTTGTAAGCTAGTTCACCGGGGATGTTAATGAAATGGGAGGAAAGGCAAATGTGGTGTTGAACATTGAAATCACCTAAAATGGAGATTTCAGCAAAAGCAGAGTGGGATAGAATGTATTCCACTTTGGAAGTGAGGAAGTCAAAGAATTTTGGATAATCAGTAGAATTAGGAGAAAGGTAGACAGCGCAAATGTATTTAGTTTGAGACACAAAAAAAGATCAGCCGAGGAGGACCGTGACAGGAGAAACGAGAGTTCCAGCATTCCGTCTTCTGTCTAACGTCTCTCCCCGGAGTACTTCCCTGTCGATTGGTGTCTACAATCTCTCTCTCTCTCTCTCTCTCTCTCTCTCTCTCTTGTATATATATATATATATATATATATATATATATAATATATTATTAGAGAGAGATAGAGAGAGAGAGAGAGAGAGAGAGAGAGAGAGAGAGAGAGAAGGTTGGATGCATTTTTTAAAAACACAAGCTATTCACAGCACGGGTGCTTGACAGTGATAAAAAGTTAGAGGAGAAATCTCTCTTGAGCCTTAAAAACTTAAGTTTTTTGGTACTTCCAGAGCGATAAAAGTCACTCCATTTAATATTTTTAATATACTGTATGCACGTACATAAAAATGTATGTATGTATGTGTGTTTCTGTATGGACGTTTCATGTGGCATTGTTACGTTTCAGGTATGTACGTTTCACTTTTCATGTGGCTGCGTAGTTCCGACCGTTAAATACTGGATTCCAATTTCAGTTCCTAATCTATTATCCATTTTTATTCCAAATCTAAAAAACTGCATAATTCGATTTGGATTTCATTCATAAAAGAAATCCTCGATTTCAATTCCAGTTTTGATTCCGGCCATCAGGAACCCTCATTTCCGGAATCAATTCCGATTCTCGTATTGGAACTGCTTCGAACAATTATGTACCAAAGAGAAAATAAATAACATCGTATGACCACGCAGAAATTTGATTTGTACGCACCAAATTTCCCAAGCACTTATCCGTAAAAGATAACGTACCTGTACCCATTTTCATCCTCTTTTATCAGAGAGAGATAACGCCTAAAAACGGACTTCCGATAACAAATAATGGATCCGATTATTGCGGAAAAAGAATCCAATAAAATTACGTTATCCGAGACGATGAATTAAGAAGTCATAATTTATAACCGATGGAAACCTTTCCTTACGATGCAAATGTGATATGAATACAATTTATGCAAATGATAATTAATAGATCTACAACGAGGAATTAAGTCTCTCGGGGAAAGTATTTTATAGATATACATTTTGTAATAAGAACTTTGGGAAAAATTTATAGTTAATTTCTTTTTCATGATGGTTCTTCGAGTTTGCAGTTATACCTTAATAATAATAATAATAATAATAATAATAATAATGTACCGTAAGTTGGGGTAATTGGGTCTGTTCCGTTGTAGGTCAGGACCCAAGGAGTTTGTAAACGTACATTTGACTGATTAAGGTTACAAATTCCCTAGGTCCTGATCTATACGGTTCAGAATAGAAAATACTCGGGAAAATGAAACGGACTCATTTACCCCGCGGGACCTCAATTACCCCCGACTTACAGTAAATATAATGTCGATTATATACACACATATATTTGATTTAAAACTTAATATTATATTAATATAACGGATAATCCCAAAGAATAAAAAATTATGAAGTCTTCTTCCCGACAAAGCAGTTTACATATGGCCATTTAATCGAACTTAACCTGTCCTAATTTGACTTTAACCAAACTATAAGGTTAATTAATAACCTATTAACTTAACATGACTTAACTTCAGTTAACAACGTGAGTAAACTATTCATTTAGCATATGGATGAAGTATAATTTTGAAAGGAATCCAAATTTTTTGCCTTTGCTGGCGCCTGGGTTAGGTTGGGCTAGCTACTCACCCTGTCAATGCTCGGGCTCAGGTGATCCGTGGGGCATTCCCACAGTAGGGAAATGAGTTTCAAGACTGTTATTTCTATCGAATTATTTTGCAATTATATTTTATTTCTAAAAGAACATATTTCCAAAGCACAGTTTATTTTTGGTAGCTATATATATATATATCGTGTCTCGGAAGTTGCACATCATATTTATAGGTGCGGATGACCTAAATCTGTGGTGCGTGACTTCTGAGACACGCTGTATATGCATAAAACTACCATAAAATAAACTGCGCTTTGGAAATATGTTCTTTTAGGAATAAAATATAATTGCAAAATAATTCGATAAAAATAAATAAAAAACAGAATAACTAAATAGAAGTGTAAAATCCTTTAATTATGAAAGAAACTGTAAAAATAC
>JAJOZX010006926.1:217500-255329 GCA_023014485.1 Bathynomus jamesi | reverse complement strand
TCGGCACGTGGAGCGGGTAGCCAATCAGAAAGCAGAGCCGCGTGGCTGTCATGTTTTCATTGGCTCGCGCTCCTCCTGCTGTTCACGCCACCCAGAGACCGAGCGTCGCACCCCAGCCCATCACCTTCCACCAGTTGAACGGGATATTGGGGCCTTAAGACGCGCATCACATCTGGGCGGCAGAGCCCAGCTGGCGATAGAGGTGAAAAAAGTAGTTCTCTTCATAAGGTTTTCAACCATCTTGTAGTGTCGTAAGGTCATTATAACCCAAACCACGCGATAGAGGAAGGGTGAAAATAATGATATCCATCAAAAACACGTTTTCGCCTGTGGTGGCGCTTAGGTACCTTAAGACGCGCGACGGCAGAAAACGGCATAGAAAATGGAATTTTCGCCCTTGGTTGATTCGTCATTGTGCCGCGCGACGCCTCGTAGTAAACCTTGTCCACGCGTGTTTGTCCAGCGCGAATTTGCTTATACACGGAAAAATAAAAAATAAATGCGAACAATTATATATATGATGAATAAAACCATCATCATAAATATTTTTCACGTGTTACTTTCGTGAAATAATTTTCATATATATATTATATATATATATATATATCGTAACACCGCTTCCCGGAGATCAGCGAAGTTAAGCGACATTGGGTCTGGTAGTAGTTGGATGGGAGACCGTCCTCTGCACCCAGATTATGTAGCGACCCGTGGTTCGGATCCCACGTAAAGCTGTAGGTCCCCTCCGTCATATGACCTTAGATGTGCGAAGGAGGTTCAAACAACCCCAATTAAAAAAAATATATATATATATATATATAAAATTTTGCGTAATTGCTTAGTAATATAAATCCCGGGACGTATAATTTTAGCCGAATATTTATGGATAATTATGTGTAATTATGCGAATGCATAGCCTAATCTTAGCTGAATATTCAAACTGTATGTATTCTTAAACATATGTTGTAGCTTACAACAGAGAATCGCCCTGTACTTTTCTCTCTTTGCCTCTATATATTTAAAGATAGTATATATAACTCCGATACTCTGCATTATCTATCAGATTTACCAATCAACCCATTCTGTCAATAAAGCATAACATTTGCTTGCTAATGGCAGTTCTTTGCTATGTAAATATATGAAGGCATTACCGTTCCGTTAGGTCGACTGTAAATGGGCATGTGTGTATATATGTATGCAGGTGCGTATTTATGGATATACATGCATGTACCTGCATGTGTGCGTGCGTCTATATGTATGTATATGTGTATATGTATGGACATATGTATATCTGTATGTCTGTCTGTGTTTCCATATATATATATATATATGCACACACACACACACACACACACACACAGTATATGTCACATGTGCATGTAGGTATGTATGTATGTATGCTTCCTGTAACAACTGATGTGTTCCATCAACTCGTATAAAAACAATAAAAAAATTGTAATATTATTATTATTATTATTGTTCTTGTTGTTATTACTATTGTTTTATATTTTTTATTCCACTGAGCTACATATTCTTTTTCTTTTTTTTATGCAGGAACGAGGGGCCAAGGGCGAGCGCCTGTAAAAACGCCCCTCCATAGAAGAAGAAGATAGCCGAAATCAAGGTCTCCGATATATATATATATATATATAAATTTTGAAAAGATTATGTAGTGTGTAAGATTCATGTATGTGTAGCGAGGAATAGAGGGAGAAATGTGTATTTGAGAGCATGCTGGACTGCTCACAAGGTACAGTAGATGAAACACGGACTGCATTAACTATCTCACTATCATATGTATATACAGGGTGCGGTATTAGTCGGTTTACCGAGAATAATAATCACTGTGATGTAATTATTCAATGTGGTGTATAATCAAAGGTAGAGTTTATGGCCAGAAACCTCTGGACTTTCGATCACACGATGACTTTGATACGCCAAGAGTTCGAGACGTTGAATAATAACAAAGAACTGTGCTGCCCAATTTGTTGTTCAGTGGTTCAAAGATGCAACGTATGTAATTGAACATGATGGAGGACCTTTGCATGATTTCTGTAGTAAATGATAAATATTATTCTTCACAAGGTGATTCCATTATTCTCGGTAAACCGACTAATGCCGCACCTCTATAGTTGTGTGTTATTTATTATATGTTACTCTCTGCATACCTTTTGTATGGTCTTATATATGTAGCAAAGAACACTAAAATTATTGCCATTATTATTATTATTATTATTATTATTATTACTTACGAGTAGTACTTTAGTTGTTTTCGAACAAAACAGTTTCAGAATCAACCTGCGGTCGACCCCTCTGCAGCATACCGCGTCATTTTGGGAGTTTTGATGTAAGAGAGAATTACTTTCTACTCCATCCTAGTACACAGCTACACATGGACGGTCATTGATTTTGCCCAAGAACCTATCCAGTTGGTTCTTGAATCTATTTATTTTGGTGTGCTGGAGGTTCCTCAGTTCCTTCAGTTCCTTCAATTCTTTCATTGCTAAAGTTTTGGACATATCCCTCGGTTATTTCCGAATGTATATTATTGTGTATCAATAACGTGTTACTTCCAAGTACTGTGGTCGTGACCAGCATTCTTCATATCCTCTATCTTAGACATAAAAGACCTTCGTATGGCTTCTACGTTTGCAGTGTCTCGTTTTCTGTATGGAACTGTGAGTACTGACTAATACTCCATTACTGGTATAACTGAACTACTCCATAAGTTTTAAGCATGATATTTGTTTTTTCTGCTATAGAAGTTTCTCCAGATAATTCTCATTATTTTTTTTAGCTGTTGTTATTAATTTTAATTTTTATAATGTTCTCTGAATTCTGTATCCGACGACATTATTACTCCAAAGTCCCTGACTTGTGGGTTTGGTGTTATTTCTTTGTCTGATAATGTTTTGTACCCTTTATCCTGCAGTTTCTTATTGTTTCTATATCGTATAAGTTGGAATTTTATTATATTATAATAAATTATCATAAATTTTAAAAAACCCATTAAATTACCAGTATAGTAATTCGATATATATATATATATATATATGTTAAACACAGACCGGCATGGAACAAGGAACTCTTCTGGGAAAATTAAATCCACTATAGTCCGAATAAGTAATGGTAAATGACAAATACCATAGTTTTTTTCCTATGGTATTTGTCATTTACCATTACTTATTCGGATATAGTGGATTTAATTTCCCAGAGAGTTCCTTGTTCCATGCACGTCTGTGTTTAACATATAATGTTCTCAGGGAACCATTCTGAGTTTGTATATATATATATATATATATATATATGATCAGTTACGTTAAAAAGTTGGGTGTGAATCAAATATTCATTAACAAAACACCCTTTTAATCTGATTACCTTTAATGGCTTTCAAAGGTTTCAAACTCGTGACAAAAGAATATTCGATCAGGTTTTCCTTTTCCTTTAGATTGAGGCTTCAGTAATCAATTTTGTGTTATCGATAGCCATTCTATACTGATAGTACCCGTGTGTGTGTGTGTGTGTGTGTGTGTGTGTGTGTGTGTGTGTGATAAATAATGCATGCAATATAACATTTGTTAAATTTTATTACTGTTATATGTATATTTATTTAACTTATGATGTAACTGTTTGGGTTTTATGAATTATCTATCTGTCCAAAAAGTCGGTTAAGAAACTCAAGAGTTAATTATTCTAAAGATTTATTAATTATTTAAAGGTAATATTTAACGATAAAGAATAATAATTATAGAATAATTAACTCTTGAGTTTCTTAACCGAGTTTTCTTACAAAAATATAATTCATAAAACTCAAACAATTACATCACACGTTTTATATACAAACAACGGTAGTAAATTTGGACAAATGTTACACTTCATGCATTATCACACACACACACACATATGTTCGCATCTCCGCATAAGCGATGTACCGAGTTTTATAAATCAATATACAGGCCTACAGGGTGTACATAAAGTCAGGATCTATTTTTGGAAGCACTTGGAAATTATATGGAATTCAATCATAAAATGATAAAGTGGTAACATTTATTAAATAATTAAGAGTAGGATTCGACGTGACGCCCATCAGTATCCCTGCACAGCTCAATCGTTCCGCAGCATTTCTAAACACATTCTGGAGCATTTGCGGGGTTATGTTATCTGCAGCAGTCGTATACGTGTACGTAAGTTTTCAAGACTCGTAATCTTCGCCTGATAGACATGCGATTTGATAAAGCCCCATGCAAAGAAATCTAAAGGGGTTAAATCTGGTGATCTCGCTGGCCAAGGTCTTTTGCTGCTTCCGCGTCCGATCCAGCGATTTGGAAAACGTCCATTTAGATAATCCTGAACAATTTTGGCATAGTGACAAGGAGCACCATCATGTTGATAGACGACGGTACAACAATCCTATCCCCAATCAGCTGAGGTTCAAGGAATTGCTGCAACATGTCCAGATAAATAAGCCCCGTAACTGTAGCTTTAGCAAAGAAAAAAGGACCATAAACCTTAGATTTTGTTAAACCCATCCAGACATTAACTTAGGTGAGTCTCTTTCCCAATTTTGGACGAAATCATTCGGTCTTTCATCTGCCCAAATTCGACAGTTATGGCGATTTACTTTTCCACACGTATGGAAAGTGGCTTCATCACTAAAGAGAATGTTGTCCATTAAATTATCACTCCAGATTTGTTCTACGAGATCAGCACACACAGCACTTCGTCGAGGGAAATCTTCTCATGTAAATCATGTAAAACCTGCAAATGATAGCTTTTCTTCTGCAAATTAACTTTCAGAATTTTGTGCACAGATGACGCCGGGAGGCCGAGTCTGTGTGATGCAGCACGAACGGACGTACGTGGCTCCTCAGTGATAGTTCCGCGTACTGCATTCACGGTAAGATCTGACATACACGGTCGTCCTGATCTTGCTTCATCATTTACAGATCCCGTTCGTTTAAATTTGTTCACCAATTTTCGTATTGTCTTGTCTATTGGCCCCGGCTTATGAAATCTTCTAAACTTCTCTCTGATGTCATTGTATTTCTTTCCCTCGATTCGCCAAATTACTATTGCCACACGCTCTTCTGTATTCATTCTAAGGGCTTCTAAAAGAAAAATAGTAAAAAATAATTATTTCACAAAAATAGATCCTGACTTTATGTACACCCTGTATTTATAAAACTAATTAATTTTACTTAACCTAACCTAACCTAATCTAACTTTATTGCCATCGAAACGAGAAATGTGCAAGGCGCAACTGCGGGTTCGAAAGTTTTTTTCTGATAAGTCCCTAATATATATATATAAATATATTTTTTTTTTTTTTTTTTTTTTTTTTTTTTAGTTCAGGAAGAACCGATTCGCCTCTATTTAAAGGGCATATCTCAGCGGAAAAACAAAGAAAAAGTGAGAGGAAAGACAGAGGAAAAAGAAAGGGTGGAGGGGACAGTCGAAGTGGAAAAAGACCAAGGATGACAGGACTGCAGGGTCGAGCCCATCATCCTTGGGTTGCTAGGGCCGGGAGGGCGCACGTGAAACCTCCAGGAACAAGCACGTACAAATGAGCACAAGAGCACTCAAGAGCACGAGCTTAGAATATATATATATATATATATATATATATGTGTGTGTGTGTTGGTGTGTGTGTGTGTGTGTGTGTGTGTGTGTGTGTTACACATAGATCGTATATATATATGAGGCATCACACAGCGCAATGACGAATCAACCAACTGGCAAAAATTTCGTTTTCTATGCCATAGTGAACTTTAACCTTTCCTCTCTCTGTCTATCATGTACCAGGTCGTCTTTTGGCGTACTCGTCATTGTATCACTGCACAACATTTAATTTTGTGGCATATGGCACAGAAAACGGCATAGAAAAACGGAATTTTCATCCGTTGGTTGATTCGTCATTGTGCGCGCGACGCCTCATAGTAAACCCTCGTCCAACGCGTGTTTGTCCAGCGCGAATTTGCTTATAGAGGGAAAAATAAATGCGAACAATTATTTGCCGAAAGCAGAAAATTGATTATACACGGTCCGCCAAACACGCTCTAATACAGTAGTACTGTACGTGTGCCAATGCGCGCTCTAGTGTTTTCTCCTACACTCTCCAACACTCACGCATCTCCCTCCCTCTCGCGTCACCCCTCGCATCACCCTTTGTCTCAGTACCGCTAACGCGTTAATTTCAGTGAAGTTGTGTTGGATTGTTTTTGTCGTATTTTGCCGTTGTTTTGCCATTACCCTTAGACAGCAGTATGGCACCAAAACGTAAAAGCATCTGCAAGTGATAGTTAAGAGAAGAAAAGTCGTAAGGTTACGACACTAGACGAAAAAATAAAGATTCTAGATAAGTTGCGTGGTAGTATGAGCATAACATCACTTGGCCGCGAGTATCACGTGAATGAGTCTACCATACGCACCATTCGAAAGAGTGAAGAAAAGATACGTGCTATTTTCATTTAATATATTTTTATTTATCATATGTAAATATCATTATGTTTATGATTTTATTATGTTCTTATTTCATATAGAATATAGGTAGGGAAATTTATTTATGTGTGAATAAAAAATCTACGTATCTAAGTATTAATGGGAGACTTTACGCGGCCGCGTTCACGTATCTCCATTTATCCCATAAGGTACTGTATTAAGTTTGTTCCAACGCGGATTTACCTAACGCGCTGTTCTCGAGGAACCTAACTCCGCGTTGGACGAGGGTTTACTGTGTATATATATATATATATATATATATATATATATGTTAACCCCTCCGTCTATGGCCCGTGTGGTTCGAAGTCGACGGGGGTTCTAGTTAGGTGGCAGCAACGGATGTGTGACTTGAAGTAGTTTTCTTCTATATTACTCTCCGAGTTCTTCTATAGTGGCTCGGAGGACTCTGATAGACTTACTAAAAATGCTGAAGGTTCCGGATTCTTCTTATAGCGTATCCGGAAAGTTTAATGACTAAGTTCTTCTGAAGAGAGCAAGGCTCGAAGGAAATAAAAAGTTTCTCAACTGTAAATTTACTGCTAAAATATACAGGTAGTGCTCAGCCTCTGAATTAGCTTCTGAATGACAATGGAATAATTTTAGTGGGTTTATATACCCAAAAACTGCTAACATTATTATTATTAAATGCTAAAAAGGCTGTATTATTTTTGCACAATATTTGAAAATAAGTAAATTTTTAGCTGTGGTAAGGCTTGAACGAGTAAACAAAATATTTGAAGACGAAACCATATTTTTATCTTAAACCGCGACTTTTCAGATCTGATGTTATCATGATCTGCCAAGTTAACTAAAAGTGGAAATCGGACTATGCATCTTTACACTAAAATATGCATATGAGTGAAATTTTAAGGTTTAAGATGTACAATTTTAATGCTTAGGCAAGACATGATCTCATTGTTTATAACGAAAGAGAGTGTATACAAAATGTGAACATTGCAAAGCTTAAGCAGGATTCCTTATTAAGCGAAATCTAAAAAAATGATTATGAGATTTTAAAAAACAACAGGTCACCAATTATTTAGCAAAGTAGAAAGCAAATCAAAATTTTATCCAAACTCGCGTTGGGCGATTTTGGTCCTTATGTAAAAATGAATACACACACGTACATACATATGAGTATAGGCATTATATAAAGTTAAATATATAAGAATATACAGGATTATATAAATACATGAACCATATAACACATGAATTTTTAAAATGGATACTTTTTCTTACAATGGATACAGAGACTATATAAATGAATACAAGAATTACATGAAGGATAAGATAATATAGGAATATGGGAATTATTTATGGTTCATTTTTACAGGGCTCTTCCCTCTAGAATGATATTAATATAATAACGTAACATCCTAACTAATGCTAACTAGATGATAACTATTGGTTTTATAATACAGATTTATATATACAACATAAGTCGGGTGGTTAAGTCTAGTTCACGTGGTCTGGGTACGCACTCTTGGTCGTGCATAAATAGTTTCATGTTCCGTGTCACTTGGTTTTCTTTGTTCCCAGAATGATCTTTTCACCACAAATATACCGAGGATAATAGCACACACAATAATGATACTAACGGCAGATGTTGAGAAAATGGTTACCGGTTGTAGTATTTGTAAGAGGTTGTTTTGGTTATCATCCGAAATTTTAAACCGGCTCAATTGATCATTCCATTCAGGGGCATGTAGTTCGGGTAGGATGGTTACAGGTTTTATGGAGAGATTTAAGATCTCTATGACGGGTTTAAATTTAATTTGCGACGGGAATGGGTATGAGTTATTAAGGGTAACCTTATACGGGTTGTATATTTGGAGGGCTTTTGAACGCAAGGAGCAACCAATTGGTAGCCGAATAACCATAGGGATTGTGATGAGGGAATAATTCGATGGACACTCGAGAGTAGCGGCAGTCCTGTTCGCGAAGGAAACCCAGATGTCTGGTCCAATTCGTAGTTGGATGGTTTTAGGGGAATTAAATTTTTAAATGAACATACGGGGGCATGCCGGTCACGAATTAAATCGATAAAGCAAGACCTAGTAGTTGGAAGAATAACTGGTTTGAGTGGAGGGCAGACGAGTTGTTTATTTGGTTGCGGGAATCGGCAATGCCGGACGTCGCTATCTGACATCATAGAATAAGCTGATAGATCTTTGGTGAGGAAAAGGTAAGGTGGTACGGTGGGTAAATACAATCGATAGACATTAGAGTTATTTTGGTAGGGTGTTGGGAAAGGGTGAAATTTATATACGTCATAAGTGAGGACATCGAAAAATGGTATAATTATGAGGTATGTGTAGGGGCGTGGTCCATGTACAGTCCAGGTGTATTCTAGAAATTGAGGGTAATTAGTGTGGTTGAGTGGGAATATGGGTGATAATTTTAATTGTGACTGGGCGGTGTGAATCAAGGACTGAAGTATTTCCCATGGTATTAGGGTGGAAAGAGTGATTTTTCCATGGGCTAGCTGGGTTGCACGCAAAACCTTGGAATGAATCGTAGTTATTCGTTGTAAGTATTTATCGATTAGGGTTACTTGTATGTTCATTATCTCTATTAATTCTAGATATCGTTTGTGTTCTTTGTATTGAGCTAACATGGATTCAAGGTATGTGAATCTGTCCGAAAGGGAGTGAAGGAAGCGATTGTTTTCGTGTAATGACCTAATAGTTTGTTCTAACATGTGTCCATTATATTGTCGATTTCGCGCGAAGAGATTCAATTTAAGTTCAATTCTTTTAATATCTTCTTCGGTTGCTAATCCGAATAAACCTTTGAACAGTTTCCCTCCTATATCTATCAGTCCCCTTTTACTTCTTTGGTTAAAGTTTTCTGAATTTTTAGTTTCAGTTTGTATCCATGGTAAGGCTAATATTTCTGATAGGGCGCGTGCTGTAGTTTGAATATTTTCGAGGGTATTTTCTAACAGAACGCGACTAATCTGATCTTTTCCTTGGAAAGAATTTGGACTTTACTTTAAACGTTTTTAATTGGGTTTGTATCTGAAGGAGATTGATTTTAATTCTAGCAGGGGGTTGCAAATTTATATAAAGGTCTGCGTGCCCTTTCAAAAATTTACCTTCTGCAAGTTTTTCTATAACAACTCCGGTAGAAATTTTAATGCTAGGTCTACAAGAGTAAATAATTTGGAAAATTATAAGGGGGACAATTTTATTCATTTCTACGCCTTAAGTTATACGGAGCTGGGGGTAGTTGTGTGGATACTTGTGTGGATACTTGTGTTTGTGGGCGAAGGGGTCGGCCTCGTTTTGGTGGCAATGGGGGTCGACCGTTGAGCTCGGATTCTGAGGGTTCGTTTCTTATGTGAAGGTTCTAGTTCACGTGGGTGATGCATTTGCGGGCGGTATGTAGGGTCCGTGCGTCGATCATCAATCGGCGAGGGTGGTGACAGAGGAGATGGTGGAGTTGGAGGAGATGGTGGAGTTCCACTGAGTGATCCTCTCGAAGGGGTTTCTCCAGGGTCTGGGTCCGATGGGACGCTTGGCTCTGGGGCCTCCTCTTGTTCAGAGATTGCCTCGAGTACTGGTGGTATTACGAGGTACCAATCTTCGTCATGGGTAGCGGTTCCCGCGGTGACCACTTCAGTTTTTTGATCCCTGCCCGATTTGTTAATATCTTGACCTTTTGAAGGATAGGCGGCTCGAACGCCTGGCAGCTGTTTTTTGGGAAGGTGTTGTTCGGAAGCTATCTTCAAATTGTCAGCGTGAATGATCTTTAGTTTGGAATGATCCCGGAGGTCGAGGATTTCATAACGATTTTTTCCGAGGTTTTTCATAATCCTATATGGGCCATCCCATTTTGGGTATAATTTGCGATGAGCACCTGGCGGTTTCACGCTCTTCAGATAACATCGCATACCGACGATTATAGTCCGTTGACGGGGATGACGCCTATGTTGCTCTTGCTCCATCTGTTGGTTTCGTTGGTCGAGGGCATAGCGGATTATGTCAAAAATCTTGAAAGATCGTTCAGCTAGTTGCTGATTTGCTTCTGCCATTTCGGAAGATGTTAGGACTGCCGGGTCGGTTTGGTCGGGCAAATCAAAAGGTAGACGCTTGTCGTAGTGATAGAGAACGAAATGAGGGGTGTCCCCGATGGACACATTATAGCCATTGTTGATGGCTGTTTGTACCATGGGAAGGGAATCATCCCATGTACGGGAGGATGCATCGACAACGTGGCGCAGGGCTTCCAAGATCTTTCGATTGTGCCTTTCCACTAAGCCGTTTGCCTGCGGATGGTATGCCACAATGTGTGTATTTTTAATTTTACACATGTTACAGAGTGACTCGAACAGTTTGGAAGTGAAACTAAGGGCGTTATCCGAGATTAGGATGGAAGGAGTGGTATGATTTTGGATGACGCGTTCCACTAGGGCTCTTGCCACAGTTTCCGAGGTCTGGTCTGGAATGGCGGCTACTTCGCTGTAACGCGAGAAGTGGTCCGTAAACACAATGATGTACTGATTTCCCTTTGATGTTTTGGGAAATGGTCCCAGTATATCCATTCCAGTTCTTTGCCAGGGCCTTTGGCATACTGGATATTTATGCATCGGAGCTGTGGATGGTACGTTGCCCTTATGCTTTAAACACGACGGACATTCGGCGATGTATTCTTGTACCTTTTTGTTCATCTCGGGAAAGTGGTATCGCTCCAAAAGACTCTTGATGGTGCGATCCGGCCCCATGTGTCCATACAAAGGTGAGTCGTGACAAAGTCCAATGGCTATATCGACGAGATCCTTTGGTATCTCCACGAGGTCGTTTCCATCTTCGTTCCTGAAATGTACGAGCCCATCTTTGAGGTTGTACTGTTCTTTTACCTTCGATGGTTCCTTTTGTTCCAGGCGCGCCCGAAGGTTCTGGGTGTGTTGGTCCTGTTGTTGGGAGTATTGCAGACACTCGTAGTCGAACACAGGAAGAATTCCTATTTTATTCACTCGGGCGTCGGGCTTGAGTCTCGACAATCCGTCTGGAATAACTTGCAGTTTTCCCGGTTTGTATACGATTTTCGCTGCAAAGTCCTGAATCAACAGAGCCCATCTACTCAATCGTCCTTCAAGTAGCTTGTCCTTGAAGAGGTACGTGAGTGGCTTATGATCAGTCTTGATGGTTACATCGTAGCCATAGACGATATTTCGGAATTTTTTCAAAGCCCAATATACCGCTAGGGCCTCTCGGTCCGTAGTGGAATAATTCCGTTGAGGTGCAGAGAGAAGTTGACTGGCATAAGCAATGGGTAATTCCACACCGTCTACGTCCTGTAACAGGACGGCTCCTAGTCCATAGGAGGAAGCATCTGTGGCTATGATGAAGGGTCTTGTGTAATCAGGATATTGTAAAATGGGATGACAGGTTAGTTTATTAATTAAAGTTTCAAAGGCATGTTGGTGATCGGATTCCCAGTTAAATTTCGAATTTTTCTGGAACAAATTAGTAATGGGTTTAGCAATATTCGAAAATTGGGGGATAAAGTTCCGATAGAATCCGACAAAACCAATAAATGCACGGGCGTCGTCGATGGTCTTGGGTACAGGGTACCTTTCCAGGGCTTCGAGTTTGGCTGGATCAGGTTTAATTCCTGTGGACGAGAGTAGGAATCCTAGGTATACCAGGGATTCTTGTAAAAAATTGCACTTTGCAAGCTTCAGTTTAAGGTGTGCTTTTCTCAAGTGTGATAGCACATTCTGAAGGCGTTGAAAGTGTGTTTTTATGTCCGAACTGTAGACGATAATATCGTCAAGATAAACGAGAGCTTCGACACCTAATAGGTCGGAAAGGACTATATTCATCAACCTAGAGAAATTAGCAGGCCCATTTCGGACTCCGAAAGGTAAAACCTGGAATTCGTAATGGCCTCGGTTAGTGGAGAAAGCAGTCAATGCCCGAGATTCGGGACTGACCTCCATTTGCCAATAACCCGATGCTAAATCGAGGGATGAAAAGAAGTTCGCTTTCCCTACGTTCAGAATTGTTTCCTGCATGTTTGGAATCGGGAAACGGTCTGGGATGGTAATGTTGTTCAGGCGTCTAAAATCTATACAAGGGCGAGATGTTCCGTCCTTTTTGGAGACGAGAATCATAGGAGCGGACCAGGGACTAGCTGAAGGCTGAATGACATCCTGCTCCAACATGTCCTTGATGTGTTCCTCAATAGTGACTAACTGGGAATGTGGAACCCGATAGGGAGGAATGAAAATGGGTTTGGAATTGGGTTCCAACTTGATTTCAAAAGGGACCAAATTAGTTCGGCCCAGAGGATCTCCTTTTAGGGCAATCACATCTCTATTTCTTATCAGGAAATCGAGAAGTGATTCCATTAGTTTGGGATCCTGTAAAGCTGGTGACTCCTGAAGGGAGTGCTCCAGACATTTCTTATATTCTTCTTTTAATATTGAAGGATTTAATTCTAAGGAACTGGAAACACGATTTATCATACTGATGGGGAAATCTGAATCTACTTCTACTGTGGAAACAGTTCCTATTTTCTGATTTGAAGTTAATTCTATAGGACTTTTTCCTTTGTTTAAACAAACAACAGGGATAGCTGAATTCTGACTCTGACTAAGGACTTGGGCAATAAGAACATCTCTTTTGAAATTACTTTTCTCTGTAATCAGAGTACGCTCTGACTCTAATAATTTTCCTTGACTGTTAACTACTTTTGCTAGGAAACAAATCTTCTCATAAGGTGCTACTGTTATATGCTCGGTAGGGCATATGAAAAATTGTGAATCTGATTCTGGTTCGGCGACTAAAATTTGCCTTATTGGCTGAACTGAAGCTGGCTGACTGGAAACTGGCTGACTGGAAACTGGCTGACTGGAAACTGGCTGACTGGAAACTGGCTGACTGGAAACTGACTGTCTGGAAACTGACTGACTGAAACTGGCTGTGTTGATCCAACTGGATTCAACAACTGGAACTGATTACCCTGGGGTCTGATTTCTGGAGCGGTTGTCCCTCTGGATGCAACCGGCTGACTTGATCTGCTATCAAGTAGAGGGGGTTTCCTATTTCTTTCGGAAATCTGAACTGAGCTAAGTCTATTAGCATTAAGTTGTCTGTCATTCTCGCGGAGATGGTGTGTCCTATTTCGACACTTTACTAACTTTCCGGCTGGGTAAATCTCCCATTGATTCCGGTTAAAAAAATCCATACCTAGTAGGATGTCTGTCTGAAAGGTGGCGACTGTGTCCACTATACAACATTTCGCGGGGTATACCGCGTTTCCAACTTCTAAATATAACTCAATTTCTCCATATGTGGGTATGGGTGTGCCCGTAACTCCTCTGAGTTGGCAGGATGGTGCCTTAAGTTCATATTTGTAATTTGTACTCTCTAGTAATTCATCTACACATTGTTTCTTAATTAACGTCGCGTGTGCTCCTGTATCTAGGAGAGCAGTTAAATCTTGGTTATCGGTGCTACAATTTATTATTAAATCTAGGAGGTCCGCACCTATTATCCTGATGGGGAGTTTGTGTGCGTATCTGGGCTCATTACTGTAATTTAGGAGGGAGGAGGTTGAACTGCCGCCTCCAATGTAGGGTCTAAAAAAGGGCTCGAATGGTCTTCTATGGGAGGACCTGGGTCATATTCTACGGGAATATCATACGCTGGAGGGTGTTCTTGAAAACTGTTCTCTGGGGAAAATGATTCCTCCCGGGTACTTCTACGTACCGAACTAGTTGACCTTGCTGGTTGTATTGAGGTTTGTACATGGGGTAAGAGTGTGGTTGACCCTGTGGTCGTGATCTATTGGGTTGGTAGTTCGACTGAGGCTGGGAATGGACTGGTTTCTGGGGATTGGTTGACTTTTGGGATACGTTTTGGGAACGTGGTTGGTTTGGTTTCTGAAAGTGGGGTCTATACCCTGCAGGGGCTTTATCAGCACACTTTTGGCGATCGCCACGGCGATGACCATGTTCGTGACAGTGGGAGCAATACGAGGGGTAATTACATTGACTTATCATGTGCCCAAAACTATCGCAGTTAAAACACTGTGGAGGAGGGCGTGTATTCTGGGTTTGGGGGGCTTGTTTCTGGGGTGTTCCCTGCATTGGCCTCGATTTATAGGTTGTTGTGTTGTGTTGGTGTTGTGGCTGCTGCTGAATATAATGTACAGGGGTTTCTCTACCTTTCGGTAGTGGTTTGTTTGCTAAATCGGGGTAATGTTCCCGTGTTTTGTTTATGGCTACACTTACAGGTTTGTCAACATTTAAAAACTCCTGAAACTTTTTTTTAGGTGCTCCGGGTAGGTTTTGGTAAATGGTTGTGGCTACTATTAGATTTCTTTGTTTCGAAGTGAAAGTTATGCCACATGCATTTTCTGCGGCCCGGAGGGCTTCTCCTACAAGTTTATGTGTACGTGTAATAAAATTGTTTAAATCTTCGTGTTCCTCTTTCTTCCATTTAGCTTGGAAGACTGCTTCTAACGTGGCTAAGGGTTGTGCAAGGGTTATTTCTTTAAAAAATTCTAATAAGTTTTGTTTAAAATCGTCCCATGTTGTAGCTTCGCTAATTGATGGGACGTAAGTGACTGTGTCATGAGCATTCCCTTCTTTCGGGTCAATAAATCTTTTTGCTTCCCTAATTTTTATATCATTATCGGTAATATTTTCGCGTAAGAAATGTTGCTCTAAAGATTCAACCCAAGGTCTTACGCGTGGTTCAACAAAAGATTATCTATGGTCCCCTTAAAAATTAAAACAGTATGAGAAGGTTTACTAGTCTGCCTAAGTTAATGTATGCTGGGGCGGGGGTTTGAGACTGAGACATATTGGCTTGTGTGTTTGGGAGTATGTTTGAAGGCGCCGGGTAGGTGGAAAAATGGGTGTAGGTAAATTTCGATGTCAGAAAGCGCACCGTCTGAATCGCTCATATGTGAAGGTACTTATTAATGTGTTCTAATTAGGTCTGCTTGACCGATCTTAATTTATGGAATGATCACTTAAGGGGTTTTCCTAACTACACTATCTAAAAAAAATAAATGCACAACAATTGCCTAACTCGGGGAAAATTTGAAAAGATTGCAAACAAATATAATAAAAAAAATGTAAACAAAATTTCACTCGAATGTACGTGAAGGTATGGTAATACTATGTTTGGTACATTAAATAAAATTATACTATACTAACTAGAATAGTAAAAATAACTGTGACAATAATTCTGTGACAATACTGTTTTCAATAAAAAAATGTATCACTGGTGTCTGAAGTGTTCACTGTGTTTTGTGTTAATTCTGGCTCAATACTAAATATTAATTGTTAATAATGACTTCAAATGTTTAGAAATTATTTTAAAAAGAGTTTTGTACTTAAGATTCCTACGGCGAAATCCTTAGAGACGTGTCCTGAAGACGTGTCTTGCTGGCCACTTGTTCCTGGATGAAAACTAGGCGTGCAGAACTTGGAGTCGTGACGCACCGGTTCAAGGGTGGATGTGACGAACTAGAAGTCGCAGTGCTGGACTTACCTATAAGCTAAATAAGCTATAGCTTAGGGCCACACACCCTCGGGGGCCTCATTTTTTAAAATATATTTTTATTTTATCATTAGTTTTTATTCTTTAACACTAATTCATCAAAAATTATATATATATATATATATATATATTATTTTTTCTTTATCATTAACATTAATATAAAAAATAATAATTATAGTAATAATGACATTATTTTAAATTTTTTTACCCGAACTTTTTTAGAGAAGGGCCTCAAATTTCATATAGCTTAGGGCCTCAGCAGGTGAAAGTCCGGCCCTGAGAAGTCGTGACACGCCGGTCAACTGGGTGGATGTGACGAACTAGAAGTCGTGACACGCCGGTCAACTGGGTGTTGGTTCTGGTTCCAGGGTCTGGAAGACTGGAAGAATCCTGGAGTCGTGAAGATCCTGGTTAAAGGGTCGCCAGTTGTTAACCCCTCCGTCTATGGCCCGTGTTGGTTCGAAGTCGACGGGGGTTCTAGTTAGGTGGCAGCAACGGATGTGTGACTTGAAGTAGTTTTCTTCTATATTACTCTCCGAGTTCTTCTATAGTGGCTCGGAGGACTCTGATAGACTTACTAAAAATGCTGAAGGTTCCGGATTCTTCTTATAGCGTATCCGGAAAGTTTTAACGACTAAGTTCTTCTGAAGAGAGCAAGGCTCGAAGGGGACAATAAAAAGTTTCTCCAACTGTAAATTTACTGCTAAAATATACAGGTAGTGCTCAGCCTCTGAATTAGCTTCTGAATGACAATGGAATAATTTTAGTGGGTTTATATACCCAAAAACTGCTAACATTATTATTATTAAATGCTAAAAAGGCTGTATTATTTTTGCACAATATTTGAAAATAAGTAAATTTTTTAGCTGTGGTAAGGCTGGAACGAGTAAACAAAATATTTGAAGACGAAACCATATTTTTATCTTAAACCGCGACTTTTCAGATCTGATGTTATCATGATCTGCCAAGTTAACTAAAAGTGGAAATCGGACTATGCATCTTTACACTAAAATATGCATATGAGTGAAATTTTAAGGTTTAAGATGTACAATTTTAATGCTTAGGCAAGACATGATCTCATTGTTTATAACGAAAGAGAGTGTATACAAAATGTGAACATTGCAAGCTTAAGCAGGATTCCTTATTAAGCGAAATCTAAAAAAATGATTATGAGATTTTAAAAAACAACAGGTCACCAATTATTTAGCAAAGTAGAAAGCAAATCAAAAATTTTATCCAAACTCGCGTTGGGCGATTTTGGTCCTTATGTAAAAATGAATACACACACGTACATACATATGAGTATAGGCATTATATAAAGTTAAATATATAAGAATATACAGGATTATATAAATACATGAACCATATAACACATGAATTTTTAAAAATGGATACTTTTTCTTACAATGGATACAGAGACTATATAAATGAATACAAGAATTACATGAAGGATAAGATAATATAGGAATATGGGAATTATTTATGGTTCATTTTTACACACACACACACACACATATATATATATTATATATATATATATATATATTGGAAAAATATATATTAAAGAGTCATTAACAGTTTTAACTTTATTAATTTTACCTTCGGGTCTCATTTTGATTTTTCAGGTTGAAGAGTCCTCAAACACTGTTCCTCCCCCACCAGAATTTTCAGCAGATTCGGGAAATTCTTTTGAGAGCTTGTCTTCTCGTGAAGACTTTTCGGAACAACAGCCCCCAGCTCCTCAAGGGGTGAAGAACGAGAGACCAGCAAGGCAATATGTGTATGGAGCGGATGAGGAAAATAAAGTAAGGCTACGAATACAAAGCAATTTATCTTTTTACTTTTCATTTATATGAAGTTGGGGGTAAACGAGAGAGAGAGAGAGTGAGAGAGAGAGAGAGAGAGAGAGAGAGAGAGAGAGAGAGAGAGAGAGAGAGAGAGATTTGCAGTTTGCAGCTACATGATTTTAAAATGTTACAGTTACGAACTTATAATTTACAAAATATGTTACGTAGTCCAAATACAAAGTAAATATTTACCTACTCTTTACTTCTAAAAACTTGTTTTTCGAAGTTTAAAATGTCAAAATATCTTCGCTGGTAAAGAGGTGGCCGCCGTCCTCCGGGCCTCCACCCATTCTGCCGCCTATGCTCAAAAGTGGATGAGCGCGCATTTTGTATAATGATTTAATGAGTTTATTCTTCTTTATAACAGCATTTAAAACATACGGTATCAATTTTATTCTGTTTAATGATAATGATATATTTTATTGGACTAATTTTTTATTAGTCTAAAAAAAACATTTAGGCTACAGTGTCTTTCATTCTTGTGTATCAGATAATTTCGTAGGAAGTGGAGTAGTTCATCCATTTTGTCGAAGCTATCAATTATATATGAGTAATTATTATCAGCTGTGAGTCATTACTAAATTGGTTTCTTATCTGTAACTCAAAATAGGCGTCTTGAAATGAAGATATCGTTCATATATATGATTAATATTCACCACTATATCTTAACAACAAGAAGAATGACTGAAGAATGAAAGTTAGGACAACGAAGAATGAACGTTATGGACTATGCTAGCCTATGCTGGGCACCTATTATCTCAAACACACACATAAACACCTTACAGACAATACAAAACAACGCACTTCGTATCATTACGGGATGTACTCAAACAACACCAATAGAACACCTGCACATAGAAACAAAAATACTGAAAGTTAGGGAACATTTAGACATGAGGGTAACACAATTCATGGCAGCAGCGACACAACTAACCCACAACACCCTTGCCACTACATGTACAATCATGCACCAACACCTCGCACCATTAAGGTAACACCAGAGAGACATTATAACCAAATACTCCATTCCATACCACGCCCCACAGACATCACACAGTACAGAAAACACATACACACACACCTAACCCACAAAGCACTGACACGACTCGGTCCGAATGCGGTCCTAGGTGCGAAGCCGCCACCCATTAACAGGTCAGAGACCAGCCTGAGCAGATCGGATTGAGTTAACGTAGCACGATTCCGATATGGACATCACCCCAACTCACAGACATATAAACACAGACTAGACAACTCTACAGACGACACCTGCCACCTGTGCCAGGACACACCACAAACAATTGAACACATTGTGACAGACTGTACCGGTCTAGCACAACAACGAACACAACACAACATCATTAGTGCGCTGAACCTCTGGTGCACTCCGGAGAAGGCGATCGGTTACCTGCGTGCCGCCGGCTTGCTCGATCAGGGTGGGCTGGTCAGCTAATCAACAACAACAACAACAACAACAAGAATGATTATTTGATAGCTTAACAAGCACATTGGTATAATACAGGGTGATTTTTTTTAATTCGAGAACCCTTAATAATAGCTTTCATGGTTTCATGGTTCTCGAATAAAAAAATCACCTCTGTATATACAGTATAGTGCCATCATTTCTGATCTTTTTTATATGTAATAATAATTATTCAGGAAGGGCCAGAAACTGGCACAGAGCTCAAGCCAACTAATGCGGCCCGTTGCTCTAACTCCTGTATTATTATTATTATTAATAGCACCATCGGGAATCGAACTCCCGATCTTAGTTTATAGGGAAACTATTACACACTGAGCTGCTGGTAAAGGTAAACAAATCGCGTAATACTGATTCCATTTTCTCCCTAGAACGGTTTGAAGACTGGAAGCCAGACGCTTAAAATCGCTTCCTCGCATGAGAACATCATTGAAGCCGAAATTCGAGAACAGCAGCTGCGGGAGGAGGAGTTACGGAGGGAGAATGACCTTAGGAACAGAGAGAAAACAGGAGGAGCTTCGTCCCCTTCGAGTCATACGAGCGACGAAGGTTTCGTCGATCGTCCTATTGAGGAAGTTCCTTCTCCTCCTTTGACCTCTTCTTCCCCCTCTGACGGGTTCACACACACACTTAAAGGATCCGACGGAGAAGCCATCATTTACGACGCCGTCAGCCCCCCTTCGGACTACTTCACAGAAAAGTAATACATATTCCTCAACTATTTGGTTATTATGGTTATACGGTTAGGTTAGGATAGGTTATATTCGCATACGTGATAAAACATCTTTCCTCATCCCCCACCAGGCCGGTGACACCAAATGGAAGCACTTCAGAGGCCAAAATTGCCATCGAAATCCGAGAACTGAAGGAGCGAGAAGCGGAACTTCGAGCTATAAGAGAATTACGCGAAAGGGAACAGCACTTGAGAACAATGAGGGATTGCATCTCCGAGCCGAGGAGTCACCCCGCAGAAGTCGAAGAAGAAAATGAAGAAGTGGAAAGAGTGAGTTCTTCTTCGAGAGAAATCTTGGAAGACCATCTCACCTCTCTCACCACAACTACCGACGAAGGAAATTTCTCTGAATGTGGAGATCCAGGTTCTTCTGAAGATAAAAGCTCAGATGGGTCCAACAGGTTTGTATTTTTTTCCAACATTTTTGGAAAAGTAATATTTATTTAGTCACTCTGTTTCTACAATGCTACTAATGATACAATCTTTCCAATCACTGGAGGAAATGGCTCAGCAAATTTCCAACAAAATTGTTGATTCTTCTCCTGTTTTTGTCTCAAAGAATTATCATGTCATTTGCTGTGCCTTTTTGTCGTGATTTCCTAGCGAGTCACGGCGCCAGTCTCGTTGGGTGACATCTCTGAATTTTATCTTGAAGCCTAGATTTTTATAACCTCTTTGGATTCTATCTCCTATTTGTCTCTCCTTCCTTGTTTTTATAGGATCTTAATATTTCTATAACTCATCATGTAGTTCACAGTATATGAATCCTGTATCAACGTTTAATCACCCACTAAAGAGGAAAATAAAAAAGTTACAATAGTTTTTATTTTAATGATAAATATAACAAATTTACTTCATTTACAAAATTGTCGTCACTTTGTAGATAGACCAAACACTAGATTCTACACCCGTGTGTCCTAATTTGATGTGTAAAAAAGAATTTGTTGGAGGACAAGAACTAAATTAAAATGAACATCATGACAAACATAAACATCATTTATGAAAAATATACGACTTTAGCTATTAAAGTATCGTATACGTAAATAAGGAATGTTATTACGGAACTTATCTGTGCTGAATAAGTGTTCATAGTCCTTTCCATTTCATTATAAGCGTATATAATTCTTTTCAGGTGCATAATCTCTAAGTCTTTGACATCTATGCAGACCATTCCATTTCTGTTAATATCCCGGATAAACTGTATCCTACTTATAATAAAAAAAAGGCAAAATTAATTAAAAAGACAGTAGGTTTATCACACCTTTAAAATAGCCTACATTTGTGTGGTTCAAGGACGCAAGTCAAATGTTATAAACTCTACAAGTTATTTGCTTTTATGTTTGTATAATAATGTACATTTAAGAGTTATCTTCATTTAGAAGTAATATTTTATATAGCTATTGGCTACAGGGTTATAATTTAGGGTCCGTCCAGTTTTCAATACGAAGCTACGAATAGGCTAACAGTCATTAGAGAGCTCGTGCTCAAGGATTTTCTTCATAATAACATTGAAAAATCTTTACCACTCGGCTGGTCCAGTAGGCTAACTAACCTATAATATATAGCTCGACTACGCAGTGATAACCTAAAATAACTTTTTCTACAATTAGTTATATCTTTTATATATGCAGCATAGAAGAATAGTTAGTGAAAGAGTAAATCTATGCATAACTTCAAAGCAACTCTGTATCAGAAAATTTGGATCACCTGAAGATCAGGACCCCCAGCCTTCTTTAGTTAGCTTTACAAGGCTAACTAACGAAAATATCACGATTTAACCTAACCAATCGTCAAGGGCGTACAGTTGACCTAACGATTGGTTAGGTTAAGTCGTGATATTTTCGTTAGTTAGCCTTATAAGGCTAACTAACGAAGGCTGGGTGCCCTGATCTTCAGGTGATCCGAAAATTTTTCCGAAACGAGAAACAGTTGTTATTATGTACAAGATGAAGTATTATCAATTCAGTTGACTCTTGTATAAATTTAAAATTGGAGTTTAAAGATTTTCAGGTCAGACGAAAAAGTATAATGTAAAATATAATTCTTGCGTACCACCTAAAAGAGCTCCACGTATCACCGATGGTACTCGTACTCAGGGCTTGAGTTGAAGGGGGTACGTACTGGTTGTTAATTTTTTTAAATAAATCGTTCTGGTTGTTAACTCCTTGCGGAAGGAAGATCCCCCCATCCGCACTCTCATCAACGCACTTCGTCTTAGGTCTATCGGTCTGAGACGTTGCTAACGCGTGAATTTGCGGCCGTACCACTTATTATTTTTTTACAACTCGGGCCATGCGCGGACTGCAGGTTGGGAATCGCTGTTTAAGAATATAAATTATTTTGTATATAAATTATGACGTCCTAGGAAGAGTTCCTGTCTTCAGGATTTATTTTTTTATTGTC
The DNA here is from genome assembly GCA_023014485.1 of Bathynomus jamesi. Classification (NCBI taxonomy): domain Eukaryota; kingdom Metazoa; phylum Arthropoda; class Malacostraca; order Isopoda; family Cirolanidae; genus Bathynomus; species Bathynomus jamesi. Next base: position 232,850 of record JAJOZX010006926.1, on the reverse strand, counting down.
CTTCTGTGTTCAGGTTAAAACCGATAATCATGCATCAACCATCGGAATTATGGAAGGATGTACTTTAGATCTTTTAAATTGACAGGATCACTTCCTCTAGAAAAGAATTATGTTCTACTGTTCACCAGATATGTGATCATGATCTAGGTCCTTTTTTAGGCAGGAAGGAGGGACCAAGGACGAACGCCCGTAAAAATGCACTCCCCCCCCCCCCCTCTATATAAGGAGAGAGCCGAAATCAAGGTCCCTGGACACGCAAAGACTGGGACACACAACGAAACAGATAACACATAGCTAACATTCGTATTGGTTGTGACATCCTAAGGAAACCAATGAACTTGGCATAGAGATGTCACACTGGTCTGTTAGAACATCGCTGATACATTTTTTACAGTGAGATGGAAAAGAAAAGACTCTGTAATTAGAAGCAAACAGTTTAAGAGTTTATATATTAATGAATCCTTATACAATAGGCTAAAAACTATAATTTCTTTCTGAGAATGAAACAGCTTCATATACAGCATAACAAATGAGTATATTCGCATAACAACTGCAGTATACATTTTAAAGACTGAGGAAAAGTTGAAAATCGAATCTTCAGTTAAAACCTACATGAATAAATTAGTTGTTAAAAATTTTGAGCCAATTGTACGTTAATGAGAAATGATACTATTATTTGTACACTTATTAGTGCTAGTATTATTATTTTACAAACTTGTTGACTAGAGAAGATACTAGTTGTAATGATTGCAGTATACTGCCTATAACTTTCAACTCTTCACATGTTCCATGTTATGATTCTTCACTTCATGAGGGTCAAGCTTGTTGCCCCTCCTCTTGAGTTGGCTTGGTGAAGTAAAGAGCTGGTTTCTTATGCTCTCCACTTCACATAGCCAGGTACGCCTGGCTCATCTGGCATTGTTCTGAGCTAGGCATCTAGTCTTCTTTTAAAGATATCTACCGCGACACCACTCGTGTTCCTTAGTTCCTTGGGCAGCTGGTTGAACAGTCAGTCCTCTCACAACAAAACTATATGAAAACATCCTCACCTAGATTTAGATTTTAAACAAAATTTGCTAAAATTATCTAAGATGTTAGTAATTTTTTCTAGTTGACGCTTTTTCCAAATTACCATCAAGTTTCAGACAAAGGATTAATATACAATAATAGATTATTATATCATGATCCCTTTGGTAAAATGAAAAACTATTCACTTCTCGCCAGCGTTCGTAGCTCAATGGGTAATACCGTTTTACTATAAGCGAACTGAAGACACTGAGGTCGGGGATTCGAATCGCGATGATGCTGGTAATAATAATAGAGAAGTTATCGCAATGGGGGGTATTAGTTGGCCTGAGCGCTGTGCCATTTTCTGGCTCTCCTAATTGATTAATTATCACTGGGGAACACAACTTTTGGTGACTTAGATGTTATACCTGTTTCTGGCTATATTGAGGTTGCTGATTCTAAAAATGACATTAGTTTTTCTCCATCAGCTCTGCTTATCAAGATATGATATAATATATCTATATATATTTCTATATAATGTATATAATATTATATAATTGCTGACTGGCAATCACTGTTGTTGTCAATTGAATACAAAAGTATGATGAATGTCAGCAAAAATAGTGTATTAACATCAAACAAGCATAAGGTACGAAAAATATTTCTTAAATTCAAACAAGCTTGAGACACGAACGGCAAAAAAAGTTCTTTCATTGAGACATCTCACATAAACCGCGTTTCTGAGATTTCTTGCGATGAGATGTGCCAGGACATTCGCGTTGGATGCTCCAGCAGTAATCTGCCATCATGTGAGTATCCCATCGTCCGCAGTACCGTTCTTCCAGGGTCCTTAGTTCTTGGTGAAATCGTTCACCCTGTTCCTCGCTTAGATCACCGAGGTTATCTGGGAAACGATCCAAATGACTGTGGAGGTAATGCAGTTTGATGCTCATTTTACAGCCAAGTTTACAAAAAGAAGAGAGCATATTCTCCACTAGTTCACCGTAGTTATCGGCCTTATAGTTCCCAAGGAAATTCTTCACAACCATACTAAACGATGACCACGCACGTGCCTCAATGTTGTCCATTGAATCTTGGAAACGCGGGTCTTTCATGAGTTCCCGGATTTGCGGTCCATCGAAAATACCTGCCTTCAGCTTTTCCATGCTCAGCGCAGGAAATTTTCTACATATGTAGCCAAAACACGTCCCATCTCTGTTCAAAGCCTTTATAAATTGTTTCATCAAACCTAGTTTGATGTGCAGTGGTGGCAATATGATCCTTTCTCTGTCAACCAAAGCTTCTTTGATGATTTTTTTTCTCCAACCACCATGTTTTCTCTCAGAGGCCATTGTCTTCTCACCCAGTGTTCATCTTTAGCTCTACTGTCCCAGAGACATATAAAGCACGGGTACTTGGTGTACCCGCTCTGCTGGCCCAGGAGAAAATTCACCATCTTCAGATCCACACAGATCACCCATTGGTGGTCTCGGTATGATATCTTTTCTAGGACTAGGGCGACTGTCCCGTGCTCTTCTCTCATACCGACTGAGTGACCAATTGGGATTGATCTGTATCTGTTGCCGTTGTGTAGAAGAACACATTTTAGGCTCCGTTTGGAGCTATCTCTGAATAACCGCCATTCACTTGGTGTGTATTCCGATATGCCCATTTTCATCAGCAATCCGCGCACATTGCTGCAGACAACTAAATCGTTCTCTTTTGAGAAGAAGGGCAGTAAATCCTTTTCTCTGTCGCGATATAACGTGATTTTGGTTCCCGGCAGCAGTAAATTTTTTCTCCCAGCCTGGAAGCTAACAATTCAGACGATTTCTTCGAAAGACTTAAGTCCCTTATGAGGTCGTTTAATTCGTGTTGACTAAAACCTTCTGCAACTGATGACGGTCCTTCGAAATCACTGTCATTTTGCCCACATATGCTTTCTTTGTCAGTAGCAGATTCATCATCTTCTTGAGGGAGCTCTGGAAGATGGCTGAATGATGGGACAGGTATCTCATCTGAATGTGAAACAGGCCGTCTAGCTGAGTCTATGTCAGGATACGTCCATTTACTCCGGTTACGTCCATTGATGCCCTTTATATTCACCAAACAAAAGTAACAGTCATCACTGTGGTTTCTCTGTTCTCTCCATACCATTGGTATACTAAATTTCAGGCACCTCCTCTTTCCGTTGGTCCATTGCCGCAGATGCTCCGTACACGTTTTACACACAACATGAGGAGCCCATGGCTTATCTTGGTCCCCTAGTTGTACTTTGAAATAGGCAAAATAAGCTTTTTTCACAAAATCAGTAATAGTTTTTCTCTGTTCAATGAACGTGTACTCTCCGCAGATAAAACAAAACACATCTGGATGATTTAAACACTTTCTTCGTGATGAAACCATGTCAACACCTGTAACAGGAAAGAATTCACGTTAGTATATGTACAATACACATGCAAAACAGCAACATCAGCAAACTCATAGCTACAATTTAATTATACAGATGCATTTAGATTTACGAGCAACTCATAATACCGTTCCAGAAGGGTAATAAAGTAGGTAATGACGTATGCAATATCTCAAAAACTAGAGCTGCTAGAACAAAATGGATGATATTTTCTGAATCAGTGGCATGAAAATATCCAGAATAAGGTCTAAAATCTCAGGCACCAAGAAAAATTTTTTTTTGTTCCCCAGTGTTATTATCCACTTCTTATATCGTTCTTTTGAAGTGGTTATCGTTAATCTACCGAGCAAACGATGCTGCCTATCCCTGCTCCTGTTCGACGACAGAGAACTACGAGAGCTCTCCACCTCTTTAAACCTTCCTTCGGCCAATAGGGTTTCGGAGAAGGAAGGGTGGGGAAATCTCAGTAGATGACGTAGCTGAAATTTAACAGTTTCCTTCTTTTATGACTGAATTTATCTTTCATGACGAAGAATGTCATCTCGTCCAGATGTAGATCTATATAATATAATCAGTCAGGTGGGACGGAAATTGGCACAGTGCTCACTCCAACTAATGAAGCCCATTGCACTAACGCCTATGTTATTATTATTATTACCAACATCATCGGGATTCGAACCCCTGACCTCAGTATCTTCACTTAGCTTATAGGGAAACGGTGTTGTCCACTGAGCTACGGGCGCTGGAGTAGATAAGAAGAAAATTCATAAAGAAAAAATCTTATAAATGAAGTGGTTTAACCTCTCAATTAAGTGTTACTTAATTAAATATACAACTAAACACTTGAGGAGTTTTTGAGTTGCTTCTTAAAAGGCAAAAACGTTTTGAGTGCATAACATTTTAAAAAGTTGATCACTAAAAAGTTTTTGCAGTTGAACTTTTGAAAGGAAAAGGCAAAGCTTTTTTCAGTTGAAGGACTTTTAAAGTGATTTTTAAAGTGATGTTTTTATATTTAAATTGCAGTATAGTTGTTGGGGTGGTGGGGGTAGACTCTTCATTTACATAGGGATAAGCATAAATTTCACAAACTCTTTCGCTATAACATATTGTGTTGATGAGTTAAAACTCCTTCAGATTTTTTTTTTTAATATAGGGTGTTCAAAAAGTCGCACTACAGTTGGAAGAGTCCAAGTGTAGTGCGACTTTTTAAACACCCTATATATCGGACATATAATAGAGGCGAATATAACCAAAGTTTTAGGATATAATAAAATGAATCAGCGATATTTTCTGAACAGTGCTCACAAATCTATCATATTTTACTGAAAATCATGAAACTTTACGAAATCGTAATGGCGTACACTTTTATGAGGAAATATCGTGTTTAATCGTATTATAAAGCAAACATTATTAAGGATACACGATTTTATATTTGCGTTGAAGTCTTATTAATGATGAAAGATAGAAATATTTGTGTAAGTGGAGCAACAAGCTTAACCTTCGTCAAAATGAGCAATTCGGGCGGAAGCAAAATCAAGGTTTATGGCTTTGAAGATAATTTAACTTTGTTTTATTTACCGGTATATCCTCCCACATTAGTGTAGGTTACATTAAGATTATAACAGCTTGTTAATCAGATTTAACATATGTAAATGTGCTTTACTGTTCCAGTTATTTATTTCGATTATTCCAAAACTATTCCTGTTCAATCAACCTCGGAAGCTTTGTACGTCAGTTGCAGGAAATAGGTGGTGGTGTTTTAGAGGTTGCTTAACCTCCTTCGTAACAACTAAGATCACATGACGGAGGGACCTACAGCTTTATCTGAGATCCGAACCACAGGTCGACACGTCATCTGAACTGGATAACGGTCACCCATCCAATTACTGAACAGACGGGAATCAGTTTGGCGATGAGGCTAGTTGCGGGAAAGCAACTCTTTAAATTTGAAGAATTATGAACTCCTTAATTAATGTTTGTTTTTGTGTAAAATCGCAAAACATAAATACAAACTAAAACAGATACAGTTAGTTCTCAAAGACAATAACAATCTTCTATTTTAGCCGCATCATGTCACCTGATCTTCACTCCTTCGGAAGCCATGCGGAAAATCGACAGCGAAAAGTCACTGTGAAACCATTTGAAGACGATGACAGTGAGGCTCAACCTGTTTATACACAGTGAGTATCATTAATTTTTTTAAACTCTTTAAATATTTATATTAAAAATACATTTAATTCTGCTTAGAAATTTTCTAACTTGAATTCCTTTTGAGTAAAGATTAACGAGGTGTAATGAAAAAGTTAGCCTAAAATTGTGTGTTTTCTTTAAACTTCAGGTACTTTAAATATTTAACGGGAACTAAACTGTTTTGCTTTTTCAGTCATTATGATCATTCATAAAATAAAATAAAAAGTGTATTGATAGCTTAGAAAGTAGATTTAATCAAAATCTTTAGACCTATCTGTTTCCGGTTTATTTTGCAAGATAAATTTTAATTCGTTTAAGATATTTATCAATGCATTTTATAAAATTCAATCTTGTTTAACCAATTTCAAAACCTCATCGATCCACTCTCCATCTTATATTCAAATTATATTACTAATAATAATAATAATAATAATAATAATTACTTCTAGTAGCCCGTAATAACACTGCAATATATGGAATTAAATGTACACTGTTGAGTAACATGAGAAATAACATACATACAAACAACTTATCGCATATCTACAACTGATAACTTATACATACAAGTAGATGTCAAACTGAAATCCAAGTGTACAATTTTAGTTTCATAGGAAATGAGAAAGAGGCGAAAAATCTGATATTTGGATAGTTTAATATATAAATGATTAGATATAACACATGTTATTTTGATAGATAAAATAAATAACCCAATTAAGACTGAGAATTGATTCGAAGACTAATCTGTCCGGTTCTAAAATTACGAAGGCTTTCAATAATACAACCATACAGTCAAACACTTTGTTCACAGATAAGATAAACACTAGAACTGATTCTTTTATAAAGAATGAAGTCATTTCAGAAGAATTAAACAGAGCATTAGTTATGTGATTTGCGCCTGCGATTGTTTTAACGTTTTTCAACAACTATCCAAAAACTAACTTACAAAAGAAAGCAGTGTTTTAATTCCATTAATGAAATGTTAACCTTAAAATTATTCGTTTTCTCTAAAGTGTATAGAATTCAACGTAAACTAAACCGTTTTGCTATTCGGAACTCTATAATTCTGACAGATGTGTGATAGTGTTCACAATTCAAATTCGAATACAAAACCTTTATATATAAGTAAAATATTTAAGCTAACTTCCACTTTATAAAGACTCTTGAAATCTAAATCGTTACAGTCTTCATGAGAAAAGGTGAAAATAGCTTGGTAACTAGTTAAGATTTATCACATGTTATTACAAACAAATCGATTTCTCTAAAATTAATTACTGTACAATGTTTACTATATTTTGAATGTAGCAATAAAGAAAACGTGAAATTGCCGTTCATTGTAGTATTGAATCAGTTTATTAAAGCTCCATGTCCACAGGGAAAAGGAAACACAAAGTCCGAGCGCTTTCGTGATATATTCACATTATCAATGTGAATATATCACGAAAGCGCTCGGACTTTGTGTTTCCTTTTCCCTGTGGTTGTTTGCTTATTAATAAGATCACGTGTTATTTTGTGATTTTAGTGCATATATATATATATATATATATATATATATATATAATAATAATATAATAATAATAATAATAATCTCTATTCAGAAAGAACACATTACATAAGATATACATTACATCTATATTGGTGTTATAGAATAACCGCTCCTTCCTTGGAGGGACTGTATCGCCGCATCCGTACCCGCGCGAATAGTGCCAAACCCTAAAGACACGAGTCCAGTGCACATGTGCGAGACTCAAGGGTATAAAATCTCGAGTCGAGCCACACGCAAAAGGATTCTACTGCTCGATATTACCCATGCTATACGCATAAACCCGTTGCCGTTAGGTAGGTTCATCTATTCCCATTAGCTATCAATTAAAGTGTTATGTAAGCTATTATTTATTATTCATCCCCTTTACGGCTTACACACTGAAGCATCGACGCCATCCTGATGCCGAGTGACTTTAAGGGCAACTGAGATACCCCAAAGCCAGTGGATCCGAACCCCGCCGCCATATATTGGGCGTTTCACCAAGACATACGTCACAACGAACCAGACCCAATATAGATTACTGGTTTACACAATGTTGGGATTAACGTTCAATTTTTTGTACTTTAATTACAGTATTCTTATCTGAATATGCCGTTGGGAAGTATGACAGCTTTTCAGGCAAAAGTCTTTGAGATTCATTTCTATTTTTACATAGGAAAATGTCACATATTAATAGAATTTGTGGAAAATAAAATAATGTTACATTTACAAATGAAAATTGAAATAATCTTTAGAATAATAGAAAAGGATAATATAAATAATAATAGAAATAATAGAAACGTACGAACATTAATTCACCAAAGTGAGGCAAAATAATATTTGTGATGAAAATAACCACGAAGAAAAATTAAAACACGAAATATAATGTTATAATGTTATAATTTTTCAGACCAACAAAGACCCTAGGATCCACTCATGGCTGGTCTACCTAACTGTGTTCGTAATTGTGTATTGTGCATGTCCTCCGTGGTGGCGGAGAGGACCTACAATTTTACGTGGGTTCCGAGCTACAAAGCCTTAATTTTACTACCTTAAATTATACCCAATCTATCAACATATGCGTCTAATCGATTTTTAAACGTGTTTATAGACGTGCTATTAATTACTTCTACCGGCAAACTATTCTCGCTATTTACTATTCTATGCGTAAAAAAGGTTTTGGCAACTGCTGTTTCGAACCTTCTACTTGTCAGCTTAACCCGTTATTTCTAGTTTTACTATATTGTGATATTTCGAAAAAGCTATCTCTATTTACGTTATCGAACCCATTCATAATTTAAAAAACCTGGATTAGATCACCCCTTAGCCTCCTAGTTTCGAGTGTAGTCAATTTTAACTCCTTAAGCCTATCCTCGTACGACTTTGACCTAAGCGACGGAATCATCTTAGTTGCTCGTCTTTGAACTCTTTCGATTTTGTCTATATCTTTTCGCATATGCGGATTCCAACATTGGATCGCGTACTCCAAATGGGGTCTAACTAATGATTTATAAAGAGGAACAATAATATCGCGCGATTTGTACTAAAAATTCGGAGCTATAAAACCTAACACTTTGTTCGCTTTATTGACCACTGCTGTACTTTGTTTCGCCACTTTTAAATCACCAGTGACTATAACTCCTAAATCTTTTTCCTGCTCTACGCTTGCTAACTCCTTCCCTGACATACTATACTCAAAATTACCGTTGCACGAACCTATATGTAAAACATATGTACTCAGTGCTCAAGCGCTCTCGTCTACTAATGATATACTCAGAAACATTGAGGTTTTTTTATATATATATATATATATATACACACACAAGGGAAGGTAAATATATATAGTACTAAAGTAGGATATATGCTATTATTATTATTATTATTATTATTATTATTATTATTATTATTATACTGTTCCAGTACATATGTTTTTTAAAGTATATATATATATATATATATATATACATATATATATATATATATACACACAGTGGTGTAGTGCTAAATAAAGAAGTGAGGGAACGCATTTTGAAAGTGTTACTCAGATGCGGGGGGGGGGGGGACAATGGCGAGCGCGGCGAGCCCATACAGCTGGGGGTCCGGGGGCACTGTAAGCTCCCCGGGAAATCTTTTGAAATCTGACCAATTTCAGGGATATTTTGAGGTCATATGCACTGGATATTAGGATATATTCCAAGGTTGAAGATGCAGTATTTCCAGTGTCATTAGATATACGACATCCAGTACGATCAATAAAAATAGCTAACAACTGGAATGATTAACTAAAAAAAAGTTAACAACTGTTACGCCGTGGTGACTGTTTCACCAGATCTTTATAGGCTAGCATTGCCTCAGTCGAAGCTAAAAGAAATGAAACAGTTAATGATTCTTTCTCATATTTCTTCTAGGGTGGGAATTAAAATTTCACGACGTTAGAGATTTGTAAGTTCGGATTTATTTGAAATAGTGAGGGAACGCCGTTCCGTCTACCAAAAAAAGTAAGGGAACACCGTTCCCTTCCCACGCGTTCCCACAGCACTACACCACTGTGTATATATATATATATATATATATATATATATAGTCTAAGGGCAGTCAACGAAATAGGAGATCTAAAGGTTAGAAAATTACCATTTCGGAATATCTACACCATATATATATATTTGAATTTTATTCTCTTTTAAAGAACAACAAAGAAAAAGGTTATTTTTTGCCTCCAAGACGTCATGGTGTCAAAAGTTAAGAAAAGTTAATATATTGCGTAAGATGCATTTAAACGGAGTGCCCTTTACCTACATTTCTGGCACTGAGTCAGACCAGTGGGAAACCGTTATATATATATATATAATATATATATATATATATATATATATATATATATTCCGCAATGAAAATGAAAACAATTCCTATTGCTTTCGTCTATTGCAAGACCTTCTTTGAGAAGGTCTGGCTATACGCGAAAGCGCTCGGAATTGACTTATAATATTTCTTGCGGGTTATATTGCATTTAATAAAGTTCACATGAGAATTTTGTTCGCCCCCAAATTTTCTCACCAACCATACGATATAGCATATATATATATATATATATATATAACAATTAATTTCATTATCATAAATACCGAGACAAAAACAAAAACAAAAGTAAATCAATTTCCGCGATTGAAATGTTATGTCTGGTATATATATATATATATATATATGATGCAAACCCACAAGGAAAAAGAAAAACGATTCCAAGTCCTTTCGTGTATTCAGAGCTACACCTCGTCAGGGAATTCTCTGCATCATTCATTCATTTCACCTGTTTAATTGTGAAATTCATCCCATATATATATATATATATATATATATATTATATATATATATATATTAGCTTAGTTTTCCTTCCGTCCGAATTGTTCATTATAACGAAGGTTAAACATTTCGCCTCACCATTGACCTACAGCTTAAATATATATATATACACACACACCATATATTATATATATATATATATATCGGTGTTCGTTCGACATTCTTGAACCATCTGTTCAATATCAGTTTAAACGTTATTTCAAACTCGTGTGTGTACAATAGCATATACATGAACGTGTGGGAGTCGTGTACATCTGTGTATATCCATGTGCGTTCCTTAATAACTGGTGCACATCCTAACTGCACAAAAGATCGTGGAAGTAAAAGTTGGCCTTATGATGTCTTCATACTGATGCCTGGAATTATCGCGGTGAAGGAGGGGGTGCTCGAGGGAGGTGTAGGAACTTGGGGGATCCTTTTATTTCTCGTAAAGCAACAGTCGGTACACGTTCAGAGTTACACTTTACTCGGATTGCAACCAAATGTGTCAAATATGATCTGTGTTTGTCGTGATTTCTGTCAATTTTAAAATGATTATTTTCCTCAATGTGCAAAAACATTTCAGTTGTTAATATCTGTGAAGAAATATGTTTTTCATGTGTTTTGTTTGATAATGTTGACACTTTATTAAAACATCTATTTATCTATCTATCTATCCATCTGTCTGTCTGTTTGTTTATCTATCTGTCTGTCTGTTTATCTATCTATCTATCTATCTATCTATCTGTCTGTTTATTTATCTCTCCGTCTGTCTGTTTATCTATCTATCTATCTGTCTGTTTATTTATCTCTCCGTCTGCCTGTTTATCTATCTATCTATTAGAATTCTCAACATTTCGGTATAATCACAATTGCTCTTATGAAGTGTCAAAATAACATAGATTTATTATTTATGGTTTTTAATTTGTCCCACAGTTTAAGTGAGGTGAAAGTGCCCTTAAACATCGTATTTAATTTTAGAGACGGAGAAGTATGTCGAAATCATTAAAAAGACTTTACCTAACCTAACGTAACTCAATCTAATCCAACCTAACCTAACCTAACCCAACCTAACCTAATATAACTCGAACCAATCTAATCTAATCTAACTCGAACTAACTTAACTTTATCTAGCATTACCCAACCCAACTTAATCCAACCCCAACCCGACTTAACCTAACTCAACCTAACCTAACCTTAAAAAAACAATACTTTCGTAAAAGAAACTTTTAGAATTTCTCTTTGAATAAAATCTACTTATTTTTAAGATAAAAATGTTGGGTTTTTTAACTTTAGTTTTTTTTAAAGTTTTTATTTAATGGAAAAAAAAAACATAAATATTTTCATTATTAATTCGAGAAATAAAAACAACAACATTTATTCAATTTAAATTATTTCACTTGAAAAAATAAGCTTGAAAACATGGAAATAATTCTTGTTAATTAATCAGAATTATTAATTTTTCTCCAGTCGAGTTCTTCATAATCGGATTAAATATTGTAAATAATAACTTTCTTCTCTCTCTCTCTCTCTCTCTCTCTCTTTCTCTTTCTCTCTCTCTTTCTCTCTCTCTCTCTCTCTCTCTTTCTCTCTCTCCCTTTCTCTCTCTCTTTCTCTTTCTCTCTCTCTCTCTCTCTCTGTCTTTCTCTCTCGCAATAAACATCTCTCCAGCGTGTTACGTTTTTACTAAGCTAAAATCTGTATACGATGTAATAATTTAATGATGACGTTATATATATATATATATATATATATATATATATATATATATATATATATATATATATTGCAGCCACAACATACCTGTGGACATACTCACCGCACGCCACTGATATATATATATATATATATAATATATATATATACACACACACACACCCATATTTGCATAGGGCAATGTCGTGACCAGTGTCGTAACTCGCTTCCTGTTGATCAGCGAAGTTAATTGACAATGGGTCTGGGTTGTAGCTGGATCGGGGGGCCGTCCTCTGCGTCCAGATTATGTAGGGACCCGTGGTTCGGATCCCGCGTAAAGCCGTAGGTTCCCTTCGTCATTCGACCTTAGCTTAGGCGTTGCAAAAGAGGTTAAACAACCTCATCAAACAACAATATTTCATAACTACATAGAAAATGAATAGTTATTAAGTGTGACTAATTACTTATAACGATAAACTGTCGAATAATTATTTATATATAACGATAAACTGTCTATCGTCCAACGAAGGAAATAATTTAGATAACCGAAGGTCGAATTACCAAAAAAAAAACCCCAAAAAACAAAAAAAACAACAAAAAAAACCGGAGTAATTATACAGTTTAATAAGTCAAAAACTTAATATACCAAAAAAAGAAAAAAGAAAGAAAAAGACAAAAACAACTATACAACAACTTCTTTGGTTGTTCAACTGTTGTATTACATACAATCCTTTCGACATAATTTGTCGGAATTTAATGATCCGGAATCAATGTCCTCTTCATTGGAATTGTGAATGTGAATTGCAAAAATGAAAGTGTTATAAACGTTATTTATAATTAATTATAATTTGAGATAATTAATTATAAGCGAACTTTGATTTTAAATAGAAAAAATAAGAAGAAGAAAAGTTACAATAATTTTATACATAATCTCAAAAATGGTCGTAGTTGCTTTTCGATTTTGCCGTAAGTATTGTCGAATTTTTTCTTCTCTCTCTCTCTCTCTCTCTCTCTCTCTCTCTCTCTCTCTCTCTCTCTCTCTCTCTCTCTCTCTCTCTCTCTCTATATAAATATACATATATATACGTATAGCTCTCTCTCCATCTCTCTTTATTTGTCTCTCCCTATTTTTTTATCTGTCCTTCCACTTGTTTCTCTCTCTCTCTCTTTATCTCTCACTCCACACACACACACACACACACACACACACCACACACACACACATATATATAATATATATATATATATATATATATATATATATATATATATAAATAATGTGATCCGTGAACCTTGCATTTGTGCATTCATTGTTTAGAAAAAAAGTTTTTACGATAGTAAAATGGTAAGTGGATATAATTAGGTCATTTCTCTCTCTGTTGTTTTCTTTTTTTTAAATGCCCGAATACATAAACATATAAATCAATTTATGCATAAGGAGTGTTTATTTCCACGTGAAATTTTCTCCACGCATGAGGAAATAAGATGATTATAACGCGGAGACTCTCGTGTGTACGATTGCTTAAGTGTTCCGCGGCGTAGAAATATAAACAAAAAAAAAAAAAGCTTAAATAACGTACGATTTTTTCTATTTTCACTTCATGTACATATTGTTTATGGAAACCTTGTTAGCATCATTTTCAAATTTTATTACGTACATATATGCTGTACTTATCTACATACGTATATATACTGTATATATGTATATGATGAATAAAACCACGAAGGAAAGGAAACACAAAAAGGTGCTCAAGCGCTTTCGTCTAATGACATCCTCAGGAACACTGAAGTACATAAAAGGTTACGGCCTATATATAGGTTACAGAAAGGAAAAAAATAAATAAATAAATAAATAACATACATACACACAAACACACATATATATATATATATATATATACATACATATCTACACACATACATATATACACATATATATATGCAATAAACGGAGAAGTAAAAATAAAAATTAAAAATTAAAGATTAGAGGATTAACATATACATATACATTATACAATATACATTCGAGGTGGAGTTCATGTCAAATTATGGACACGTGTGAAGTTAAATATTAAAAAAAAAAAGGGATACCCCACAACCCCCGCCTTACACACACACACACACACACGCCAATTTTCAAACATTTTTTAAAACATGTTTTTAAAAACTTTAGTAAAAGAAATTTGGAACATAAAAAACTCAACAACAAACTAAAAAAATTTGTTACATTACCTCCTTCTCCCGTTTATTTTAAAACTTTGAAACCGTGTTTTTGTCATCAAATGTTTTACGAAAAACTTTGAAATAGCTGTAATCTTTGGAAATTTTTAATTATGTTGTTCAAACTTTAATTACACGCAATTTTGATTAAATGGAAAATAGGTTGTTGTTTTTTTCGTGTTGTGTGGGGGGAGGCAGGTGGGGGGGGCAGAGGAGGGTGAGAATTTTCTATAAATAACTTGTTTATGTTAGAGGCGAAAGCTAGAAATGATATTAATGATGTAAAATTTTTAAAACGATAAAACCATTAAAATATTTTTGTATTGATATTAGTTTATTTACTGACGCTTATTTTTTTTCTTTTACAGTTCATTTATGTATATATATATATAAAAGTTGAAGTACAATAAAGTTATTTATATATATATATATATAAAGTAATATATATATATATATAATATATTATATATATATATATATATATATATATATATATATATATATATATATACATATATATTAGTTCTACCACAGAATTTATCCACAGTGAAATAAAAATATTATTCTACAGTATTGCTATAATAATAATTTCTATTCATTATTATTATTATTATTATTATTATTATATTATTACTATTACTACTACTACTACTACAACTAATAATAATAATAATAATAATAATAATAATAATAATTACATTTAGAGTTATCGGTTAACTGTCAATATTAAATAAATAACATATAACATGCTTCATAAATAAGATTGTAAAATAATATATATATATATTTGTCTTATGTTTTGTTGCTGGGGAATCTCAGTTTATTGGTAAAGAGGAAAACTAAAACTTTTAACAGGTGTTAATAATTTACGGTTCTGAAAAGTCAACTGTAAATTATTAAAAATATATTGTTCAAGAATTTTACTTCCCCTATTTGCATTTTATATATATATATATATATATATATATA
>JAJOZX010006926.1:197500-215000 GCA_023014485.1 Bathynomus jamesi | reverse complement strand
GCGTCTTCCACAGCTCTGCGCAACTCTTCGTTGGTGTTGTAGCGACGCGCAGCCACTACTCCCTTGATAATACCCCACAACGAATTGTCCGGGGTGGTAAGGTCAGGACTACGTGGTGGCCATGGTAATGGTGCCGGAGATGTCGGTGAACCACGGCCAATCCAGCGGCCTGCAAAATGTTCGTTCAAAACGTCGCGCACAGAAAGAGAAAAGTGTGCGGGTGCCCCATCGTGCTGCAGCCACACGTCATCCATGAGTCCCCTATCTCTGAGCTGAGGTATGAGCCACGTCTCCAACATTGCCGAATAAGATGCCGCGTTCACGGATCCATCGAAAAAGTAAGGTCCAATCAAATGACCTGATGTCATACCCGCCCATATCATCACATGCGGTGGATTATGTTCCAGCTCCTGCGTGAAATGGGGAGTCTCTTTTGACCAGAACACCACATTTCTGTCGCGCGAACTGCGATAGATGGCACATTCATCACTGAAAAGAACCTTTGAGCGGGATACGGCACTTGGGAATGTGTCCAACAGAGCACGGCATGATTCATAACGCCGATCGATGTCGGCATCTGACAGTTCATTCACGAAAGTTGGGCGATACGGCCTCACTTTCAGGTCTTTCTTCATGTGGTCTCGCATCGTTGACCGTGGCACACCAAGCTCTGAAAATCGTTTCCGCGTCGACTTAATTGGGGAACGTTCAATGGAAGCGGCAATCGCTGCACATGTTTCCAAGCGCGTTGTCTTTCTCCCTCCCGCGGTCTGTCTTTAACGCTTCCAAGAGCGAACGCACGTTTTTCCCAATCCAGCAGTGTCACTCTTCGTGGTGGAGCCTTATTAAACCGTTCCCGAAACACAGCCATCACCTGCGTCATTGTTTGTCCCGTGTGCGGTCTCTCATGCACCCACACACTCGCCTCGCCACCAACCGCTCCTCAACAGAGTAACTGCTTGTGTCAACCATACCGACAACACCACAACTAAATTCCATGGGTATGGCTGTCACGTACGCACTATCTTTGACACTGTTGCCAGATTGCCATTCGACACTGTTGCCAGACAGCCATTGCACATAGTAGTGTGTGCTGTGCTGTGCTGTGTAAACTCAAATTGATTTCGGGTGCGTATCGTGCGGGTGTACGGTGACTTCTCGCCCACCCTGTATATATATATATATATATATATATATATATATATATATATATATATATATATATATATGAAAAGAAGGATCAACACAACGGCAAACATTTTCATTTATTTGTACATCAGACGTTTCGACAAATCTTTTGTCATCATCAGTGAGTTAAGTCTTAAAACCTTAAAACAAAATTGAAAAGTGAAAGTTACATCAATACAATATTAAAACCATTAAAATTAAAACCTTAAAGCAAAATGAAAATTGCATCAATACAAAATTAAAATCATTTAAATTTCATCACTATAAAAACTAAAATTAAATTAAATTTCATCACTATAAAAACTAAAATTAAATTACCTCAATAGGTAAATACACAATGTTTACATCCACCTCCATACTTGGCAAAGTCTAAGGGAATACTGGATGGTCAGAGGATTAGAAAGGGTATGTCTGTGAAAAACGGTTGGTTAGTTTAAAAGAGTTGTAATTTGTAGGATGAGCTATTATTATTAAGGGAGGGTTTGTTTCTATAGATGTACAAAGATTCTAAAATTCGGAGTTCTGTACGGTTATTGGATCTAGTTAAAATTTCAAACTGAGTTTTGTGAAGGGGATGGTCGTTTTCATTACTATGGTTTCTAATTGCGGATTGTGGAGGGCTACTGAGGGGACGGTTGGTACGGACTGACAAGCCCAAATGTTGAGAAAGGCGCACCTCCAGTTGGAGTTGAGTACTGCCAATATACGCAGCCTTACAGCTGTCGCACGTGTATTTGTAAACAACATTGGGGCATACAGTTTTGGGGAATTCACAAAACTCAGTTTGAAATTTTAACTAGATCCAATAACCGTACAGAACTCCGAATTTTAGAATCTTTGTACATCTATAGAAACAAACCCTCCCTTAATAATAATAGCTCATCCTACAAATTACAACTCTTTTAAACTAACCAACCGTTTTTCACAGACATACCCTTTCTAATCCTCTGACCATCCAGTATTCCCTTAGACTTTGCCAAGTATGGAGGTGGATGTAAACATTGTGTATTTACCTATTGAGGTAATTTAATTTTAGTTTTTATAGTGATGAAATTTAATTTAATTTTAGTTTTTATAGTGATGAAATTTAAATGATTTTAATTTTGTATTGATGCAATTTTCATTTTTCTTTAAGGTTTTAATTTTAATGGTTTTAATATTGTATTGATGTAACTTTCACTTTTCAATTTTGTTTTAAGGTTTTAAGACTTAACTCACTGATGATGACAAAAGATTTGTCGAAACGTCTGATGTACAAATAAATGAAAATGTTTGCCGTTGTGTTGATCCTTCTTTTCATCTGTAAGCTCCGTTTCCCTAAGGAGAAGTCAATAGTTTTGATATATATATATGTATATATATATATACACAGTCGGAAACAATTACAATGGAAGAAATTCTATTTATAATAAGATTTAACTCGTATTTGTGTGTGTATTATTTAATTTGTAATGAAGCATGTATATATATATATATATATATATATATATATATATATATATATATATATATATATATATATATATATTACGCCCCGTTTGTGTAATTGCCCAATTCATGAACTGGGCAATCACGTGTATGACCTTTAAAATCTTATACAATTCTACAAAATGGGCAAGCAAAATTCCGCCCATTTCACGAACTGGGCAATATAAATGCCCATTTCATGTAACGGGCAGTAAGTTGCCCATTTGCAACGCCTAAACATTGCCAGCACAAGAAAATGCTGTTGAAACACCTGTACCATCACCGCTGGAGCCAGACCACTCGCCTGCGCATGAACCAGCCGTGCAGCAAGTATTACAAGACAATGTTGCTGAAACACCCGCACTACCACCGCTACAGCCAGACCACTCGCCTGCGCATGAAACAGCCGTGCTGCAAGTATCACCTAAGGACGTATCACAAGACGATGCTGCTGTACAGTGTACACCCTGCTGTACTCGCACGGCAAAAAGCTCATGAGGACATAGTGCTACAAGCATAAAAAATGTTGACGCGAAGTAAAAAACGTTGCCAGTGGTCGACGTTGGTTATAATGTAGTAGTTACAGTATCTCAATTTGATCGTAGTAAAGGTGATCCTCCTAATATAATAAGTATAATTCTTGCTAAGGACGACGGTGGCTACACAGTAGGAACAAAAGTCGAAGTAATAAATGGTAAACTTTCAAAGAATCAGTTTGAATCTGTTCACTATACTGGTCTTAAATCTAGCGATATTCCCTCAAACAAACTAAACATTCGCGAAATCGTTAAACTACAAAGTGTTTGTGGAGGACAAGGGTTCAGGAGGTGCTATTGTAGGAGTAATTGTCTAACTAAACGATGTTTATGTTTGAAAAATAATCTTCGTTGCAACAGCGCCTGTCACAGTCACAAATCCTGTAAGAATGTAGACTAATCATTATCACTTGCCTTATCTCTCTTTAAGGTTTTACTTTTTTAATAAATGATTCAGTCGAAATTTTAATTTTCCTTCAGACAGATGCCCATTTCACGAAATGGGTAAGCAAAATTCCGTCAATTTCACGAACTGGGCAATATAAATACCCATTTCATGTAATGGGCAGGAAGTTGCCCATTTCATGAAATAGGCAGTTATATTGCCCATTTCATGAATTGGGCAATTACACAAACGGGGCGTAACATATATATATATATATATATATATATATATATATATATATAAAATATCTTTGCGTTAATAAATAATGGAAGCAAATAGACAATTCGGAGTGGAGGTTATTAACAAAGGCAAATCTATCTAACATTTGAAACAAAGGCAAATCTAATCCGAAAATAATATACGAGTATAGTTTTATTAACTTCACTATAACATTTGTTTAATGGAAGACACTTCATAATATGTTTATGTAAAACTTTTTTCCTTATAAGTAAAATTATTTCGTTGATGATGTAACATAGAATTCGAAACGTTGATAGCATAATAAAATCTGTACATTGTGTAACTTTGTATTTTCTACGCAAGCAAATGCAGGACTTTGGACACAGGTTCAGAATTTTTGAAATGCTGATCGAAAAATCTTCAGAATTTTCTGAATCCTTCGAAGAGGTATCGAAATAGACTTAAAATCTCTCTCTCTCTCTCTCTCTCTCTCTCTCTCTCTCTCTCTATATATATATATATATATATATATATATATATATATATATACAGGGTGTCCCAAAGAAAACTATATACTCTTTATAGCTTTATATATATATATATACGTAGTTAGTTATTAGTTTACACTTTTGAAGGCTATTTACGTAAAAATCCGCTTGCGCTGAAATCGGTTTGAGTTGATTTAGTAACGTCTGCTTAAAAATGTACAAATTAATTTGATTTAATTTGCGAAGGGAAGGATTTTTGCACTTATATTAAACGCAATTTTAATATTTCAGGTCACTCGTTTATCCGATTTCGTCACGGATCAGGAGTCAACCACACCTCGAGCATCTTCCATTTCCTCAGTCTCATCCTTCTCTTCCTTAAATTCCTCCCCGTCGAGAGGAACTCTCCCAAACGCCCACACGCCTTTAAACAAAAGGAACACATCCCCTCTGAGCAACTTCTCTTCCCCCTACTCTCCTCCTACCTTCACACCTTCTCCGAGCAACCGCCCGCCCACGCCTACCCGCCTAACTAGAAGCTTTTCCACCAATAACTTATCGCTCTCCGGAACTCACCCCGGGGGTCTGAGAGCTCCCCAGAAAGGCCTGATGCAGAAGTTCATTGCCTCCAGAGGAAAGATGACAGGATCAGCGTTCGCCCCTCCTACATCGCCGACATCCACATTAGCTGGTGGGAAACCTCCTCCTACGACTGCTAATGGCATTCCTACTCGACCCATGAGGGTATCACCAAAGGTAATTTGGTACAGAAAGGAAACTCATTAAATTGTGAAGATAATTATACGCTAATATAATTCCTGTTTATCAACCATGAGAGATTATCTGACTCATACAAAAATTAGTAAAGACGAAAATATTTATTTGGTAGCACACAAGCTTTCGGTCAAGACAAGGACCATCTTCATTCGTCCTTGAAAATTATCTTAATTTTGACACTGAAAGCTTGCTCTTAATTCTCTGTGGATACACACTTTCACTTTTACTTGGCTCAATTACAAAACTTGCTCCTATGGATAAAATTGTTTTTCTTTAGCGAGGTGAGTAATTTTTAAAACTAAAACTGGTAATTTTGTCCAAAAGGCCCCCGTTGTTCGCCGAGAAATCGAAAATAAGACAGAGGATCAACAACAGTCCAAAATTTACAGAAGAACTCATGCCACGGCTGAAGAGAAAATTCAGGAAGAATTAAAGGAGATGAAAAAAAGGGAGGAAGAGCTTAGGTTAGATTTACTAATAGAGTTTTCTTTCTTAGTCATGAGAGTTACTATGACAACGAAAATCATATATGAATAAATAAATAAATAGCGTAAGATAACAACAAAAACATGCGAATTCACAATTTTCGTCACTTTTATCAATATTTTCAAAATGAAATCGGAATCAATTTTTTTTATATAGGACGGGAGGGGCCAAGGGCGAACCCCCCGCAAAAATGCCCCTCTCTCTCCAAAGAAGAAAGAGAGAGTCGAAATCAAAGTCTCAGAGGCTTTTAAAAACGATGTTTTTTTTTTAAATTTTGAAAACATGTATTGTGTAAGATGTATGTACGTCTAATGAGGAACAGACGGAGAAGCGTGCGTTCGAGAGCGTGTTAGATTGCTCACAGGGTAGATGAGACACGGAAAAAGATCAGCTAAAGAGGGCAGTGATAGGAGAAACGGGAATTTCAGCTCTCTCCGTTTCCCCCCTAACGTTCCCCTCTAGGAGTATTTCCCTGGTCGAATGGTGTCGACAACCTCTTCCTCTTTAATTTCTGTGCATTAGGAATAAATCTACATTAATAATTCATATAGTCTGAATTATTCATTTGGCCAGTTTTAACTTAGGTTTTAACTTTAATTTAGGTTTCCTAAGGTAGGGGTCCCATATGTTAATATTTATTATGAAATGACTCTTGTAGCCATAATAGTTAAATACATTTAAGCTAAATTTTTCTTGGTTGCAGACGTCTTCGCGCAAGAAATTTGGCTCGCTCTCAGCCTAATTTGGCTGGTATTGATGACGATGTCGATGAAGAGGAGGAGTTGACGAGCTCTGAAGGTGTTGATTCTTCGTCATTCCTTCACGAAGTGAATGGTTTAAGAACCGCCCTTTCCAACCCAAATCTTCTTGATGATGAAAGCGAACAGACGACGCAGGTGAATAACTACTTCCTAAATCTTTTTAAATTTCTAGAAACACCTTTATAAGGAAATTAGATATCCCTTCTTCATCATCATATATATATATATATAGTTTATCAACAAAAATTTTGTGAGTTAGGTTAATTTATGATAGGTTAGGTTAAGTGAGATTAAATTACGAACGGTAAAATGCCAATGTTGTAGACACTATGGGTATAGATACAAATAAAAAAATAAAGGTTGAGAACTATTAGCAATAACGTTTCATTCACTTACCACGCCATCATCGAGTTAAAAAATAAATTAAAAACAGAAATAAAAACAGAATTTACATCAACATTTATGCATTTTTCTCTCCAAAATTTAACTGTAGATTTTATACCATAAATTGTAAATGGTTTCTACTTTAATATTTTAGAGTATGTTTCTGACTACTCAAGTTACTTTTGATAATATTGCTGTACGTTTGATACTTCGAGTAATAATACAGGGTGGCCCATAAGTCCCACTCGGTTATAATTAAAGCGAGATGGCTATATATTTTCCACTTTGAATAATTAATCAATAAATATTTCGAAACTTATTATCAACTTTTTACTCGGTTTGTTTTTTGTATTTTCGCTTTAATTATAATCGATTGGGACTTATGGGCCACCCTGTAGATTATAAATAAGATTATCAACTCGGCATTTCGATCTCAATTCTAAACGTTTCGAAAGTTAGCAAAATTCATCTTCAGTGCCGGTTAGGTTTCATTTATACGAAGAACCTTATTCAATCAAGGAAGGTTTTATTATTCTTTCACAATATATAAAGTTATACAAAGGAGGGGAGCCTACATCTTAACATGGAATCCGAACCACTGGTCACTACATCATCTGGGTACGGAGGAGGATCCCCCATCCAGCTACTTGAATATTATTAAAGTTTATATATACACATATATACTCGTATATACACAGGGTGCCTTAGAAGTCGTGCACCATAGGCTTTATTCAGACTTACGACGTTTACGAGTCGAAATGGTTTATAAATGATGTTTAATTAAATTGAATGAAATCAATGGTGTCTCAGAAGTCGCGCACCATGGCTAATTCAATTTAATTATTTTAAAATAGCGTTTGATTAACTGTACATACTATTAATTTTATTATTCAAACATTATCGACATATATTGTAATTAAACATCACTTTATAAACCATTTCGACTCGTCAACCTCGTAAATTCTGAATAAAACCTATGGTGCGCTACTTCTGAGACACCATATATATATATATATATATATATATATATATATATATTCCCAATCACCCAAACCAATTAAATAACTTTTTTTAAATACAAAAAATAATAAAATGCATTTTTAATCCTGATGTTTGTAATATATTATTTTAAATATGTGTTCTTGAATTTTTATAACCAATATTTTAACAGAATTTTTTTTCTTTTTTTTTTGCGTCGTTTGCAAATATTGAAAACAAAAGAATCTTTTTTTGTTTCAGAAATGTTTTAGTTTGGGAGAGTTTGCTACGTTTGCTTTTGTGATAAAAGTTATCTGAACAAATTTTTTTTTTGTTTTAGATGCCCAGTTTTTTTAAGATTTATTAATTAAAATATATTTTTCTTATAGCAATTTCTAGCATGTTGTATGAAATATTGTTTTTAATCTCTCTCTCTCTCTCTCTCTCTCTCTCTCTCTCTATATATCTATATATATATATATATATATTAATATATATACGCGCACACACTTTTATATCACTATATCATTTTTTACTGCACTATATACATTTATACTGCTATATAGCACATTTGTTTTATCATTATACCAGTATATAACTAACTAACTGACTGACTAAGGTTTTATATTATTTACTAAATTACAGTTATAGCTGCGTCTCATATTACTCGCTTGTTTTTACTTTCTGTACTGTAAAATTAAGAGGAAGACCCTGGTAATCAGTCCTCCTTTTCAGGCACCCCAAACGGAGCGTGGCGTGAGAAGACGCAGTGCCCTAATCGCTCAGTGGGAGGGAAGGATCCAACAGACGGCGGAAACCTAAGGTATAAATGTAGGTCCACGATGACATTATGGTGTAATTGAGGTAGCTGTCGTTATGGAAACTAAAGTTTCTTTTATGACGTCTATGACGAAATAATGTTTCCTTAATAAAATAACTTTTATTGTAGCTATAAATACTCGCAAGTATTTGGTATTAATTTTGGTACGTTTGTGCTCTATTAAAACAAATTTCTCAGTCAAAAAAATTTAAAATTGTTTAGTGTAATTGAACGTAAATTATCTTATAAAGTAAATTAATTAAATTAAATTATTTTTTAGAAAGTATGCAAATAGTTTCGCTAACATGCTCCTATACTACTTTTGTCCTGGAAGATTCTTTTAGGAAAATAATTTTTTTTTTAAACCTCTGTGTTTTTTATTACCTCTGTGTTTTCATTACCAATAAAACTATACCCTGAAATCAACCCCATAAATAATATATACCCCAGTGAGAAATAGGACGTTTAGTAAACGTCATAAACGTTTTATTGATGTTTGTGACGTTTACTAAACGTCATAAACGTTTTTAAACTTAAAAAATGTTTATGACTTTTACTAAACATTTATAACATGTTTATGAAAGTTTACTGAACGTTTAGTAAACGTTTAGTAAACGTCATAAACTTTGTATTGATGTTTGTGACGTTTACTAAACGTCATAAACGTTTTTAAAACTTAAAAAAATGTTTATAACTTTTACTAAACATTCATAACATGTTTATGAAAGTTTACTGAACGTTTAGTAAACGCCATAAACGTTTTATTGACGTTTTATAAACGTTTATGACGTTTACTAGGGGTCCCATTTCTTGCTGGGACCTTACCCCACACATACCAACATCAGTTTTAGTGTAAAAAGACTCTTGAAGATATAAAAATATATAAACAAATGATTGAACTTTATTTTTCTCTTTAACAGAAACGAACTGGACCAAATCTGTCGAGAAGAAAAAAATATCAGTAAATTTGAAGATAAAATTTTCAACTCATCTAGAAAAAATACCCATATACCATATTATACCCGAGTTTTAAGATAAAACCTGTACATACTTTGAAGTCAAGACTATGTTAGTATTAACTATCTTTACATTTTAATTGTACGATGCTGCGTAGTAGCGTTATATAGGGTGAACCAAATGTAGGTGGACAGTAAATGATAACGTTTATTTTGAGAATACATATTTAATTTTTTTGTATACTATAATACAAAATAAAATTTAAATAAATTTAGTTATAATATTTAATATAATAAAACACAAACACCATAGTTATAATGAACACCATAGTTATAATATAATATAACACAAACCGTATTCAACCTACTGTCCACCTACTTTTGGTTCACCGTGTATATTGATTCCAGTAACGATTTTATATAATTTTATATGTTTGTATCCTCTGTAGGACATATAGGATTATATATTCTATATATGTATTTATATATAATGTAAATTTATTTTTGTTTTTATTTCTTTGATGTTGAACATGTGTCTGTCTATCTATCTATTTTATATCTATCTATTTATCCATTATCTATCTATCTCTTAATTAAAATTCTCGAGTACACTGTTAGGCGATTAAAATGAAAGCTTTGATTAGATTATTTTAATTAATCCCGTTTTAATACGTTCATTATAGGTCAGATATATTTTTATAAACACTGCTTAAGTATATAATGTAGGCGTATATATATATATATATATATAGTATATATATATATATATATATATATATATATAATATATATATAATATATATATATAAATTATATATATATAAAATTGCTATTATAATCTCGCTTCGCTTAAAATCATACAGTATATAATTTGGGTTATATGAATCTATATATAGACGCAAGGCAAGATAAATCAAAGTATATATATATATTATATAACTGCGTTATCGATTTGTGTAGTTAAACAATGTAAATATTGTAGATTATTATCTTTTTCTGTTTTCAAATATACCATTTAGGCAGCAATGACTTGTTTTACCAGACTGTCTCTCATATCTTTTACGTTTCATCCTGCAATGAAGTGCTTTAGTCTGTCCATTGTATCACTGTTAAATGCAGAGAATGTTACTGTATGTATAAATATGTTCCAAATGCCTTATATAATTAGCTATACTTGAAATAAAGCGAAATAAATATTAGTATATATATATATATATATATATATATATATATATATATATATATATATATATATATATACTATCATTTTAGGATTTTTTTTATAGGAGGAAGCCATAATAATCGTATATTCACTATATCCACTTGCAGTATATATATAATATATAATATATATATATATATATTATATATATATATATATATATATATATATATATATATATATATATAATTTTTCATGTCAGATCGTAAAATTTAAATGTTAACTTGCTGTTTATGGCACAAATAAATAAGAATCAAATCGATTGAAAATTCTTTACCTTCCACTTCAAATTAATATACAGGGTGATCCCCTCCAAGAAAATGTGTTCCCCCCCCCCCCCCCAATGTACAATGCATTATTTTCGGGAACACACCTTTTTGAATCACCCTGTACATTATTTTTCCGCCCCCCATGTTTCAAAAAAGGAAGCGGGAAGTCGATTTCTTGAAATAAATTTGTGTAAAGTCGAAAGTGATGTTATTAGCATAATATTAACTGTAGCTTAGATTTGGTTAGTTTAACTTAGGGGTACGTTAGGTTAGTTTACGTTGAGATAAGCTTAGGTTTAATACAAAATTTTCGATCTTGTGGAAATAAATAAATGCAATAAAAATTTGGCAATTTTAAAACATTTGAGTAAACTACATTTATATCAACTCGAAACTGCACAATATGAACAGGCATGTATTCTTATACTGTATATATATATATATAAGCAAAGAACCACAGGGAAAAGGAAAAGGAAGCACGAAATTCGAGCGCTTTCATGATATATTCACATCTTCAGGGACTAGAAAGAAATAGGCAGAATTTACCAAGTATGATAAATGAGTTAAATACACAAGCGATTTTATTGCATATACCTTACCTTATGAACCTTATGTTGTTTCGTGCGTTGGTCTCTCTTCACACGGAGGTCAAGCTGGTGGCCCCGCGTCTCTCTCTCTCTCTCTCTCTCTCTCTCTCTCTCTCTCTCTCTATATATATATATATATATATATATATATACCAGGTGGGCAAAAAAAAAACTGACCAGGCTGATGTTCTCAATATTTTGTGCCCTAATACTGAACCAATCTGAGTGAAATTTTTAAGCATGTATAAGCATTCATTATATTCATTTTAATGTTTTTCTTTTTCAGATTTTATGAATTAGAAAAGAATAAGTACATTGGAAAGTGTTCAGTAGCCTGTTAAGTAAGTGTAAAATGCCCTCATACAGCGAAGAGGATAAATTACTAATAAAAAACTTGAGAATCGCGAAGGGATGGAGTGTACGGCGCATGTTGAGTAAATTTCCAGACATATCTTGAACAGAATCAAGTGTGAAATACATAATACGCAAGTTGACGAGACTGGTGGTGTTGATAGACGTGAAGGAAGTGGGCGACCTGGAGTGCTAGAACGGAGGATAACATCGACTTGGTTGAAAATTACATCTTAAGTCAAGATGATCAGCCCGAAACTCCCTTTTCTCAGATCTTTTCGGTTTTAGGTCCGGCATTGGATTTTTTTCATATTTTTGGTATTGACGTAGATTTTTACGCTGATTCCATTTCCTCAATCCGTTTCTTGGAGAAATAAACACGAAAAAAGTTATATGCAAGTTTATTACGTTTACAGGTTTCCAGAACACAGAACGGAACACAAACCAAAGTTTGCTACTTGCCAAACTGCGCAATATCGTTCAGCATTTGGCGCACTAGATCTTTGCCTGCGTGTCGGCGACGCCAGAGAAACTCGCAGAGATACGAGTCGATCATGGAACGGTGCGTACCACACCGGCGCTTGTTACCGCGTTTGAGTTGGTTCCACGTCGACTCTATCCGTTGCGTGTGTGCTCCAGTTGAAGGGTCCACGAAGTTTTCGCTGTGGTTCACTGTTTTGTGACTGAAGCTGTACCCTTCAAGCTGTTCGATGCGTTCATACGCTTTCCATTTGTCGCTCATTGTCGTCGTTCCCGGTCGAATGCATGCTTTGATGCATGCCTCCAGCAGTTAGGAATATTGTAAAAAATGATTTGTGGCTATATTCTTATAGAAGGCACTCTGTTCAATCATTAACGGATATAAACAAAGCCAAATGTGTAACTTGTGCTCAGAATTTGCTCGACAGATTTGAGGGACAATCAATTGGACGAATATGGTTCTCTGACGAGAAAACATTTCATCTTATACCACCAATTAATCACCAGAAGTTTCATGGTAAGCGCCTGTGTTTCAAATGTGGAGAAAACCAACATTGTTATAATTGAGTCCCAAGCCAAAATCAATGCCGAATATTACTGCACGCAGGTTTTACCACAGTATTTGAGAGATCTTCGACAAATTAGTAGCAACACTGACACTTTCCAGCAAGATGGTACGCCTGCTCACAGAGCACAACGAACTGTGGCTTACCTGCAGAAAGAAACCCCAGACTTCATTAAGCCAAACATGTGGCCAGCCAACATTCCAGATCTTTCACTTTTATATTATGGTATTTGGGAGGCATTGAAGTCAAAAGTTTATATTCTCGGTGAAAGAATTCGAAACGCGAACGAATTGTGTGAACGAGTTTTGGAAGGTTGGAACAATGTCATAGCGGTATACTGACAGGTGTCTTGATGAGTGGCGTCCACGTTTGACCATATGTATTCTGCAAAATGGAAGTCACATCGAACAACTGTTCAAATAATTTTATCGACACTCTAAAATAGTCCTGTAAAAAATTTGCTAACTCTGACCATGCTAATAAAAATGGCTTTATTTAAGTCAAAAGACGAGTCTGTTTTTTTTTCCCACCCGTATATATACACAAAAGTAAATACAGGGTATTCAAAAAAGAAACGCAAGCCATTGGAGAATGCGTATACAGTCGCCCCTCGCCGTTCGCGGGTTCGTTTATCGGCGGTTGACCATTTGTAACCCTTTTCGCGGTTCGCGGGTGCAAAGTTCGCGTATCCGCGGATTAGCGCGACTGGATAAAATTTCGCGTTTTTGGCCGCAGAGGCACGAAACGGCAACTAACCTCACTCAGATGACCATTTATGGACTTCTAGGCACCTTAGGCCCCCCCCTTTCTGTCATTACTGAAATTATGTACAATGTCTACTGTAGATCTAAAATACTATTTTCATTATTTCTTTCCCAGTACTGTTCAATAGTTAAACACTACACCAGGCACGGGTATATTCCTCACAACGAAAATAAGACGAATATATCAGAGCAACGCCAAAACTTTACAGCCACAACTGGGAGCAAGTCCTGTACTATCCCTGATCACTTGCCATCTGTTCCCAATTTGAGGGTGCTTTTCTAACGCTATTTGCCCTCGTAACCAAAGTGATTTTGTAGATAGTGTTTGCAGTGAAATATGTCAGCAAATTTATTAGCAACTATTTTGCCTTTTTGTATGTTAAAATAAATGATATATTTTTATTGCCCCAAAAAATTAGTATTCATATTTTAGAGGAGGGGCAGGTAACCCCCTTTTCCCATTGAACTTTTGTATCGCGGTTCCCAGATTTCGCACTTTACGGGGTCTCCGTGGAACGAAATACCCGCGAACGGCGAGAGGTGACTGTATCATTGTAACCTACACTTTCTTTCATATTTTGGGTTGCGTTTCTTTCTGAACACCCTATAGTTACCTTCAGTTTTTCCATAGTTTTTTATTTGATAATTAAAGTCAATAAATAATAAGAAATTTATTGAATCAATATATTTAGAATCGTGTTGCGTTCCCTTTTGAATTGTGTAAAGCTGACACACGTTCCGGCATTCCATTGATGGACTTTGCCATTTGTTCTTGACGACAATCGTCATGGTGTCTATTTACTTTTGTCAACCCTCTATAGAGATTCTAATGGGTCACTTGTATAAAATGCAAATAAAAAAATAGACGAGAAAAAAGCAATGATACTCGGGTAATGCGTAAATCCCCCCTCCCCCCAAATAAAAGATTATGTAAAAATTATTCCAGAGGCGTGTATTAACCATCCAAAGAAACGTGCCAACATGATGATGAAAAAAGGAACTTGTCAATAGAATAAAAAGGGAGAATACTTTAACTCAAATATGTGTAAAGTTCCCTGTTACAGAAAAGAAATTGGTGGCAGCTCTCTGATGAGTTACGTTTTTTTTTTTTCATTTCTAACGAAATAAGTTACCGAAACTTATCAATTTTCTTATGAGTTTGCGTATAAGAAAGAATCTCAAGAAACGGAGATTAGATATTATATTTCCCAGGTTGTTGGTAAGTGCGATATATATAAATATTTTATATATATATATATATATATATCGTAAAGAACGACGCTTGTATAGAACATTCCGCGCAAGATGAGGAGGGAGAACGAACAAATGAAAAAATGAGGTAACCACCCGGGAATCGAACCAGGGATCTTCCGATTGCCGGTCAGATATGATAACCACTACACCATGGTCCTCACTTGATCAAAAGTCGTAATTCTCCTACATACGCGCAGAAACCAATGCCCCGAGGGGGGCACCTCCCGCATGCAGCACCTATATATACATTTCAACTGCAAAGAACACGCAGTATAATAACGTAAAGAACGACGCTTGTATAGGAGAACATTCCGCGCAAGATGAGGAGGGAGAATGAACAAATGAAAAAATGAGGTAACCACCCGGGAATCGAACCCGGGATCTTCCGATTGCCGGTGTAGTGGTTATCATAGCTGACCGGCAATCGGAAGATCCAGGGTTCGATTCCCGGATGGTTACCTCATTTTTTCATTTGTTCGTTCTCCCTCCTCATCTTGCGCGGAATGTTCTCCTATACAAGCGTCGTTCTTATTATACTGCGTGTTCTTTGCAGTTGAAATATATATATATATATATATATATATATATATATATATATATATATAATATCCTCCCAATAAATTTTATCGTTATCGTGCATATATACCTTTCCTTTCAACCTTTCAAATGTTCCGTGCGATAATTCCTCATTTCACGAAGGTCAAGATTGTTGCCCCTGTTCTCGAGTTGGCCTGGTGAAGTAAGGAGTTGGCTTCTTGTGCTCTTCACCTCACATAGCCAGGTACGCCCGGCTCATCTGGAATTGTTCTGAGCCAGGCGTCTAATCTTCTTTTGAAGATATCCACCGCGACACCATTCGTGTTCCTTAGTTCCTTGGGCAGCTGGTTCAACAGTCGTAGTCCTCTCACAACAAAACCATTTTCCTTCAGGGTCGAGGATGTTCCCTGTCTAGCCTGTAATTTGGGAACACGACGCAGTCTTCCTTTTCTACTTTCCACTGTTGTTTGGGGATTATAGGGTTCAGAGTAAGATTAGGGGCTAGTTTCCCCTTACTTTCCAAGTGTAAATAATGGTGTATCTCTCTCTTTTTCTTTCCAGTGAATATAAGTTTAATTCACGTAGCCTTTCCCAGTAATTTAGTTCTTTGCATCCATTGATTTTGGCTGTGAAGCTTCTCTGAATCCCTTCTAGCTGACTAACGTCTTCTTTTTATATGGGGATGTTAGGATCAGTGTTTTCAATAGAGGAATCATTATATTCCTATCCTTTCGTTTAAAGGTTCTCAGTATCTGTCCAGTTATTCTCTTTGCTCTGTTTACCACTAACTATTTTGAGTTTTAAATTCCTGTCAACAGTCATTACAACACCTAAATCTTTTGCTTATATATAAAATCAATGTATAAGACAATAATTGCTTTAACTATAGTTTAAAAGGAAGTAAGATAAAAGGTTTCAGACACGGAACACTATTCCGCCCATACGCCCGTTCAGGGTACCAGCAGCTCGCAGTATCATTGCAAATAAATAGATGGTTAAGTTACTGACGAAGCTCCTACGTAGTTCATCGCCATTAAAAGCAACAATGCTTTGTGTTATCACAGTTCAAAGGATATCCAAATTCGCATACATTTCTTATGCCATTTTTGTTACTTATTAATTAATTGAATTATCAGTCACGGTTATGTTATCAACTTATCAGTATCATCAGACCATGAGTTTGTGTTTCCTCCCAAGGAGGATCGAATGCAGACCCTTGTTGGCCACTTTTTACTTCTGACTAACTACCCAACTTTAGGGAACTTCAGTTAAGTACGTAGTCTAATTGGCATGCAACTTTTTTCTTTAAAAACTTCATATTTCAAATATTGACTCAATTTTACCGTGAAAATTTTCTTAAAGAAAAATATTTGCACAATTTTCGGTACTTACGTATTAACGGGGGGCCACCACATATTGATGATTGGTTAGGTTAAGTTGTAATATTTTGGTTAAATAGCAATATTTTTAAAATATTTACAATGATTTATATTTCAAATATTTACAATGATTAATACATGTTACACATTAGGCTTGCAAAGAAGAGACCGCATCTTCTTCACTTTTTGGTAGATCCCAAATTTTCATCATGAATAAGCCTAAAAAAATTAATGTTTTTCAGAAAATTGTATAAAAAAATATTTTGAAAAATATTGCTATTTAAAAAATATGATGTATTAGAAATTTTCAACAACGAAAATATTACAACTTAACCTAACCAATCATCAATATGTGGTGGCCCCCCCGTTAATACGTAAGTACCCAATTTTCTCTTCGAAATTAGTTAACAATTTTTAGTTAATCCAAAATATTTTTTTTTGATACACCGACAGACAAGACTTAAAAAAAAAGATAAAATTTTTTGTACTAATTATTAATTTTGGGGGGGTTTTGAAGGCTTTCTTTTTTTTTTATTAATATTTTTCGCATCCGCACAAGGGCTTTATTGACATTAAAAATGCACAGAAGGTAAACAATAAATATATGGATAAATAAATCAGTAAG
>JAJOZX010006926.1:20000-192500 GCA_023014485.1 Bathynomus jamesi | reverse complement strand
ACCCGCCCGGGAATCGAACCCAGGATCTTCCAATTGCCGGTCAGATATGCTATCCACTACACCACAAGCCTCGATCAGTCAGAAGTCGTAATTCTCCTACATAGGGCAGAAACCAATGCCCTAAGAGGGCACCCTCGCAAATCGTGAATATGTACATTTAACTGCAATGACCACGCAGTATATTAATGTATAGAAACGACGTAAGTATAGAGGAGCGTTCTGCACACGAGGAAGAGAAATAACGTTATTTCTCTTTCTCGTGTGCAGAACGCTCCTCTATACTTACGTCGTTTTCTATACATATATATATATATACACACACACACACACACACACACACACACACAGTGTATATATATATATATATATATATATATATATATATATATATATATATATATATACACACACACACACAGAGTTGACGAAAATAAATAGACACCACTATGACTGTCTTCAAAAATAAATGGCAAAACTGAACAATGAAATACTAGAACGTGTTGAGCTTACATATTGCAAAGGAGAAAGCAACACCATTCTAATATAGTCATTCAATAAATCTGTTATTATTTATTGAATTTCATTATCAAATCAAAAACTATGGAAAAACCGAAGGGGTCTATTTACTTCTGTAAACTCTCTCTCTCTCCTCTCTCTCTCTCTCTTCTCTCTCTCTCTCTCTCTCTCTCTCTCTCTCTCTCTCTATATATATATATATATATATATATATATATTATTTTATTTATATTATAAATACAACTCAAAAGTATACAAAATTTCGCAGTATAAATTATAAGTAAAAATTAAATATTAATTTCTCGCATCATTTCGAAGCAAAAAGAAAATATGAAATATAAAAATAACAAACTAAAACTAGTTTAAAAAACTAAACTTGAAGCGATTAGAGGGAAACTTAATTGAAAGGGAAGATGAAAAAGGGGAAGAGATGTAAATGCAATTTTCGGAAAATTTTGTTCTCTGACTTTGAGACTTTAATTGCGTCCCTCAGGGATTACGCCGTCATAACCAATGTCGTAAACACTGCTTCCTGTTGATCAGCGAAGTT
Source organism: Bathynomus jamesi (assembly GCA_023014485.1). Taxonomy (NCBI): domain Eukaryota; kingdom Metazoa; phylum Arthropoda; class Malacostraca; order Isopoda; family Cirolanidae; genus Bathynomus; species Bathynomus jamesi. The sequence continues at coordinate 191,434 of JAJOZX010006926.1, read as the reverse complement.
AAGCGACATTGGGTCTGGGTAGTAGTTGGATGGAAGACCGCTCCGCGTCTAGACTATGTAGCGACCCGTGGTTCGATCCCACGTAAAGCTGTAGGTCCCCTCCATCATATGACCTTAGCTGTTGCGAAGGAGGTTAAACAAACCCCATCATTACATTAATTGTATAACTTAGCTTTCCAACCTTTTTTTTGATGACAACTATTATAGCTTTGTTTACTGATAATGTTAATTATGACGCATTTAACCTAATTAACACTCATAATCATGGAAAAAATAACAAAATTCCGAAAATTCACTTGTATCACCCTCCGTTTCCTCGCTTGATTATTAACTAATCATAATACCTATATACAGTATATTACAGATCATAATTAAATAACTAATCATAATATCTGTATACAGTATATTACAGATCATAACTAAATAACTAAGCATAATATCTATATATTACAGATCATAACTAAATATATTTATCTTATAAGAAATCATAACACTGGTCAACGAATTTTTGCTTCAGACTCAAAAGTAACTGTATTCTACTAATTTGAGGGTGCTGACTTCGAATTGCATATCGGGTTCGTGGATTTGTTTGGTTGACCGTATTTCCTGTAGATTTTTCAAATGTTTGTGTTTAACTGTTTTCATCTACTTTTCTCTCTTTTCAGATTTGATGACAATGTGTGCTTCTAGAGGTTGCGGCAATAAACCTGATTCATTCTGCTACATTTGTGGTTTATTCACTTCATCTTCACAACGCAGGAACATTACACCACTCATTAAAACAGACTACTATCACTACTTTGGTTGTCACCTTGGAGACCAAGAAAAAAGCTGGGCACCATATGTTTGCTGCACTTTCTGTTCAAACCAGCTAGGAGACTGGCTGAATGGTAAACGAAAAAGCATGCCATTTGCAGTGCCAATGATTTGGCGTGAGCCAAAAAATCATGCGAATGACTGCTACTTCTGCCAAACCAATATAACTGGGTTTACTTCCAAAACCAGGCATAAGATTGTTTATCTTGTGGTTGACTCAGCTATCAAACCAGTACCTCACAGTGATGAACTGCCAGTTCCAGCACCACCAGAAGACAAAAAGTGCTTCATTTCTCTTCTGATGAAGAATCTTCAGAACACAATGCTGGTGATGCAGAGTTTTGTCCTCCTGGTAATGAAGATGAATCCCATTGAATGACTTAGTAAGGGATTTGTAGCTCTCTAAATCGCAGTCTGAACTTTTGGCATCAAGACTGAAACAATGGAATTTGGTTGATGGAGATGTTCGGATAACATCCTTTCGAAAAAGAAGTTCCGATGTTTCGTGCTATTTCAAAACTGTGAATCACTTATGCTTCTGCTCTTTTTATTGATTCATCTAAGCGCAGTTTAAAAGCGGCTCTTTTGCACAATGGTAACAACTACCCAAGTGTACCAATTGGACATTCTGTTCTCCTGAAAGAGTCCTATGAAAACATGGTGATCCTTCTTAATGCTGTTAGTTATGAAAACTACCAATGGAATATCTGTGGTGATTTGAAAGTGATTGGACTCCTTCTTGGCATGCAAAGTGGATACACGAAATAGTGCTGCTTTCTTTGCCTGTGAGACAGCAGGGCTACACAACAACATTACATCAAGACTGACTGGACTCCTCGTGAAACTTTTGTTCTTGGACAGCACAGTGTGAAGCACCAACCATTGGTTGATCCAAAAAGGATCTATCTACCACCACTTCACATAAAGCTCGGTCTCATGAAAAATTTTGTGAAGGCCCTGAACAAAGACTGTCGTGGATTTCAGTATTTGTATGACAAATTCCCCAGTATTACTGATGCTAAATTGAAAGAAGGAATTTTCATTGGGCCTCAGATAAGAACTCTTCTAAATGATGAACTTCTGGAACACCTTGAACAAAATGAATTATGTGCTTGGAATTCCTTCAAGAGTTTGTGCCAGAATTTTCTTGGCAGTCTTAAGGCTGGTAACTATAAAATACTCATCCAAGAACTTCTAGATGCTTATAAAGACCTAGGAGCTCGTATGTCTCTAAATATTCACTTTTTGCATAGTCATCTTGATTTTTTCCCTGAAAATCTTGATGATGTGTCTGATGAACACGGAGAAAGATTCCACCAGGATATATCAAAGATGGAAGAAAACTTTAAAGGACGATGGGATCCTCACATGAAGGCTGACTTTTGCTGGGTGCTGAGAAGAGATAAACCAGGTGCTGAATTCAAACGAAAATCCAAAAAACTCATTTCTGAACATCTAGTGTATAATCACTGTGAAATATACCTGTAATGAAATTTACACATTGTAATTCGTTCCATTCTAAAGTAACTGAAATGCTTTGAAAATTCATAAGAATCTTTTACGTAATGAGCCATATTTTGGACTATATATATGCAAAATTTCCTCTGTAGGGGGTTCAGAATTCCAAAACTTGTCACCTGATACAGCAAAAACATTGCTATATTCGTAATCAGCACCCGAATATTGGTCAAAAAAAAGGTATTGAAGTACTTGAAACGGAAAAAAGTTTTTTTGTTAACCACTGTAATTAATCATAATATTTATACATTAAATAATCATACGTACCTCTGAAATTTGCTTTATATTATAAAAATTAGTCATAATATTTATATCACCAAATCGTAACATATGAAATGCGTTTTATCTTATAATTAATTTGAGAGCCCAGTAAAGCCTAAATCTTAAGGGCCAAATTAAATAGGAAAAAATAAATATGTTCCATTAAAAAATTATCGTAATAGTAATATTTATTTTTAACAATAAAAATTAAAATTAAAAAGAGTAAATAGAACCAATTAATACTAAGACTTATTAAAATAACTTTAATTAATTAATTAACTTTTATTAACTTAAATAAACAAAAGAGAAAAGAGAGAAAAGACGTAAAATTAAATATCAAGAGATTTTTTTTTTTTTTTTTTTTTGAAAGGGAAGGAATCGATCTATTTACTTTTGCTCTGAAATTGGTTTCGTAAGTACCAAATTTTTGTTGTAATTTCGTTATAATTAAATGAAGTTTTTATACGACGATAAATTGGTTATTTCCTTTATTAGATTTTATTATTTACAACACTTTCGTAGGTGTCCAAATAGTGCAGTAGGTCCTGCAGTTTATTTATAAGAAATAAATGAATAGTTTTGGAAAGTTTTGTACTATATTCTTATTTTGCATAGAAAGAATGTAAGGTATCTTTTATACCCTTCTTGGTTTTCTTTCAGGACCCATACCCATGGTAACGACAAGTCCATAACATCGACACTCTGAAAAATTAACTTAACCCCTTTTATACTTTTTCGTTTTAATAGTTTCCACGTAACTTCATCATGGGTCATAATTAACTCCAGTGATAAGGCTTAAGTTTGTCACTGTCAACTCTGTATTAATCTATTTTCATTGTAGACCTTATGAGTGCTGGTTAGTATTACAAAAGTATTACATAAGTTACAGGCTATACCATAGACCCGAGGATCCATTCTAGGGTATCCAAAGAAGGCGGTAAAGTAGGAAATATAAAAGAGTGAACAGTCATAGGAAATTCAAAGTACAATTTGTTTAATTTGTCTTAAAGTGGAGCTACAAGCTTGTTTTTCGTCAGAATGAACAATTCGGGCAAAAACCAAACCAACCAAACTAACAGACACACACACACACACACACACACACACCATGTTCACACTTATACAGATGCAAACTCCCATTCAGAAACAATAATTTTCATACCACGCGTACATCTCCTGTACCCAAACACGCATGAAAATTTGGAGATGGTAAGAAGCAGTCAATTGCAAAACAATAATGTCGCAAAATACTAATTTTCTTTCGTAGTTTTTATTACAAAAATTTGGTACAAGTTTGGTCGCTTTCCTCTGAAATTTTTTCTCATATACGGTGACCAGAATTGTATGGCGTACTCTAAATGTAATCGAACTAGGGACTTATATAACGGTATTGTGATGTCCTTAGATTTGTATTCGAAATTTCGGGGTATAAAACTCGCTATTTTATTAGTCTTCCTAGTGGCCCATTAAAATAAAAGTATATTTGTTTGTCTGGAAATAATGTCTTTTGTTCTACGCAAGTTAATTTTTCTTATTGTTTAGTAACATTAAATTGTTTAATTCAACCTATAAATGTAATTTTCATTATGGGGTTAAGTAGACCCAACACTAGTCGCTATGTGTGAGGTCCCACACCGACCTTCTAGGGTTAAGGTCTCTTTGCAACGCCTTTCCATCGAGTCTACTATACGTTTTGTCGCTTCGTGTCGTCCGCGAATTTCGAAATTTACTAATCAAATTAATATCTAGATCATTTACGTAAACAATGAAGAAAGACTGGTCCCAACACAGACCCCTGAGGAACCCCGCAAGTTACCCTTGTCCACTGTGGCTCAGACATTTATTACAACTCTATGAAAATAAAAACCCACTCTAATAGACAGAGTTTATTTCCACAACAGTTTCGACGCCCACTGGCATCCTCCTCGTGTGGATACAGAAAAACGAATGAACCAAAACAAGAGGGAAAAACAGTCCAGGGACCGACCGTTAAGAAATTCGCACCTAGGTTAGATCCCATTCTCCCGACACCGGAAGGGCATTTTCATTTAAGTACATTCGCACAAATTTAAAACTATCTTCCTGTATAATAAACAACAATGTAATAACCAATGTAATAATAAATTTATAATTTCTGTAATAAATAATTATGCAATATTAAATGTAATAAATTTAATAATAAATGTAATAATTATGTAAAAAAATAAAAAAATAATAGAATCTGTATGTTTAGAACAGGAAGATAGTTTTAAATTTGTGCAAATGTACTTAATGAAAATGCCCTTCCGGTGTCGGGAGAATGGGATCTAACCTAGGTGCGAATTTCTTAACGGTCGGTCCCTGGACTGTTTTTCCCTCTTGTTTTGGTTCATTCGTTTTTCTGTATCCACCCGAGGAGGATGCCAGTGGGCGTCGAAAGAAACTGTTGTGGAAACAAACTCTGTCTATTAGAGTGGGTTTTTATTTTCATATTTTGACCTTCACGTAGAAAAAAGTGAAGTTTTTTGCATTTATTACAATTCTCTTTTCTGTCTGTTAACCAGTTCTCAATCCATTTTAATACGTTATCCCTAATACCATAATCATTTTTGGCGTAATCATTTACTTGGGATTGTGTTGAACGCCTTTGCAAAGTCCAAATACAGAACCCTAAGCCTTCCAAGAAGGAAGTAGAAAAGTTAGAAGTAGCAATGAAAATAAAGAATATTGAAAACTTATACCTTGCTTACACTTATAGACATGTAAAGCTTTCATACAGAAATAGTAGTAATAGTAAAGTATAGAACAGACAAGGCTTTCTCCCTCCTTCGCCAGCTTCTGCTGACAGAAAATAGTGATGAGAAAAGATTTATAGGAAAGTGAGAAAAAGTATAATGAAGAGAATAGCTCCAGAGTTCATTCACACCATGCATACACTTATCTCGTGTACTCAATTACCCATTAGAAGACAGCGGAAAATAAAGAATAGCATCAATACTAAACTACTTACAGTAATTTAATTTATACCATGCATTGTTTAAGGAAATTTTTATTTATTTATTATGTACAAGAAGTAATCATTTCGTCGTTACATCATTTCTCCGTAGCCTGCCAAAGCCTAGATAAAGGAACACTGGTTCAGAGGGCATCTCCAGCTGGCCAGACCTACAATTTAAGAATTGCGTATGCATAATGGGGAATAGTAATGCATAATATGTATAATTTTTTCTTGCGAAATTTTGATGTACAATATTTAAAACTAAAGTTCTTCTCTATCCTCTCCCTGAAGATGAATATTATTACTATTCGGAAGTTTTGACTTCCATGAGATCTCATCAAACTTCCACGTCATCTGAGAACCCCCAGTGCTCTGAAACCAGACCCGGCCAGCGCCTCCTACTACATTTATTGCAAAAGGGAACATCGCTATTTCTATATAAAACTATAAAACTTTCTCTAGCTAGCTAAGTTAGATATTCCGCGATTTAAGTAAAACGTACTAACACTTCTACATTGCAAACCCAAGTAGCATCCCTAAAATTGAAAACATCTATTCGGAGGTTTTGTTCTTGAGAGATCCTATCAAGCCTCCCTTCTCTACCATGTCGTGAAGTAATTCCAATAAGTTAGTTAGACACGAACGTTGTTTACGGAAACCATGTTGACCGTTTCTAATCAGATTATAACTTTCGGGTTGGTCGACTATTCTATCAAGTAAAAGTTTATCCACGTAAATGTTTACCTACAATCGAAGTTAATTTAACTAATCGACCTGTAATTGCCGTGATTTTTTTTTTTATCTTCATTTTTAAAAATCGGAGTAACATTTGCCAGTTTAAAGTTAGACGATACAATTCCCTCCTCCAACATTATATTAAAGAGTTTAAAGAAAATTCGTTTTTCAGTTCCTTTAAATTAGCAATGTACCGATTCCAAGATACCAATGCAGATGCCGATACCGATGCCGATGAAAATGCCGATTCTTTACCTATATTTTAAAAAATCAATTCCCTTCATCAATTTTACTAATTTAATGTGAAAACTTCCAATTTTCATGTTTTTACATTTAAAGTTTGCTTAAATGCTTTTCCTTAACTCACTCCCTAATATGCAGCACCAGAATTTGTTACCCGCATACCATAATTAAAGTGATGTTAATTAGTTTTATTACTCAGTAAAATGATAACATAATTTTATTTTAGTTTCATAAGTTGAATACCAATATTTAAAATAATTGTTTTTTCTTAGGTTGAAGGTATTTTCTTTCTTCAACATTATAAACAACAACAAAAAAATTCATTAAAATTTTAAGTGCCTCGTGGCCAATTTGAATAAAAATGGGGATCTTTTTCCAAATGGACGACCCCACGGGATTTAGCTGAAAATTTGTATACTAATAAATTTTTATATTCTAATAACGAAAATGACATTATTTTCCTGAAGAAATATGCGCAACATACGAAAAAAATTGCATTTATATGCGCACTAGTTTGCATGGCGCATGACCGTTATCTAAATTATGTAGTGTTATGTAGTGGGTTTTACAAAATAAAACACGGATAATATCCTTTATTTATTAAAATTTGTAATATTTAATAATATTTTAATAAATAAATCTTCATTTGCATACCTTTTTCTCCATACGAACTCGCATAAACAGTAATTTTTGTTGTTGTTATTAATGTTTATTTGTTGCCTTCTAAGACCTAGTTTAGTCTGACTATTATTGTTGTAGTGTGAGCATATGATAATGCAGTGCTGTGATCTATCTACTCGCGAGTTGCCCCCGGTCAATTGAATGCCAGGTTAGGTCAATTGAATGCCAGTTAGGTTAACTGTACGCCCTTGACGATTGGTTAGGTTAAGTCATGATATTTTCGTTAGTTTTAACGAAAATATCACTACTTAACCAAACCAATCGTCAAGGGCGTACAGTTGACCGAACCAGCCATTCAATTGACCTAACCGGGCATTCAATTAACCGGGGACCACACAGCAACCTCGTATCCGGGCGTCATGAACGGTGTAAACTGCATAACGGTCATGCGCCATGCAAACTAGTGCGCATATAAATGCAATTTTTTCGTATGTTGCGCATATTTCGCCAGGAAAATAATGTAATTTTCGTTATCAGAATATAAAAATTTATTAGTATATAAATTTTCAGCTAAATCCCGTGTGGTCGTCCATTTGAAAAAGATCCAAAAATGGATATAAAATTTGGGTTTATAAAATTATTGAAATACTTCAAATAAAGTCAACATAATAAGATGGTTGGATCTTTTCGGTTTGGCGGCCTGTAATATTTTTTAACATTACTTGTTTTTTATTGTCCAGTTTTAATCGAGGATTTCAAAAATAACATTCGTGTTTTAGAGAAACAAATAGTGAGGCAGTTTAGTTTAGAGAATATCATATACGCTTTAGGATTCCAAAATCCCTGAAAGTTTCAGGTCAACTGTACGCTCATGACGATTGGTTAGGTTAAGTCATGATATTTTCGTTTGTTTTGACAGTAAACTAACGAAAATAGCATGACTTAACTAACCAATCGTCAAGGCGTACAGTTGACCTAACCGGGCATTCTGTTAATCTAACTGGGCATTCAGTTAACCTAACCAGTTGGTAGAGTCTATAATTTGACAGTCCCGTAGCCATGACTCGTTTTTTTCCGCCGGCCGTCAAACCAAAAAATTCCCAATACGATTTAAAAATATATATTTTAAATTTGTTAAATTGCATATAACTGCCTCACTATTTGTTTCTCTAAAACACGAATGTTATTTTTGAAATCGTCGATTAAAACTGGACAATAAAAAACAAGTAATGTTAAAAAATATTACAGGCCGTCAAACCGAAAAGATCCAGATGGTTTAATATATAAATTATAAAGTACAACTTAATTAATATGGAATTATTATTAATATAGAGTAGGAGATTACAAGAGTTTATAATATTTAGAGATTAGGTAGTTTGAGAAAATGTAAATTTATGGGCAACTTAACTTATTAAGCTTTGCGTTTTTCGTGACTTTAAAATATTTTTATATAATTACACTTTGAAATGAATATAAATTACCATAAATAGTGTTTTTGTATCACCTGAAGATCAGGGCCCCCAGCCTTCTTTAGTTAGCCTTATAAGGCTAACTAACGAAAATATCACGACTGAACCTAACCAATCGTCAAGGGCGTACAGCTGACCTAACGATTGGTTAGGTTAAGTTGTGATTATTTTCGTTAGTTAGTCTTATAAAGCTAACTAACGATGGCTGGGGGCCCTGAGCTTCAGGTGATCCGTGTTTTTTGTCTGTTCAATTTTCTATAAATATAATTTTATTTTGTAATGAAAATTTTAAAATTTAAAAAAAAAAAAAAAATCGGTAAGAGAATCGGCCAAATTGGGCCGATGCCGATGTCAAAAACGTGGCCGATTCTGCGGTGCTGATGCCGATTAATCGGTTATACCACTACTTTAAATGCTAAGGATGAACCAATGAAGACTGGCGATCATTAGCTGTTTTTTTTAAATATATATTTTTAATTTCTAAATTTGTATTTATTGATTTTATTAACAAGCATTTCATTAACTTAGCCAACTAATTATAAGAAAATATTGCTAATATGTAGTTTCGTGGCCACACAAATTTTTGAAAGTCGAAAAAGTCGGAAGCCCTGCCTAGTTCATATTATAATAGTTCATATTGTGTAAAACGATTATTTAGGTGGCGAAACTGTGTTAATAATCAGTAAAATGTGCCAGAAACTGGCACAGCGCTCATGCCAACTAATGCAGTCCTTTGCCCTAACTCCTGTATTATTATTACCAGCATTACCTGGAATCGAACCCCCGACCTCAGTGTCTGCATTCGCTTACAGAGAAACGGTGTTACCCACTGAGATACAGACTCTGGCAACAGCGTACGTAGATCAGTGGGTAACATCGTTTTCCTATAAGCGAAGTAAAGATATTAAGGTCGGGGGTTCGACTCCCGATGATGTTGGTAGTAATAATAAAGGAGTTAGGGCAATGGGCTGAATTGAATGGCCTGTGTTGTGCCAGTTTTTGGCCTTCCTGACTGACTACTGTCAGTACTACTGTATTACCTAATCATGCTTCCTTCAGAAAGTATTTAAAGGAGACGAAAATATAACCTTGAGAAAGTAAAGCATCGATCGGGGAAGTGTTTTTCTTATGCGGGAAGGAGGGGCCAAGGGCGAGCGCCCGCAAAGATGCCTCACCCAGCTCCATAGAAGAAGAAGAAGAAGAGGTAGGAGAAGAAAGCCGAAATCATAATAGAGAGGCTACAGATTAACCCTTTAAGGACTAAAGGTACAAATTGCTAACGTTTCAAATACACGCATTCATAAATTAACCCTACAAAAAACTCGGGGCTTAAAGGGTTAATGTGGCATATAATTAAAATATATTTAATGAATCTATCGTAACGTTTAATGGTAAAATTACCCTCAAATGTCCTACGATTCCTTTCGCGTCTAAAACAATTGTTAATACAGAAACGCGTTTCAAGAAGTTTGATTTTAATTTCATACATTTTTAAATGTAATAATACCTTGATCCCTTTCATTTATTTATTAATTTATTCTGATTACATTATATGCATAATTTTTCCCCTTTCTCTTGCTGAGGAAAGGAAAAGTTTCCCCCTTTTTTCTTGTTGAGGAAAGGAGTAGTAGCAGTTCCCCTCCCTCTTGTTGAGAAAAGGAGTAGTAGTTTCCTCTCCCTCTTACTGAGAAAAGGAGAAGATTCCCCTTTCTCTTGCTGAAGGAAGGAGAAGAAATTTCCCCTCCTTCTTGTTGAGAAAAGGAGTAGTAGTTTCCCCTCCCTCTTGTTGAGAAAAGGAGGGGCGACTTTAATAATTAACATAAATATAAACTTGTATTACCTTGTGCAACAAATAATACTTATTGCAATCTTAAATTTTTATATAAATTACCTTTGACAGTTCAGTTTCAAGCTCTTTTGAATTAAAATTAATTCTTAACGGAGAGGAGAAGAATCCAGGTGCGTGGCATTTTATTTCTTGAATAAGATTCACTATCAAATAAAAGGATTTTATTACTTCGTTTGCATAAATTACATCGACAAGAATCGTTAGAAGCAAAATAAATAAAGGCTTTATGAATTATATATATACAGGGTGGGCCAAAAGTCTGGATCCATAGGAAAATATTTATTTTAATACATAAATTACAACAAATGGTAAATACTTAAAATGAATATCAACTTTAACTCGTAAATGCGTATCCGTGATACTGTACAGTGGTTCGTACTCTAATATAAACAACAAATTATAACAAATGCTCAAATTGGCGGCCTCTGACATCGAGACACTTAGGGATGGAATTTATGATTTTTAATAATTCTTCGAATTGACGTTCTCGAGATGCGTGTTTCATTTGATAATCTTCTTGTTGACTTTACTGGACTATTCGTTGAAGTTTCACATACCATTGCAGAGGTATTTTCATCAGTTGCAGTTTTTGGACGACCAGAACGCCGTCGATCATGTACACTTCCTGTTTCTTTGAAACGTTTAAACAACTTGCCAACAGTCGCACGTGTTACTGGATGCTTATCAGGATGATTTCTATTGAATTCGGTAGCAACTTCTCTGTGTGTAGCGCCCTGTCTTGCGTACATGAGCACAAGTTCTACCCGGTCGTCTGTTGTTAGATTCGAAGCCATTTCTGGGCTGAAATAAAAAAAGTATTTGAGTATTTATACTGGAGTACGAACTACTACTGTACAGTATCACGGATACGCATTTACGAGTTAAAGTTGATATTCATTTTAAGTATTTACCATTTGTTGTAATTTATGTATTAAAATAAATATTTTCCTATGGATCCAGACTTTTGGCCCACCCTGTATATATATATATATATATACACACTGTACATATATTACTGTAGATTGATGATACCTAAGTAACGAGTTTCAATAAATTGCAGTGTAATATAACCCACAAGCTTTGTATGGAAAAACACGATGACGAGAGATGAGATATTGGCCAATTTTGCCATAAGCATGAGAAAAAGGTAGAAACAATCATTTTACTTATAACGTACGCACACAAAAGCAATATTGCATTTAACGTGATCTCTCTCTCTCTCTCTCAAACTCTCTATCTACAGTATCTATCTATCTATCTATCTCTTTGTATTATTACTACTACAGGATGTTCATAAAGTCACGCAAATGAATATAGTGAAGTCATTATATTGTTTAAAGAATTACACTTGCGTGACTTTATGAACATCCTGTATTTGTCATATGGACTAATGGTCTTCCAATAAACTTTTTCATTTTCATTTATCTATTTATTTACAGGATATACGTATTAATCATTCGGACTATAACCTTTTCGCGTTTATAAGCACTGTGTTTGTATATATGAGGGGTCGCCACCACAGGCGAAAACGTGTTTTTGATGGATATCACTATTTTCACCCTTCCTCTATCGCGTAGTTTGGGTTATAATGACCTTACGACACTAGAAGTATGGTTGAAAACCTTATGAAGCGAACTACTTTTTTCACCTCATTCTGTGCCAGAAATCGCACCCAAAGTTCGGCATAATAAGAAAATCAAAAAATAAAAAAAAATATATATAAAATCTAAAATATGAAAATCTATTCCAAAAACTCATCAACATCTTCATTAGCATACTTAGAACTCTAATTTAGCCAAAAATGAACGTTCTAGCTCAATTAATAACAGAGATACTATTGCCAGAATATTGTTGAACTTTGGAGGCGATTTGTGGCGAATTTTAATTTTGGTGCTTAGGTACCTTAAGACGCGGGACCCCTCACATCACGAGAGAGAGAGAGAGAGAGAGAGAGAGAGAGAGAGAGAGAGAGAAGAGAGAAGGACAATCGTATAAGAGAAACGATAGTGCCACGGAGGAGCTATAATAGTGAATTCTTTCTTTGTATGTTTGAGGATCAAAGCTCGAAGTCAACCCACTAACCAGCAACCAATATAGTAACAACGACGGAACGTTCAAACTTCCATGAACGAACGAGTATTCGCATGGGGCCATAGATATGGTGAACGTACAATAGTCTGAATGGCGTTCGGGTATGGTGCCATTGCGAGAGAAAAGTTAACAAAACATTCTATTACGTAAAATAAACAACCCCTGTCGCTACAACAACCCCTGTATCTACAACAACCCCTGTAATAACTATAAAATATAAGTTGACGAACCTTAAATTATAGACGCCTTGAAATATTAAATTCAAGCAAAAATAAAATTGGATTGAATCAATTTAAGACATTTCAGATTTCAAGAAAATATACTGTAAATTTAACAAATTAAATATTAATATAAAGAAAGTTTACTTTAAACTAAACACACACACACACACACACACAATATATATATATATATATATATATATATATATATATATATATTATATATATATATATTATATATATATATATATATATATACACATATATATATATATATATATATATATATAGAGATAGCAGACTCGAGTGTTACAAAAAAGAATGAAATAATGGAGACACAAGAGTCCGGAAATGTTCCAACGAAAAACCGGATGGATGAGAGAGAGAGAGGACGAAATAAAGAATAACAATATAAACAATATAATATGGAATGAAGACATAGATGAAAGAAAAGAAATAAGTAAAAGTTGCGAGGTAGTAAAACTGTTCAACGAGCGAAATGCTAAGAAGATAATAACTATAAACGTAGGAAGTAATCAGCCAAAGAAAAATAATGATAATACCAAAATGAAGAACTTTAAAAATAATAAGAAAACAAGAAGTAGAAGCGTAGAAAAATACCGTATGTAAATACTATGCAAAGGGGAATTACAGATATCGGGTTCGGCAATGCATCTATGCATATCTCACATTATGCAACACACAGTACAAAAGTAGATATTACATATTTGATAAGAAGTGCAAGTTCCACCATCTTACTGTCTGCAAAACCTCTGCAAGATATGGGAGGTGAAAATACAGACAAAAATGCCGTTACCACAATCCTCAAACGAACGCAACGGATGAACAGGAAAAACGAACATCCGAGAGCCGGACAGAAGGCATGCACAAAGACACTTCATGCGTTATCGGGACAACAGGTATGACAAAGATAAAAAGAGCCAAATTCTCCGAGGACCACAAGGCAACGAAACCGGCACCACCATTGGAAATGAATCGGAACCACCTGTATGCGAAAACGATAGCGAAAAAATAAAAATAATCCTAGCCAACATTCAGGGCCTTAAATCAAATCATTCCCCGGACAAAGTTTTATACCTGAAAGGACTCGTGCAAGAAGCCGGAGCAGACTTTAAATGCCTCACGGAAACTCATCTAAAGGACTGACAGGCGAACTGTGAAAACTGTGAGTCCTGTGTTGACAAAAAAGAAATACAAATTGACAACTATAACATCCTCCGAGCCGACAGAACAGTGAGACGTAAAGGAGGATGTGCTATTCACACACCCGAAAGGCATATAGCAGAAATGACTATAAGTACCTCAAATAGCTACGTAGAATGTGTAGCAGCAAAAGTTGAAAAATTAAATATGGTACTATTTGTAATGTACAGACCCCCAAACACGCCAAATTAAAAATTTTCAGATTCCATTACAGAGGTAAGAAACTGGGTAAAAGATCTACACTACACTCTCCAACCCCAAATATTTTTCTGTGGTGATTTTAATTTTCCATTCATGAAATATAAAAGGATAGGAAAAAATGTATGTATACACCAGGACAAGGGGGGCACATGGGAAGACCAGGAGCAGGTAAAAATGCTACTAGCTCTGCTGATGAATTTATGTTAACGCAAGAAATAACAAAACACAAGAAAAAACAACTGCCTAGATTTGGTATTTACAAACAACAGCAACATAATTGATAATGTAGAAATATCCCCAACTATAAGATCGGACCACAGCATCATTGAAATAACAACCAATATAAAAGCAACAGGAAAGGAAAGAACACGAACAACAGAAAGAAGCAAATTCGAAATTTTTAATTTTCACTCCAAAACTATAAACTGGAAAGATGTTGCATCCAGCATGGAAGTAATAGATTGGAAAACCATTTTTGAGGCCAAGACAACGGAAGAGATGCTAATGACCTTAGAGGAGAAGACGTTAGAAATTGTGGAAAGACATGTCCCAAAAATACAACAAAGAGGAAAGAGAAGCAGGTTCGAGAGACAAAAGAGGTCATTGTTCCGAAAGAGAAAAAGAGTGACTGCAAAATTAAATAACTGTAAAGTAACAACATCATAAAAATATTAAATGATAAACTGCAGAGTATCGATAACGTCATACAGGAAAAAAACAGAAAAAGCATACAGAAAAAGCATACAGAAAAAGAAGAAGACGACGCTATAGAAGCGATAAAGGTTAACTCAAAGTACTTCTATAATTTTGCAAAAAGAAAGTCGAAAAACCATGCGACTATCGGACCTTTGAAAAACGAGAACAGTGCTTTATCTGATGATCTAACAAAAGTGACTGAAATATTAAGAGCTCAGTACGGATCAGCTTTTAGTATCCCAAAAACTGACAAACTGATATGCGATAGAAACGCGTTCTTTGAAGAAGAACTACAAGGGGAAAGTATAACGGACTTCGACTTTACGACAGATGATATTACACAAGCTATATAGAAACTAAAAACACACTCAGCGGCAGGACCGGATAAATGGAATGCCACACTGATCAAAAACTGCAAGAATGCAATCGCTGAGCCCCTATATTAGATATGGAGACGATCACTAAACACGGGAGAAATACCGGGCATCCCGAAGAGCGCGAACAGAGTCCCAATTATAAAGGAGGAGATCGATCCGAGGCCAAAGACTATAGGCCAGTGTCGCTTACATCTCATCTTACCAAAATATTTGAAAGAATAGTTAGACAGAAAATCTATGACTTTTTGGAAACTCAGAAAAAATTCAATGATAACCAACTAATGGAACACTACAACAACATTATTGATGCATTTGAAAGTAATGAAAACTATGATGCAATATACACAGACTGCCAAAGCGTTCGACAAGTGTGACCATGGAATCATAATACATAAATTGAAGTATATGGGAATAACAGGAAAAGTAGGGAAATGGATATATAATTTCCTTAGTGAGTGGCGGCAAGTCGTTACAGTACAAGGAGTATCTTCATCAGAATCAGAGGTCCTCAGCTCACTACTACAAGGAACAGTACATATTAGCTCCACTACTCTTCATAATCATGCTAACTGACATAGATGAGGACGTTACCAGAGACAGCACAGTAACATCCTTTGCTGATGACACAAAGATCAGTCGAAAAATAAGAAACCCAGAAGATATAGAATCTCTACAAACAGACATGAACATAATCTACAAGTGGACGGAAGACAATAATATGAAGTTTAACACTGAGAAATTTCATCTGTTACGGTACGGAAAAAGAGAAGACCTAAAATCCATGGAATATTATACCCCAAATGGACAGGAAATTCAGAGAAATTCTAGAGCAAAAGATTTAGGGGTTGTAATGACTGATGATGCGAAATTTGAAACACAAAATAAGATAGCAGTAAACAGAGCAAAGAGAGTAACGGGGCAGATATTGAGAACCTTTAAACGAGGGGATAGGAATGTAATGATTCCTCTACTGAAAACACTGATCATATCCAAATTGGAATATTGCTCGGTCCTAACATGCCATATAAAAAAGAAGATATTAGACAGCTAGAAGGGATTCAGAGAAGCTTCACAGCCAAGATCAAGGGGTGCAAAGAACTAAATTACTGGGAAAGGTTACGCGAACTGGACCTATCTTCACTGGAAAGGAGAAGAGAGAGATACACCATTATTTACACTTGGAAAATAATGGAGAAACTAGTCCCTAATCTTACTCTGAACTCTGTAACTCCCCAAACAACGGTGGAAAGTAGAAAAGGAAGACTGTGTCGTGTTCCCAAATTAAAGGCGAGACAGGGATCATCCTTAACCCTGAAAGAAAATAGGTGTGTGTTGTGAGAGGACCAAAACTGTTTACTCAGCTGTCCAAAGACCTAAGGAACACGAATGGTGTTGCAGTAGACATCTTCATAAGAAGATTAGACGCCTGGCTCAGAACAATCCCCGATGAGCCGGGCGTACCTGGCTATGTGAGGTGGAGAGTACAAGAAACCAACTCGCTACTTCACCAGGCCAAGTCGAGAGGAGGGGCGACAAGCTTGACCTTCGTGAAATGAGGAATCATCGAGCGGAACCTTTGAAAGGTTGAAAGGTGTATTATATATTATATTATATATATATATATAATATATATATACACATACAGGGTGTCCCAGAATTAACTATCTATTTCAATGAAATCGGACAAATTTTTTAAAAACACACTTTTATTTATGTTATCATGTTTAATATGTTAAAAATGTATAAATTTCTAAATTTTTTTCATAATTTTATTTTCATAATTTTTTCATTATATGGTCCAATGAAATACCGTCTGAAGTCATAGAATGGCAAAGAGACTCTCCAAAAGTTAACGTGTGGCTTGGAATGACCAAATCCAAAATTTATGGCCCATTCTTCTTTGCGGAAGCAACTGTAACAGGTACCGTCTACCTTGATATGCTTCAGCAGTTCTCGAACCACAGCTTCTTGATGATGGCATTTTTGATAATGTTGTGTTTCAACAAGAAGCATTGATCTTTGGCGATAAACCTTTGTTTTTATGAAACCCCATGCAAAGAAATCCAGGGGTGTCAAATCCGGAGAACGCGGAGGCCAAGGTCGAGGTCCTCCACGTCCAATCCACCGATTCGGAAGGCGTCTGTTGAGGTATTCTCGAACAATTAGAGCATAATGACATGGTGCTCCATCTTGTTGAAACACAACATTATCAAGAATGCCATCATCAAGAAGCTGTGGTTCGAGAAACTGCTGAAGCATATCAAGGTAGACAGTACCTGTTACAGTTGATTCCGCAAAGAAGAATGGGCCATAAATTTTGGATTTGGTCATTCCAAGCCACACGTTAACTTTTGGAGAGTCTCTTTGCCATTCTATGACTTCAGACGGTCTTTCATTGGACCAGATAATGAAAAAATTATGAAAATAAAATTATGAAAAAAATTTAGAAATTTATACATTTTTAACACATATTAAACATGATAAACATAAATAAAAGTGTGTTTTTAAAAAATTTGTCCGATTTCATTGAAATAGATAGTTAATTCTAGGACACCCTGTATATTAACAACTGAAATGATTTCATGAGTAAATCTATTACAGAGTAAAATTCTCTCCTCGCAAAAGTTGCTGAACTTAAAAACTGCGTTCTCTTGTCATGAATTTTAAATGAATTTTTAGATATCCCTGTTAATAATTACTTAGAAAATGCCCTAACAGTATCCTAAGTTATAATTAAAACAGAGTGGGCTCAAAAGCTTAATAATTATTTAGTTTAAAAGTCGAGATTTAGTGGTGTTTTGGGGAGAAACTTTTGTTGTTTTGGAAAAGAGAAATTTTGGAAAGATTTTGAGATAAAATTCTTAAAAAAAATTAACGATAGAGTTATCGTCCTTTATACCCCACAAATAATAACTTTGGGTTATAACTCGCTGCGTACCTTTTAAAAAAATAAGATAAAATTGATTTTTTTTAACACTAAAATGAGGTAATTTTCTTGAAAATTTTATATTATATTTACACCTAATTTAGATTTCACTTGATAACGTCATATTATCCAAAAGTGAAAACGAACGAGATTTTGCATAGTTTTATAATCGACCAGGGAAGTACTCCGAGAGGGGGAGATGTTAGGCAGAAGACAGGGAATGCCGGAACTCCCGTTTCTCCTGTCACTGTCCTCCTTAGCTGATCTTTTTCAGTGTCTCATCTACGTTGTGAGCAATTCAGCAAGTTCTCAAACACACGCTTCTCCCTCTATTCCTCACTACACATAAATGCATCTTAAACATTACACAATCTTTTCAAAATTAAAAAAAAAAAAGGTTTAGTTTTTAACAGCCTCAGAGACTTTGATTTCAAATCTCTCCTTTTTCTTCTATGGGGGACATTTTTGCGGGCATTCGCCTTTGACCAGTCCTTCCTGCATAAAAAGTATATATATATATATTATTTTATTAGATTTTGAGGTTTTTAGCTTTTTATTAACAACATCTTAGTTTTTAGACTTTCATTTAGGTGGTTCGGTGATTCATTTCACGTTTTCACCATGAAACGGTTGTAAACTGAAAATGGTTGTAATGCCAACAATCGAGAGAAGTAAAACTCCTTAAAAATGAGATAATGGTTTGACATACAGTATTAATCCTATACTTCCTAAACTGTAAACGAGAGTATAGGATTTATAAGAGGAAAACATTAAACAGACATTTTCTTCTTGAAATCTCCTCCTCTTGAGAAACTCGTCAACTATTTACGAGTTTGCAGAGATGAAAATATACAAAATTTCTCATTCATTTATAATATTAAACAGTTAAGGACTACTTATAAAACTCAAATGAACTCAATGACTGTAATGTAAATGAATAAAACTCATAATGCAGTTTCTAAATTGATTTATAGCACTAGAACCAATTTACTTCAGAACAGATAAGATTTTTAACCCTTTAACAACGGATTTTTTTTTTGTAGGGTTAAATGAATGCGTGTATTTGAAACGTTACCAATTTGTAACAGTCGTCCATAAAATGGTTAATAATGTTTTGTATAATCAAGGTTCTTCAATTTGTTAGGATAAAACTTAAGCTAAGTTACTATATGCCTACAAGATAAGTTTAGTGTTATTATTACGCAAGGACAGAAATTTGTTACAATAACAGAATACACAATTAACTACGAATACGTTCTAAAAGCAATAACTGTACTTTAGTACAAAATGGAAATAAAAAAAAATAGAACCTAGAAGCTAGCGGGACTCCTAGTTTCTATTTTATTGCCTTTTGCATTTCTAATATGATTAGCTATTTGCCGACTAATTCCAATGGTTAATCCAACCACAGATTCAAAAATCTCTCTTTTAATTTAACAAAATATTTGCTTGTTATTTTAGATGAACAAATTAGTTTGTTCAAAACCTTGAGACGCAGTTTGGTTAAAATAAACAAAAAATGCTTTGTTGAAAACAATTTTGGTATAGATGAAATACGTAAGATTATGTATATATATATATATATATATATATATATATATATATATATATATATACACACATCTTTTAACAATGTTATTTAACAATAAACAATGTATTTACGTGAGTATACTTAATCCTCAACTATTATCAATATTTCTCGGTCCCACTAAAATTAAAGTGATTAGGGTCCTCCCCAACCCCACAATATCAAATTAAGTTTTTAATTATCTCAGACATTAATTTTATTAATTATAATATTGTATATTCGAGGCATACGAGTTTTTAAAATTTTGAATTTTAAAAAAAAATTTCTTTTGTTTAAAGTTCCTCATCAAAGTTTGTTTAATTTAAAAACTGAATATGTTTAAAATTTACTTTAAAAGAAAAAATTATTAATTTAAAAAAAAAAAGCTCCAAATTTTATGTTGGAGGAAAATTTTTTTATTTTCGTTTTGGAATTTTATTTAAAATTTTACACACCCACACTTCAGTTTTGTTTCGTAGAAAATAATTTGTAAAAAACTGTTATAGATCCTCTTTCTTTTTTCTTTTTTTTTATTCAGGAAGGAGGGGCCAAGTGCGAATGCCCGCAAAAACGCCCCCTCCCATAGAGGAAAAAGAGAGTCGAAATCTTACTTTATATGATGGAAAAACTGATCACTGTTTGATGAAAGGTAAAGAGATAGGCTTTAGACTTTATTTGTTTTTATTTCGCACTCATTGTACGTACAGTTTCGGAATAAAGTTCGCCTAAAAACATTAAACTTCTAAAAAAAGCATAAGAACTTATTAATTGCGAAATTTTCTGTTTCTCTTTGGATGTGTTATTGTTTTTGGTAATGCCCACAAACTTTCAAAAACAAGATATAGTCATTAATTATATAATTTTTTATATGATTTTTCAGAAATTTTAGTTTCTCGCTATCCAAAGCATACAAAGTGACTTAAGTCACAGTACCAGGAATTAAATATAATTAAAAAAATTAAATAGAAGTACGGTTCACTATAAAGCAGCCATAAGACGATGTAAATAGGAACAAGCCTCAAGTCGAGCTTCAAAAGCCTGTGAGGCTAATTTAAATAATAATAATAGTAACAAATTCTGGAAATTTGTTAAGAAAGAAATGGGTGCTAATAATGCCGTCCCATTAACAACTGATGGAGTGTCTGGGGAGGTAGAACTAGCTAATTTATGGAGAACGAAGTACTCAGACATCCTTAACACCATAGGGCGAGTTAAATTGCATGCTGTAATGGAATAACATTAGGAGGAGCCAGTGAAAATATGTGAACTTCAGTGCCTGAAATTAAGAGTCTGATTAAAGCACTAAAGACAGACACCTCACCAGAGATAGATGACCTGTCGAATGAGCATTTAAATTATGTTAATGGTGTGATAAATCTTCATATTTCATTACTGTTCTCAGCCATACTTGCTCACAGTTATAATCCTACAGAGTTTATGAAGATTTATATCATACCCCTTGTCAAAAATATGTATGGGGACATTCTATCTTGCGGTAACTACAGGCCTATTGCTATTGCCTCCTGCTTCTCAAAATTATTTAAGAAACTTTTGCTACACCGACTAAATGATTATTTATGGATGTCTCCAGTTTGGTTTTAAAAGGTTCCATTCAACTGACCTGTGTATTTACGTTTTGAAGAAGATTGTATTTAGGTATACTGTCAGTAATTCAACTATTTATAGTTGGTTTTTGGATATAAGCAAAGCATATGATAGAGTGAATCACAATATTCTATTTTAAAAAATTAGAAGATAGAAATGTTCGACCATATGTTTTAAATTTATTGAAATTTTGGTACACTCACCAAACCTTTACTGTTAGATGAGCAATGTATTGTCCGAATGTTTTGTTCCTCATGCGGAGTTAGACAAGGCTCCTTACTCTCTCCTCTGCTCTTTAATATATATATTGATGGCTTAATTGTTTTTCTTAGTGAGGCAAGCGCGGGATGCCGTATAGATGACATGAGGAAAAGTTACTTGGTCTATGCCAATGATATGGTGTTAAAAAGCCCTTCGGTGAAAGGTTCAGATCATATTATAAAAATTTGTGAATCATAGTCACAGAACGATGAAATTAATTTTAATGTTAGTAAAACTGGTTATGCAATTCCATCCTAAAAGCTCAAACCACACAGCTAATATTATTTTCAAAATGAGAGCAAATCAATAGAGCAGGTACAAGAATTTAAGTATCTGGGTCACACTATTACTGTCTTCTTGAGTGACGACTCAAACATAAGGAAATAATATCGAAGTTACTGTACTAAGGCAAACATGATTATAAGGAATATAAAATTCTGTACAAGTGAAAGTTAAATACACTCTTTTTTCATACTTTGTGCATTAATATTTAAGGGCAGCAATTCTGGTTTAATTATAAAATCGCTCCTGAAGAACCCTTAATTTGCTTTACAACAGATCCTTAGACTGCTGAATAAGTTACCTTCAAGATGCTCAGCGTCTCAAATGTTCGTTAACAGCAACATTCCGAACCTCTCTGAGGTAACGAGACGTGTTCAATACAGTCTAGTGCGAAGAATTAAAAACTCAGACAATCCAATTGTCCAAAATATTCATCAGTCCTGTTTTATGTCTTCTAGACTGTGGACCTCTTGGTATGAAAGTGCTGTTGTCTATAGCTCCACTTAACCCCCGCATTAGCCATTCCATTACACGTACTTTTTATTTTTATGAAGCTGTTATTAATAATTTTATTCTTTCTCGTTTCTTTACGTGTATTATTATTATTTCTTTATTAACGTAATCCTCCTTTTTTTTAATTATTCTCTAATAATTAATTAGTTGTATTGATGATTACTTTGATGGATACTGAACCTTTTTTTAGGGGGTGTGGAGGATCTGTTTCTTGCCAATAAACATTATTATTGTCATTATCATTATCATCATAAATTTGTTATGTTCTTGTGGTTCGGAACCCACGTAAAATTGTAGGTCCCCTCCGCCACCACGGAGGACATACACAATACACAATTACGAACACAGTTAGGTAGACCAGCCATGAGTGGATCCTAGGGTCTTTGTTGGTCTGAAACATTATAACATTATAACATTATATATATATGTTGGTATTGTTAATACTTGTACTTTTTCTTTTTATTTCTTTTTTTTCTTTTGTAGTGTTGGTTGTGGGTAATTTTTAGTATTACTTGTTTGAGTACGTTTCTAATTTTTAGTTCTCTTTTAGTCATGATTTTTAGTGTTTTAAATTTATTATTGTTTGATTTATTTTAGCGTTTATTACCTTCAAGAATATTGTACTATTTTAGTGGATTTATACCCTGCCAATAAAGCTTATTATTATTATCATCATCATAATTGTCTTAATATCCAATTAAAGCTATTATAAAATGTAGTCCTAATTTTCTCTTTCTCTCTCTCTCTCTAAGCGAAAGAGAGAAAGTGAGTGCGAATCTTAGTTTACACACACACACACACACACACACACACACATATATATATATATATATATATATATATGATGGAAAAAATCTTAATTGGAAAAATTGTAGATAAAACCATGGAGAGAGAGAGAGAGAGAGAGAGAGAGAATCAGATTACTGCGGATGTTTTATCAAGCGTAAATATCCGGTGCTTTGCTATCTGGCAGAACTTAAGTAGAACACAGCAAAGCAAAAAATAATACCCCCCCCCCAACACACACACACGCTGTACACATAATGCACATTCAGATAAGATGTATGATGGATCTACATGACGGTGTTTCTTTTTACTGCAGTACGTGCAGTTAATGCAGAATACCGTGGTATAATTTTTTCTTTTTCCTCGTGGGTTTGCATTTTATATATATATATATATATATATATATATATATATATATATATATATATATATATATATATCTTACTATGAACCCTATAACCACTCAACAACAGTGGAAAGTAGAAAAGGAAGAATGTGTCGTGTTCCCAAATTAAAGGCTAGACAGGGCGTCCCTGGCTATGTGAGGTCGAGAGCACAAGAAACCAACTCCCTATTTCACCAGGCCCCACTCAAGAGAAGGGGCACAAGCTTGATCTTCGTGAAATGAGGAATCATCGCCCGGAACATTTGAAAGTTTGAAAGGTATATATATATAACTTGATTGAAGGGTTTGTTCTTGGGGAACCGCAAGTTAGTAAGGAATAAGAGGACTAGAAGGTGGTACATGTTTATTAGTCAGACGTTTCAGAAGTTCAATTTCCATCATCAGTGCTAAAAAATGAAAAGTTAAAAAGTGAACAAATATAGTGAATAAAGGATTTTATACAATATATTTATGCAGTCCCATAATAATAATTTAAAGTTAAAAAAGGTACATGAAATGTAGAGAGGTAAGACGATGGCTAAAATTTACAAATGTTATAGGGTGACACAAAAATTGAAAACAAATCTTACCGGTTATTATACGAGTGGGGGGGGGGGGGAAATCTAATTGTATAAAGGTTGGGAATGTTTGACTGTTGAAGTATCCATCATGTCAGAAGCCGGTGAGTGATAGCGGATTTCTTTTTCAGTAATGGTTCAGAAGAAATTATTTAGCTATGTTTAAGTTGAAGGCAGAACTATAGTCGTTGAGGGTTGGTTTTTGTACTAAGGATGTATAGGGATTCGAGGATGCGGAGGTCGGTTGGTTGGTATGCTGAATTGATAAGTTTGAAATTAAATTGGTGGGAAGCCGTGGGTGATTGTGGAGGTGGTAATGATCTCTTATTGCTAATTTTAGTGGTTTGTTTAAAGGTTGTAATGTTCTGGTAGAGATGCCGCGATGTTCGTCCACTCTTGTTTGATATTGGCGAATGGTACTGCCAATATAACTCGCTTTGCAGTGAGTACAGTTGAAACGGTAGATAGTGGACAAAACCAGGGGCTGGGTTTTTCTTTTCTTTATGGTTGAGATACGATTTGATGCTGTTGTTATTGGTGAATACAAATTGAAGGTTAATTTGAGGGTAAAGAGGGGCGAGTAGTTGGCGAAGTTCTGATTGTATTTTGTAACTAATATAGTCGTAGTGGGGAAAAGAAAAGTATGGTATATCTTTTTTAACGGTGGGGACTTTAAGGGGAGGGGGGATTGATAAATGTTGTTGAAAAAATTTCTAGTTAGAGATTGTAGTAAACGTTTTGGGAAAGAGTTATTAATGCTGAAATTGTGAATGAATTCTATTTCGTTGTGGAAGATAAGTAGGAGGAACAAAGTTGATAAGCACGGTGGATTAAGATTTTAATACTGTTAATTTTATATGTGAAGGGATGTGGCTTAAATAGTTAGTACCTAGGTCTGTGTATGTATATATATATATATATATATATATGTGTAGTTTTCGAATATGGACGTGCTGAATTTATTATTTTTTGTTACTGTTATATTTAAAAAGGGTAGGGTGTTGTTGGATTCGTCTTCTTTAGTGAACTTGATAGTTTGATGCTGGGAATTGAGATATTTAAGAAAAAGAGGGGCGTGGTTAGTATTGTGAAAGAGGGGAAAAGTGTCATCGACACTCGATGACACGTCGATGACACTTTTCTCCTTTTTCACAATACTAACCACGCCCCTCTTTTTCATAACTACCTCAATTCACAATTTCAGCATTAATAACTCTTTTCCCAAAACATTTACTAAATTCTCAACAAGAAATTTTCTCAATAACATTTATCGGTGCTACTATAGCATGATTCCTACCTCGATTCGGCGGTCTACCTTTTAATTATAGCTTCTTACCTTGTTTACTAATTGCTTGTTTACATTCCAATGTCCATCGCCCTTGACGATTGGTTAGGTTTAGTCATGATATTTTCGTTAGTTTTAACGAAAATATCGTGACTAAACCTAACCAATCGTAGGTAGACCACATACTACTATAGTAGCACCGAAACTATTTTTTAAATAAATAAAATTGAATAATAAATAGCATTTTATATTTATTATATTTTCATTTATACCTTGGATATTAATCACACTCTACAGTACTGTAGTTTCGAACCAAAACGGGTAGGAATCACCCTATAGTATCGAAGTCACCGGTAGGAATCACGCTATAGTAGCACCCATTTATCACCCCCCCCCTTAAAGTCCCCACCGTTAAAAAAGATATACGATACTTTTCTTTTCCCTACTACGACTATATTAGTTACAAAATAAATACACAGAACTTCGCCACCTACTCGCCCCTCTTTACCCTCAAATTAACCGTCAATTTGTATTCATCAATAATAACAGCATCAAATCGTATCTCAACCATAAAGAAAATTTCCAAACGTCTTACTAATAAACATATACCACCTTCTCGATCTCTTATTCCTTAATATATATATATTTTTTTTTTCTGTATGTGTGTGTATATATGTGCGCGCGCGCGTGTATTTTGCAGTTCGGTAATGAATCCCGGTAAGTACTCAATTTTTTTTACCACTATTATGGACTAAACAGTAAATTTTACGTTACGTATCTATAAATTCTATTTACCGACATTGTCTATTCCATTCCTCTTCTTTGACAGAATTCTCGACCATTAAAAAAAAAAAAAAGGAAATAAATAAGCCAATAAAAAACATTAAATTAAAACTTTTCCATCACGTTCTCAATTTATATCTTTTTTATTTATTTTCTTCTGTTCAACGTCATATGTTCTCCGATAGCTAGTCAATAAAAGCGAAATGCAAATTGTTCAAAAGAGCAGCTCAACTTTGATGAACTTCAAAATTACATCGAATTCCACACACACACACACACTATATATATATATATATATATATATATATATATATATATATATAATATATATATGTGTGGTGTGTGTGTGTGTGTGTTGTGTGTGTTGTGTGGTGAAATATATGTATAAATCAAGATAGCACACGGGAAGACTGGGAGCGGGGCAAAAGTGTTGCTAGTTCTATGTATTCACAAACAACGGCAACCTAATTGATAACATAGAAATATCTTCAGCTATAATATCTGATCACAACATTATATTGAAGTAACAACCAATATAAAAGTAACAGGAAAGGAAAAAACACGCGCTACAGAAAAAGGCAAATTTGAAAGTCCATAAATTGGGACGGTATTAGTTACATCCAGAATGGAGACAATAAACTGGAAAAAAAACTATCTTTAAGGAGAAGACATCGGAAGAAATGCTAATAACTCTCGAAGGGAAGATGCTAGAAATTGTGAAAAACATGTCCCCTGCGCCCTCCCCCGCCCCACACACACAAAAAAGAGGAAAGAAAAGCAGGTATGAGAGACAAATGAGATCAATGTTCCATAAGAGAAAGTGAGTGATTGAAAAATTAAGAAACTGCAGACATCATCAGAAAAATATTAAGTGACAAACTGGAGAGCGTAGATTGCGTCATACAGAGTCTAGTTGAGAACCATACAGAGAAAGAAGAAGAAGACGCTATAGAAGTGATAAAGGTTAAGTGAAAGTACTTCTACAATTTTGCAAAAGGGAAGATGAAAAAGCACGTGACTGTCGGACCTTTGAAGAATGAAAACAATGTTTTAGCCGATGATCTAAAGGAAGTATCTGAAACATTAAGAGCTCACCAGACAAGGGAGAATTACCGAGCATCGTGAAGAGAGCGAACATAGTTCCAATATATAAAGGAACGGATCGATCTGAGGTCAAAAACTATATAGACCAGTGTCGTTGACATCTTATTTCACCAAAATATTTGAAAGAATAGCTAAAGAAAAAATTTATGACATTTTGGAGATTCAGAAAAAAATAAATGATAACCAATGTAGATTCTGGTCAGGAATTTCGTGCCGATCACAGCTAATGGAACATTGTAACAACGTTATTAATGCGCTCGAAACCAATGAAAACTATGATGTGATATACACAGACTTTGTCAAGGCATTCGACAAATGTGACCATGGAATCATAGCGCATAAATTAAAATATATAGGAATAGCAGAAAAAAAATGGGAAAATGAATATATAATTTGCTTAGCGAGCGGCAGCATCTCATTACAGTCCAAGGATATCTCCATCAAAGTCAGAAGTCCTTAGTTCAGTACAACAAGGAACAGTATTAGCTCCATCACTATGCGTAATCATACTAACTAATATAAATGATGAAGTTACCAATGATAGCATAGTAATATCCTCTGTTGATGACACAAAAATTAGTAGAAAAATAAGAAATCCAAGGGATATAGGATCTCTACAAACAGACATGAAGAGAATGTACAATTGGTCAGAAGCCAACAACATGAAATTTAACACTGAAAATTTTCAATTGTTAAGGTACTGAAGAAGGAAGGACCTAAAATTCATGGAATATTATGCTCCAAATGGACAGGAAATTCAGAGAAACTGTAAGGCAAAAGATTTATGAGTTATAATTAGGAGTTATAATGACCTCTCTCTTCTTCTTTCCACTGGAGAGAAGAAGAGAGAGGTAAACCATCATTTACACTTGGAAAATAATCTCACTTTGAACCATAGAACCATTCAAACAACAGTGGAAAGAAGAAAAGGAACAACGTGTCGTGTTCCCAAACTAAGGGCTAGACAGGGAACATCCTCAACCCTGAAGGAAAACAGCTTTGTTGTGAGAGGGCCAAGACTGTTTAACTAGATGCCCAAGGAAATACGGAATACGACTGGTGTAGACGTAAAAATCTTGAATGGAAGACTAGACCCCTGGCTCAGAAAAATTCAAGATGAATCGGGAATACCTGGCGATGTGAACTGGAGAGCGCAAGAAACCAATTATCTACTTCATCAGGCCAACTCAAGAGGAGAGCCAACAAACCTGATCTCCGTGAAATGAGGACTCATCGAACAGTACACTTGAAAGGGTGAAGGTAAGGTATATATATATATAATATATATATATATATATATTTATATATAATATATATATATATACACACACATATATATGTGTGTGTGTGTGTGTGTGTGCGTGTGCGTGTGTGTTCACTTGAAGCTGCATGTCAAAACTTCCCATAACTACTTTGAAAAGAATAAACTTCGCTATATGAAATACAGTGCGTAAGATTTCCAAGCTTCTATATCCTTTTGGCGATATTAAATAACTTTGAAAGTTTAGTGTTCGAGAAGTTTATATCACCATTGCAGAATGTGTCTGAAGGGTCGATATTCGCGAGAAAAGTCTTAATTTACCCCTGAAGTAGATAAAGGAAAATAAATATAATCATGTACTGACTCCTTCTTTTGCTTGTTTGTCTATGCAATGTAATTGCTTATATATGTATATATATATATATATATATATAATATATATTATTATAATATATAGAGAGAGAGAGAGAGAGAGAGAGAGAGAAGAGAGAGAGATATGTACGGATACGAACAGTCCTTGTGTATAACCGTCCGTTACTTCAAATCTGCAATTACTATAATATTTGAACCGCAAGCAAATGTTGCATTTAGCTGCAATGAATATCCGCGATTCATCCCATTCATCTACGATAAAAATCATAACATGCCCAATCTTACTTGCAGGCTGGTATGAGTGGGTATACGGGTACTGAAAGAACATAAGTATTTCCCATATATATATATATATATATATATATATATATATATATATATATATATGGGATGAATTTCACAATAAACACGTGAAATGAATGAATGCTGCAAACCCACAAGGAAAAAGAAAAACGATTCTAGAATGTGCATTTATTCACTTTAAAAACAATTTCAATAACAGTGCGGGAATGTATAAAATTGACAATATCATGTTAAAATTTCTTTTGCCTCTCATTAACCCTTGTTAAGTATGTGCTAATTGTTTTGTTTTCCTGTACGTTGTATATATCTATGGTTATCTCGCCTTTTATCTTCATTCCCTGACAGAGGTGTAGCTATGAATACACGAAAGGCCTTGGAATCGTTTTTCTTTTTCTTGTGGGTTTGCAGCATATATATATATATATGAAAATTATTTCACGAAAGTAACACGTGAAAAATATTTATGATGAATAAAACCACGAAGGAAGGAAACACAAATGGTGCTCAAGCGCTTTCGTCTAATGACATCCTCAGGAACACTGAAGTACATAAAAGGGTGACAGCCTATATATAGGTTACAGAAAGAAAAAAAAAGAAAAATAAATAATATATATATATATATATATATATATAATATATATATATATGCAATAAACGGAGAAGTAAAAATAAAAATTAAAAATTAAAGGATTAACAGAGAGGCATACAGATTTGTAAGGAAAAAATATCGATTTTTAGCACAAGATCAAATGAATTATAAAATACAAATTTATACTGGAAATCTGCCCGGTTTTAACACTCTGCCTTTTTGGTTAAGTTTCGATGTATATAAAAATAAATGAAAATTAAAAGTTAATAAAGTAGCATACAAGTTTACCAAAGATTTAGCGTTCTACCCTTCTTATCTAAATCTGTTTTGAAGGAATTCAAAACAACAGGATCGAGTTGAAAAGACCTTTGCTTATGTTGAAGTTATTTGAAAGTTGGATAATGGCAGATTCAAGAATATTTCTATTAACAATGTTGCTAGAGTGGAATAAAACTGAAGCATTATTCCAATCAATACAGTGGGATAACTCTGACAAATGGACAAAAAGGGCACTGGACAACTGTCCTGTTCTAACGGAATATTGATGCTGTTTTATACGTGTGTGCAAATCCTTTCCCGTCTGACCTATGTAAAAGGAATCACATTGTTTACACCCAATTTTATAGATAATGCCTGAATTATTGGTAGGGCTATTTTTTACTATGATATTTTTCACAATATTGTTATATGAAAATACTACATTAATATCCAAAAGTTTAAGTACATTAGCAATGCCTAAAAAGCCCGGGAAAAATGGAAGTACTAAAATATTTTTGACAAAGTACGAGTGTTATTATTGACACGATAGAAAGTTCGTTTTGCCTTGTTGAGACAAGATTCCATAAACGCAGATGGATAACACAGATCACTTCCAATACCGTTGATTTTTTTCCAATTCGGCATCGATGTATTCCGGACTGGCGATCCTAAGGGCGCGGAGAAACATTGATGAAAAAATGGCCTTCTTAGTGGGGGTGTCATGTCTAGGCTGACCATATTTCCTTGAGACGAAAACGGGACATTGGGATGGTTATGAATAATAATTTATGATTGACCAATATTAAAGTATATTTATATTTTTTATTAAAAACGGGACAAACTTGACATTTTTATTAAAACGACGGGACGGCCAGGAAATATAAAACAAACGGTACTGTCCCGTTCAAAACGGTACGTATGGTCAGCCTAGTCATGTCCCGAGTAAAAGTGTACGTAGGACAAATTGTTTGTTGTTTTCCGATAGATACTAAACTTAAAACCTGGGCTTTCCCTATGTACACGCACATCCAAAAATGGGATTGAATTGTCTTGTTCCACTTCTAAAGTAAACTTAATGGAGGGGACTTGATCATTTAACTGAAGGAGGAAGTTATCCAGGTCACGATTCATGGGCCAGATACACAAAATATCGTCGACGTACCGCAACCAAGGGATGCCAACCCCCAGGATTCTCGGAATGTAAGTAATTTCGAAAAACTCCATATAAATATTGGAGAGAGGGGCGATAAGGGGTTGCCCATGGCCATCCAAAAACTTGTTGATAATACTCGTTATTGAAAGTGAATTTACAGTCTTTGATGCAAAGCTTAATAAGATCCAAAACCATGTGTGAAGGTAGTGGCAGGTCATACTTATGTAATTCTTGGGAGAGAAAGTCAAGCATATCGTCAATCGGCACTTTTGTAAACAATGAACACACGTCAAAACTGATCAATCTATCGTTAGTTTCAGTACGTGCATTATTCAATTTTTCAGTAAGATCCATGGAATTTTTTACATGTGAATCAGAGATAGTTCCGAGAATGGGAGACAAGACTTTGACAAGCCATTAGGAGAGTTTATAAATAATAGAGCCCACCGAGCTAATAATAGGGCGCATAGGGTTGCCAGGTTTGTGGGTTTTAATAAGACCGTAAAGGCAGAGTGTTAAAACCCGGGCAGATTTCCAGTATAAATTTGTATTTTTATAATTCATTTGATCTTGTGCTAAAAATCGATATTTTTTCCTTACAAATCTGTATGCCTCTCTGTTAATCCTTTAATTTTTATTTTTACTTCTCCGTTTATTGCATATATATATATATATATATATATATTATATATATATAATATATATTTATTTATTTTTTCTTTCTGTAACCTATATATAGGCTGTCACCCTTTTATGTACTTCAGTGTTCCTGAGGATGTCACTAGACGAAAGCGCTTGAGCACCATTTTGTGTTTCCTTTCCTTCGTGGTTTTATTCATATATATATATATATATATATATATATTATATATATATATATATATCAGGGCTGGTAGGTCGGACCCGGGTTAATTGAAAGTGAGATAAGACCCGGACCCGGACCCGATAGTGAATTAGAAAAAAGATCCGGACCCGGACCCGATAGTGAATTAGAAAAAGATCCGGACCCGGACCCGAACCTGAAAGTGAATTTAAAATTGACCAAGACCCAGACCCGACCCGAAAGTGAAGGACCCGCACAGCCGGGTTTTTAGTTTACAAAATTTATGTGTGCGCCTTTAGATTTGGCAACAATGTATTGAATTATCACTCCACCCTCCAAATGACTCACTGGAAGTGGAGAGTTAACGGTGACGGAAGAATAGTCTAATCCTAATATATTTTATTGTTTGTTTGTGAGTTGTGTAGTGTGTACTGTGTACATTGGTTGGTCTCCAGTGCTTCGTTTGCTATTTATTTGAATTTGCAATGCCTTTACAAGGTCTTTTTTTCGGTGGGGAGTGGTAGCAAAAAAACTAGCCTTACAAATGGATATTTTAAATATAATAATGTTGATAAAACATCTACATGCCAACTTGAAAAGTGTGGAAAAGTGTATAGTGGCAATCATGTGACAAACCTAAAGCGACACCTAAAATCGTGTCACCCAGACATATATCGTAAAGTCGAGGATCATGATAAAAGCCTACCTAGCACTAGCAGTACTTCGAAAACTCAAATACAAACTAAGGGAATGAATGTAGGCCAAACTAGTGTTAAAAACTTTTTTAAACAAATTAAAGTTGGAGTTCACCCGCAACTTCATAGAAAAACTTTAGAAAATAGCTTTATTTTGTGGGTGACAATAGACGGGCGGTCTTTCAGCATTGTAGAAGATATTGGATTTAAAATTTTGGTTGAACCATTTCTATCTACAAGTACAATGAATATAAACATGAACAGAAAAAATCTTGCTACTTTGACTCTCGATAGAGCAATAGCTGAAAAAAATAAGTTAAACCTACTTCCTAAAAAAAAAAGGTTTCATTTAAAAGTAGATTGTTGCAGTTGCTTAGATAGAGGATTTTAGGTATTCAAACCCAATATGACTTTGAAAACAAAACTGAAGTGAAAACATTGGCTGTCAAGGAACTTCACTGCTCGCATACAGGTAAAAATTACTTACATTTCACACAAAAAATTATTTACATTTCACACAAAAAATTATTTTACATTTCACACAAA
Organism: Bathynomus jamesi; assembly: GCA_023014485.1. Lineage (NCBI taxonomy): Eukaryota > Metazoa > Arthropoda > Malacostraca > Isopoda > Cirolanidae > Bathynomus > Bathynomus jamesi. Next base: position 158,060 of record JAJOZX010006926.1, on the reverse strand, counting down.
TATATATATTATATATATATATATATATATATATATATATAATATATATATATATATATATATATATATATATATATATATATATCTCGTACAATATTACAGTATATGTAAAAGAATGTTACTTTAACTCTAAATCAGTAATAAATAATTAATTTGATAGATGTTTTGAAACAAAGCATTCAGTCTGTGTTAACCGAGTACGACTTGGGATCTGCACAAGTTGTATCCATTGCAACAGACAACGGGTCCGATATAATCAAGTGCTGTCGCCTTTCCATTTGAGTTCACTCAAAAAAATATTGAAATTGTTTTCACAAAATTAATTAAAATTTAGAAAAAGGGGGCTGAAGAGAGCAATCATACATCGTACTTTGCCCCTTAGCAATGCGTGTATAACTATACCTAGTTACTATTAAATATTAATACAATTAATACACCTCTTTCAAACATTTCCAAAATCGGATTAATTAATATATATGGTTAGGTTACTACCGTATAGCCATATAATGTTTTACTATGTTTCAGAAAACATGTTAATGTAGCTACGGTAGCAGTCTTATTACCTATCCTATACCAGATTATAATTATTACATTTTTAATAATGGACCCGACCCAGACCCGGGTCATATACTGAAAGATGCGACAGGACCTGAAAGTGAACTTTCGAGTCCGACCCGGACCCGGACCAGGACCCGAAAGTAAATTCGAAAAATGACCCAGACCCGGACTCAGACCCGAAAGTAAATTAGAAAAATGACCCAGACCCGGACCCGAGCCGAAAATGAGAGACCCGCACAGCCTGATATATATATATATATATATATATATATATATATATATATATATATATATATATATACACATCAGACATAGGGTAATTGTAATTGTAATTGTAAGTGATTGTAGTTAATTACTTTTTTGATGTAACTGGTAAGTAATTGTAATTGAAATTAAGGACCTTTTCCAGTTTGTGTACCGTTTTTCATATAATTTATTTTTGATTGGTCATACAACCGCCGTCGATTATACAACTTTTTAAGAGAGGTAAGTTCTTGATAACCTAACCTAACCTAACGTAACCTAACCTAACGTAACCTAACCTTCTGTTTTACTCTATGCTGTGCCTAACAGAAGCAAAGAAACACTAGAAAGTTGCATAAAAGCCAACATTGTAGAAAACGGTACATAAACTGGAAAACGTCCGAAATTAATTACAGTACATTGGGAAACCAAGTTAATTGATACAATTACAGTCAATTATATGAATATTAAAGTTAATGGATTATACTTATAGTTTAAACTACTTGCTCATCATGTCTCAAGGAGCTTTTTTTTTTAAATATAATATTATTCTTTTTATTTGAAATAAAATGTTCCATTTATTTCAAATGTTCCTAACTAAAGTGCCATTTTTTTGGTCCTTATTATTTTGATAAAATAAATGCCAGTTCTTTTGTCTTATATTAGTATTTTTTGAGTGCCTTCTCTTTGGTTTCATTAGACCATATCACATACGTATGTCCAATGTCTATTTGTTCATAGCAAAAACTGCTTGATGAGAAATACTGTTCCGAGCAATGTTAAATGAGTACATCTTATTGACCTAATATTATCTTCTAGTCTTCATTCAAGATTATGTCCAAAATTGAAAATGGAACTGAAATACGTCGGTAGAAAAGCATGACATAAATCAAAAAGTGTGTATTTATGAAAAAAATGCAATTCTTTGTACATTTAATTGTAATTAATTACTGTAATAAGTAATTGTAATTGAGAATATGTCAAATAATTGTAATTGTAATTAATTACATTGACGAAGTAATTGCCCCATGCTTGATAATATGCAAAAGTCAGGTGCAAAAGTCAGGAGTCAAAGGAGTCAGAGAGAATGGATCTTTTCAGTTTTATGACCGCCAATATTTTTAAATAAAAATTATAATTCAGGCCAAACTATATATATATATATATATATATATATATAGTTTGATTATTGCAATAACATTTCCACACGTACACCTTTAAGTTGAATTAAATGCAAAATCTATTTACATACACATTAAATGTAGTTTAATATTTAAATCTGTAAAATAGAAATGACTGTATGATAGGGAGGAAAAAGTCCTAATGGAATTAAATCGAAGTGGATTAAAATCTATGTTGCCTCTATTACTCCATGTAATTTCCATTACTGATAGGGGATTGGATTGGAATAAATTTTATTTTAATGTTTAGGTATTCTAATGAACACGATTTACAGTAGTTAACCTTCAAATTTAGATTATAGAAAACAATTGTTATGGAATTAACGACATCGTATAAAATGACGCATTCTATCTCTATTAATTTGGCGTTTTGACTTGTATATATATATATATATATATATTCTAAAAGCTGTAATCAGCCAGCTGATGTTAGGTTTAAAATGTGAGGGGAAGTAATTGAGGAAGTACAAGAGTTTAAATATTTGGGTCAAACTATCACCAGCTACTTGAGTGATGACTCAGATATAAGAAAATCTCGAAGCCTTTGTGCTAAAGCGAATATGACTATAAGGAACTTCCGGTTCTGTACAAGTGAAGCTAAAGACACTCTCTTTCGTACTTTCTGCAGTAATATATACGGACAGCAACTCTGGGTGAATTATAAAAAAGGTTCTGGCAGAACCCTAAATTTGCTGTACAACAGGTCTTTTAGACTCTTACATAAATTACCACCGAGATGCTCAGCTTCGCAAATGTTTGCTACCCGCAATGTCCCGAGCTTCTCTGAGGTAACAAGACGTGCTCAATACAGTCTAATGCAAAGAATTAACAAATCAACCAACCCGATTATCCAAGCTATCCATGAGTCCTGCCGTTTGTCCTCTAAGCTATGAAATTCTTGGTACGAAAACGTGTCTGTCTGTAGCTCCATTTAACTCCGACATTACTGTATTATTTCTAATCAATTGTATATATTTCTATCCTTAGTATATGAACTGTCACTGTATTAATAATATTTGTCATATAGACTATAGTCTGCCAATAAACCTTTTCATTTTCATATATACAGGGTGTTTGAAAACTTTCTGTACAAATTGTAATGGGGGATAGGCAACACCAAGACAAACCCTTTTCGTCTATAAGTGTATGTCCGCTGACGTCACCATTCGGCGCGAGAGGGCGCCGCTGCAATTGGCTAAAAGGTGAAGTGGGCTAGACTCGCGCTTGCCGCGGGCATTCTTAAATCGGACGTAGTACGCGTGACATGGAGCGCTTCACGACTGCTGAGATGGCTGACATGCATATGGTGTATGGGGCTGCCAATGGAAACGGAAGAGCTGCTGTGAGGTTGTACCGACAGCGTTTCCCAAACAGACGTGTGCCAAACCACCAAACGTTTGCGCATTTGCATCGGCGACTGCGAGAAACTGGAACATTCCATGCAAACATGCATGACACTGGTCGGGAGAGAAACGTGCGCACTCCTGACATGGAAGAAGAAATCCTACGGCGATTTGAGGACAATCCAAGCGCAAGCACGCGAGGTGTTGCACGTATCCTCGGTGTGAACCACGACCTGGTCTGGAGAGTGTTGCACGAGCAGCAGTTACATCCGTTTCATCGTCAGAGAGTCGAGGCATTACAACCTCGGGATTACCCTCTTCGTGTGGAATTCGCACGCTGGTTTCTGCAGCAGACAGCGGTGCAGCCTAATTTTCCGGCTTATGTGCTGTCTCAGATGAGGCCTGTTTCACACGTGAGGGTGTGTTTAACATGCACAATTCTCACGTGTGGGCGCACGCAAATCCACATGCTACACGGGTGCATGCTCATCAAGAACGGTTCGCCGTCAATGTTTGGGCGGGTATCGTCCATGGCAAGTTGATTGGGCCGTACCTGCTGCTGCCCGACTCGACGGGCGGGTTTATCTCCCGACCAGTGTCATGCATGTTTGCATGGAATGTTCCAGTTTCTCGCAGTCGCCGATGCAAATGCGCAAACGTTTGGTGGTTTGGCACACGTCTGTTTGGAAGCGCTGTCGGTACAACCTCACAGCAGCTCTTCCGTTTCCATTGGCAGCCCCATACACCATATGCATGTCAGCCATCTCAGCAGTCGTGAAGCGCTCCATGTTACGCGTACTACGTCCGATTTAAGAATGCCCGCGGCAAGCGCGAGTCTAGCCCACTTCACCTTTTAGCCAATTGCAGCGGCGCCCTCTCGCGCCAAATGGTGATGTCAGCGGACATACACTTATAGACGAAAAGGGTTTGTCTTGGTGTTGCCTATCCCCCATTACAATTTGTACAGAAAGTTTTCAAACACCCTGTATATATATATATATATATATATATATATATATATATATATATATATATATATATATATATATATATATATATATATGACGTTATGACAAAAATATCGTAAACACCAAAAGGATATCCTCTCGCATAGATAGTCCCCTTGAGGCATTCAGAGGAGTATTTGATGAAATTGAGAAGTGTTGGTACATTTTTTCTTGTGTATATTAAGAAAAAAAAAAACAATAATGAAAAGCGTAAAAAGTTAATTGGTTATTTATTAAATGTGAAATGGAAAATTAACGTTTACATAAATGTTAATAATGTTCGAGCGATAATGTTTGTGTTGAAAGCTATTTTTTGAAAAATAACTTTAACAAATTTTGAATGATAATTGAAAAATGGTGTCGTATAATTTGGATTCGTTTCTTTTCGCACTTACATGGTGCGAACTATTTTTTTCAAATATTGTTCAAAACAGTGTCGACTGTAAGTATATATATATATATATATATATATATATATATATATATATATATATATATATATATATGAGTATTTTTTTCCCAGTAATGAAGTTTAGGACGAGAATTTCTGAAACGTTATTCGTGCATTTATAAAAGAAGTGATATAGTATTTGTTTAATGTACAGACACTTATACAGAAGTTCTGCAAAGATCTTGTATAAATATATGCAAAATTATATCGTATACGAAGTGCAGTCAATAAATTCGAGGAATTATTTAATTAAAACGCAATAATGTTGATTCCGCGAATTTATTGACTGTACCTCGTACATTCGCGATTGTCTGGAAGGGAATTGTGATAGTCATGTGATCGGATATAAAAACAGTGAGAACAGGATTTAGGTAGGAGGATACACACCCACACCTAAAAAAATAGAACATGAAAACTACAAATTTTTCGTGTGTAAGCACTGTAGGCATGAATAGTATCCGCAAAAATAATGCCCGTGTAATAAATGTGTGTGTGTGTGTGTGTGTGTGTGTGTCCTATAAATGAGGGTAGTGGGTTACCTTTCACTTCTATTAACTTAAATCTGCCCTAAAATCTGTTTTAATCCTCTCATTCATTTCATATTAATCCACCCAATTCATATTACACGTTCATAGAAAGGAATCCAGAGAAATACAAAGGAATACAAAAGCATACAAAGGATACCAAAGAGCAACAGACCTGCAGCTGGTCCCTACGAGACTGTCTGTCTAAGAAGGGAGGTAAAGAGAAGAAAGAAAATTTAAAAATAAATACAAATTTCTAAGTAAAACAAAGAAATGAGGTTGAAAGAAAAGAAGAAATTTAAAGATAAGTTCAAATTTTAAAGTAATTAGCAGCGAATTTAAATTCTAATTCTACAGGGTGTTCGAAAAGTCCCGTCACCCCTACAAAATGTATATTGTAATACCAATTTTATTTTTGTGTATTAATTGTATTATATGTGGTAGGTGTAATTTAAAAACAAGTCACTAGCAACAATTATTTTATAATTACAGTAAATACAGTTACTAATTACAGTTACTAATCAAGAATACTAATCATCGCTTAATTCATTAACAAATGACGGGAGGTATGGTTTCATGCCGAGATCTTTTGTCATGTGATCTCTCATTGTGGACATGGGGACTGCAAGTTCTTGTGATGGTTTCCGAAGTGATTTTTTTTCGGTGAACGAGCCACCGATGCAATCACACCTTCACATTGTTCTGCTCGCGTTGTTGGTCTTCCCGACCAGCTTTTTCACCCAGCGTAATACCGTCTTGTTTGGTAGTGCAGCCTTATTGAATCGTGTGTTGAAGTCATTCTGGATATCATGCATCGTTTTGCCAGTATGTGCCATTTCATGAACCCATGTGCTCATCACTATCCTTTCGTCCAGAGTGTAAGTGGACTGGTCTGCCATCGTTCACACAACTCTAATACCTGGACAAAAAAAGATGTCAATGAATCACATGTAAATTCAGTTAATCACACAAAAATAAAATTGGTATTACAATATGTACACTTTGTAGGGGGTGACGGGATTTTTCGAGCACCCTGTAGAATACATTTAGGCGCTAACAGATGCTTCTAACTGAAGGTTTAAGACAAGATAAGCATCTAGTCTCTTTTTAAAGGACTCCACCGAATTACTTTGAACTACGTTGGCTGTCAATCCTTTCTACAAATTTTGTAAGTAAAATCCATGTTAACATATTAAAATGAATGAGATATTGCTTACACACACACACACAAACACACACACACACACAGTATTATATATATATATATATATATATATATATATATATATATATATATAAATTAATTAAAGAGTTAAAAACTGGTTCTGCGTCAGGGGTAGATGACCTATCGAATGAACACTTAAAATATGCCAATGACGTGGTATGTCTGCATATATCACTGCTGTTCTCAGCCATGCTTGCTCATAGCTATATCCCTTCAGAGTTCATGAGAGTATATATCTTGCTCCTGGTCAAAAATAAGTATGGGGACATTCTATCCAGCAATAATTACAGACCTATTGCTGTCGCCCCCTGCTTCTCGAAACTATTAGAAAAACTCTTGTTACACCGATTAAATGATTACTTATGGACATCTCCTAATCAGTTTAGTTTTAAAAGGTCCCACTCAACTGATCTGTGTATATATTTATTGAAGGAAATTATATTTAAATACACTTACAGTGATTCAACTATTTATAGCTGTTTCCTAGATATAAGTAAGGCATATGATAGAGTGAACCACAATATTTTATTTAAAAAACTAGAAGAAAGGAAAGTTCCCATGTACATATCAAATTTATTGAAATTTTGGTATTCCCACCAATCTTTTACTGTGAAGTGTGGCAATGTACTATCCGAATGTTTTGGTTCCTCTTGCGGGGTGAGGCAAGGCTCCTTGCTCTCTCCTCTGCTGTTTAATGTGTATATTGATGGATTAATTGCTTCACTTAATGAGGCAACAGTTGGATGTTGTGTAGATAACACAAGGATAAATAACTTAGTTTATGCCGATGATATGGTGTTAATAAGTCCCTTCGTCTCTCGGCTAATAATGTCTGCGAAGTGTATTCGCAGAAACATGATATTCTTTTTAATGTTACAAAAACTAAAGTTATGAAATTCCATCCTAAAAGCTGTAATCAGCCAGCTGATATTAGGTTTGAAATGAGAGGTGAAGCAATGGAGGAAGTACAAAAAGTTAAGTATTTGAATCAAACTATCACCAGCTCCTTGAGTGACGACTCAGATATAAGAAAACAATATCGAAGCCTCTGTGCCAAAGCGAATATGACTACAAGGAACTTCCGGTTTTGTACAAATGAAGCTAATGAAACGCTCTTTAGTACTTTCTACAGTAATGTACACGGACAGCAACTCTGGGTGAATTATAAAAAGAGATCCTGGCAGAACCCTAAATTTGCTATATAACAGATCTTTTAGATCCCTACATAAATTACCCACGAGATGCTCAGCTTCGCAAATGTTTGCTACCCACAAAGTTCGGAACTTCGCCGAGGTAACAAGACGTGCTCAATACAGTCTAATGCAAAGAATTAAAAAATCAACCAACCCGATTATCCACGTTATTCATCAGTTCTGCCGTATGTCTTCTAAACTATGAAATTCATGGTATGAAAACGTCTGTCTGGAGCTCCACTTAACTTCGATATTACTGTACTATTTCTCATTAATTGTATTTCTACCCTTAGTATTTGAATTGTCATTGTATTCTGTTGTCAGTTCGTTTATTAATATTTGTCATATGGATTATGGTCTGCCAATAAACTCTTTCATTATCATATACAGGAAGTTTCAAGTCGAACTGAGAAATAGGGAAATTGGCGGAATTTGTAGTTCGTATATGGTATTTGGTATTTCTAGGGTCGACCTGAAACACCCTGTATAACTATATATATATGTTGATATTGTCACTACTTGTACTTTTTCTTTTTATTTCTTTTTTTTCTTTTTGTAGTGTTGGTTGTGGGTAATTTTTAGTATTACTTTTTTCAGTACGTTTTTTATTTTTATTTCTCTTTAAGTCATGATTTTTAGTGTTTAAATTTATTATTGTTTGATTTATCTTATCGTTTATTACCTTCAAGAATATTGTACTATTTTAGTGGATTTATATCCTGCCAATAAAGCTTATTATCATTATCATTATCATTATCATTATTAATATCATTATCATCATATATATATATGGTTGTAAGTTCTTTTGAGAAACCTTTTACGAGGTCGCAGCCAGAATGAAAATTTAAAGGGTGAGAACAGAAGCCAATATATATATATATATATATATATATATATATATATATATATATATATATATATATATATATATATGTTAAACACAGACCGTGCATGGAACAAGGAACTCTTCTGGGAAAATTAAATCCACTATAGTCCGAATAAGTATTTGTCATTTACCATTACTTATTCGGACTATAGTGGATTTAATTTCCCAGAAGAGTTCCTTGTTCCATGCACGGTCTGTGTTTAACATATAATGTTCTCAGGGAACCATTCTGAGTTTGTGTATATATATATATATATATGTTAGAACCTGCCAAAGTGACCACCCGACTAAATTGACTATTTTTCTGAGTAATGGCAAAAATTTAGCGTAAAAATTTCTCAGTATAGTGACCACCTGCATATTGCAAAAGGGGATTGATTTTACCCAGTTAAAAATAATTTTCGTACAAAATTTAATATGTTAAAGTGATCTTACTTCTTTAAACGAAATACAAATGGCAGAAAATTTAATCTTGTCTTAACTCATACCAAAATTTCCGGAAAATTTTTTCCAAAGTTAAATAAATAAATAGAAATAGAAATAAATAGAAATTTAAACAAGAAAGTTTCAGTAGAAAAATGCATCGTTTTTTGGGAAAATTAGTTAAAAAAATCCGTTTTAGATGTGAAGCACGTGATTAAAAAAAGCTTCTCGGTTTGTTCTTCAAAGACATACTAATTTTTTCTAAAGTGACCACCTGCCTAAAATAACCACTTTTTCAGACCTGGTTGTGGTTACTTTAAGAAGGTTTTAATATATATTATATATATATATATATATATATATATATAATATATATATATATACTCGTACATATATATGTATGTATATATTATCCTGTTTCCCTTTGACTGTTACACCCAGTCCTTATACCTTTTACCTCAATCTATTGATAAGCCATCACAAAAATTTCAGACCTCTACATAAAATACTTTTTCCACAGCTGAAGGAACAATGAGGTATGGTGAAAAAAACGAATATCATAAATCCTAAATGTGCATAGCTGTACCTGACAACTATTCTAAGACTTGTAGTAGTTTCCTTAGCCAAGGGATAATCTGTTAGTCTCTGAAAAACGTTAGATGATATAGGCTACACCCACCTTAAATACTGGTTTTTAAACTTACCCTTCAAATTATGGTTCTAACTAACGGTGAAAAAGCGGTGATTGAAAAGTGTTTCTTGGAAAAAAGATGGACTGGGACAAGAATTTTGAGGGAATTTCCAGGAATAACTTTTAATGTTACGTCTGTGAATAGAATAATTAAAAAACTTAAAGCAACCGGTTCGACGGCACGGAAGCGTGGAAGTGGTCGGCCTAAAACAGTTTACACTCAAGACAATATAGCAATGATCGAAATGATGAGCCTATCTCAAGAGGATCGACCTGAGTCACATTGCTTCTGAGAGGAAAATTGCAAGAAATTTAGGTTCAGTCGAAGTTCCATACAAAGAATGCAGAGAACGGTGGGACTTAAAGCATTTAAAAGGATTCGTGTTTCAAGACGTGACAGCAATGTAAGAGCTAAAAGAAAAATTCGTTGTAGAAAATTGCTTGATAGATTTTCGTCCAATGATGTCAAAAAAATAGTTTTTGCAGATGAAAAAGATTTCACCATCGAGATTGCTCGAAACTCCCGGAACGATGTTGTTTATGGTCGGCGTAAGAAAGACATTCCTCCATCGAGACTTTACCACCAGAAAAGTCGGTTTTCCAAAAAAATCATGGTATTAGCGGGTGTATCGTGGAATGGAAAGACGAAAATTCATTTCATTTCAGAAAATAAAATAAATTAATTCAGAAACCTTTGTAAATCTCTTCGAGGAGAATCTTTTGCCTGATTGTCGGCGTCTGTATTATGGAAACGATTTCATACTCCAACAAGATGGTGCTACAGCTCATACTAGCAAGTTCACACAGGATTATCTACAACAGAATGTAGTCAACTTCATTGGAAAAAACGACTGACCCCCCCGCAATCATCTGATTGCAATCCCATGGATTATTGCATATGGAACACTCTAGCAGAGAAGATTTATGAAGGCCAAACAGAAAAGTTTACAGAAATGCAATTAAAGAAAAAAATACTCGAATGTTGGGACAAAATAACATTAGCAGAAATCAGAAAATGTATCATGTCGTGGAAGAAAAGGTTAAGATTAGTTTGTAAACAGTACGGCGGACATATTGATCATATTTGTTGATAAGATGTAAATAATAAAATTTTTTCAGTTTATGATATTCGTTTTTTCACCATACCTCATTGTTCCCTCAGCTGTGGAAAAAGTATTTTATGTAGAGGTCTGAAATTTCTATGATGGCTTATCAATAGATTGAGGTAAAAGTTATGTAAATTTTGGAAGTGTGAACTGCATATTTTTGAAGTTATTGATATACAGATTGATATACAGATTGTCTTTTATTTATTTATTTTGGGAAAGGGCGTATCTCTTTATTTGAATCCCTCCCACCATTGAAGGTTTGTTTGTTTTTTAATTCCGTCATACGTGTCTGCATCACAATCTCCTTCTAGCCAATGGATGATATATAAGGTATCACAAATATATATTTTAATCCTGTACAAGATTTTTACAGAATTTCTTTGAGTAAAACAGAACGAATTAAAATTTTGATTGTTATGTTCAGGAATTTCTCCTCGTGTGCAGAAACGTTCCTTAATACTTATGTCGTTTCTATTCATTATATATATAATATATATATATATATATATATATATTATATATATATATTATTATATATATAATATATATATATATATATATATATATATATATATATATATAGGCATTAATTCAGTTTCATGCCACGAAAATTTATTGGCGATAATCACGTGATTTATGATATACATTAAGGATAAATTGTGGGCTACGTCTGATGGATGTGGTTTAAGCCTTTTAGGTTGAGTTGGGTTTAGTTACGTTTCGAGCTCAAAACTAAAACCTTTATCGAGCATTGCCATGGGTTAAGTTAAAAGGAAGGCTAGGGTATATATATATATACACACACACACATTTTAGGTGGTTACTTTAGGTGAGTTTGAACGACGGTTCAGGATCGACCCGCGGTCGACCCCTCTGCAGCATCCCGCCTCATTTGCGGGATTTGGTGAAGGAGGGAATTGCTGTCTGATCTCCTCCTGCCCTCGTAGCCAACCACGCAAGGCTGGTCAGAGACTTTGCAAAGGAATCTGTTCAGCTGATTCTTGAAGTTATTCAGGTCGGTGTGGTGGAGATTCCTCACTTCTTTTGGTAGGACAATGAAAAGCGTTGGGCCTCTTATTCTGAGGGTATTTTCCATCCTCGTTTTCATGGCCCCTTGTCCTACCGCAGCTGGGACCGTACAAAATCTGCCTCTTCTCTCATTCCAGTTTGTTTCTATTTCATTTCTAAGGTTAGGGACAGAGCCCTCAAGTATTTTCCATATGTATATTATTGTGTACCGCTTGCGCCTTCTTTCGAGAGAGTAGAGTTTCGGGGATTGTAGTCGAGACCAGTAGTCTTCACCTTCCGTTTCCTCTATCTTAGACGTAAAAGTCCTTTGTATAGCTTCAATGTTCGCAATGTCTCGTTTTCTGTATACTCAATTATTGGTAGGACTAGACTTTTCCATAATTTGAGCATGATGTTTGCTTTTCTGTTGCGGAAGCTCCTCCAGATGATTCCCATTATTTTTCTAGCCGTTGTAATTTTGGTGTTATAGTGCTCTCTGAATTCTGCATCCGACGACATTATTACTCCAAGATCCCTAACTTGTGGATTTGGTGTTATCTGTTTGGCTTGCATAGTTTTGTACCCTTTTTTCTGTAGCTCCTTGTTATTATCATATCTTAGAAGTTGGAATTTTTCTTCGTTGAACTTCATATTGTTGTCTTCTGCCCACTGGAATAATGTTTCAATGTCATTTTGTAATTTTCTTATGTCACCTTCGTTCAATATTTCCTTACATATCTTTATGTCATCTGCGAAGCATCATACAATACTGTCTTTAATATCTGCATCAATATCTGCAATCATTATTATGAACAGCAAGGGAGCTAATACTGTCCCTTGTGGGACAGAGCTCACGACTTCCGAGACTTCCGATTTAACTCCGTTTACCACCACTCTTTGTGTTCTTTGCTTCAAGAAATTAACTATCCACCTTCCTAGGTTTCCAGTAATTCCTGTATTCTTAAGTTTGTGTGCTATGATTCCATGGTCACATTTATCGAAGGCTTTAGCAAAGTCCGTATATATTACATCTATGTTTTGTCCTCGACACAATGTTTCCAGTATTTTCTCCCGGTGGTCTAGTAGCTGTGATAGGCATGATCTTCCAGCCCTGAAGCCATGTTGATTTGGGTTGTATAAGTCTTTTTCTTGTAGGTAGTAGGTATGATAGTTTTGCCTCTAATTATACGTTCAAAACACTTTATAAGGTGTGAGGTGAGAGCCACTGATCGATAGTTCTTGGGCATTGCTCTGTTACCACCTTTAAATAAGGGGGCAATGTTCGCGTTCTTTAAGGGGAGTGGAATTTGTCCTGTGTCGAGTGATTTCCTCCATAGTAAGTATAGCGGTTTGGCAATACTCGCTTTGCATTTCTTCAGAAACGTGGCACTCCATGCGTCTGACCATGGGGCTGAATTGTCGCGTATCTGTGATAAGGCCGTAATTACATCTCCTTCCGTCAACTCGAAGTCCATTAATAGGTTTGTGCCAGAATTTGTTCTTGGTCGATTTGTATTTATGTCGAAAAATTCGTCTGGGTTTTCCACTTCCATCTCGGACTTAGGGGTGCTAAACACAGAGTTAAATTGTTTCCTAAGCAGTTTGCTTGTTTCTTTCGGGTCATTTGTGTATTCGGTCTCCCCGTCTATCAACACTGTATTTTCCTTTTCGCAAACGTGAAGAAGTATTTTGGGTTATTTTTTATGTTTTCTGCTACACTGTTTTCCTCCTCGTTTGTCTTATGTATGAATAAATGCAAAAAACTTCACTTTTTTTTCTACGTGAAGGTCAAAATATGATAATAAAAACCCACTCTAATAGACAGAGTTTATTTCCACAACAGTTTCGATGCCCACTGGCATCCTCTTCGGGTGGATACAGAAAAACGAATGAACCAAAAACAAGAGGGAAAACAGTCCAGGGACCATTAAGAAATTCGCACCCAGGTTAGATCCCGTTCTCCCGACACTGAAAGGGCATTTTATTAAAGGGACCTGTTTATAAGTACATTCGCACAAATTTAAAACTATCTTCTTCTTCTATACATACAGATTCTATTATTTTTTTTACATAATTATTGCATTTATTATTAAATTTATTACATTTAATATTGCATTATTATTTATTACAGAAATTATAAATTTATTATTACATTGTTGTTTATTATACAGAAATTATAAACCGGAAAACGAATAAAAAAGGCGAGAAGGAAACAATCCAGAGACCATTAAGAAATTCGCACCTAGGCTAGATCCCGTTCCCCCCCACCCCAGAAGGGGTGTTTTTGGTTCATTCTTTTTTCTGTATCCACCCGAAGAGGATGCCAGTGGGCATCAAAACTGTTGTGGAAATAAACTCTGTCTATTAGAGTGGGTTTTTATTATCATATTATGTATGAATGTTTGCGTTAGGTCCATTTCTTTTCCGCCAAATTTCCTCTCTAGTTTGAGTCACTTTGCATCAGTTCTGCATCTGTGGAGATGTTTTACAGTTTGTCTTCGTTTCCTGAATAGTGTCCTGATTTTCCTCTCGAGCTTGCTACGTTTTCTTTCCTGTCTCTCTGGAATATGTTTCAGTATTATAGGTTTGGTTTCAGTTTCTATTATACAGGGTGTCCCAGAAGTCTTGGAGGGGTTTTTATGTGGCTATAACAAAGAGTGGCTATTGTGGAACTTTATTTGACAAACAACTCTTCCATTGTTGCCGCTCAAAGAGTTTTTCGATTAAAATTCAACACACGTTCTGCTCCTTCTGATCGAGCTATTCGACGTACGTCGCTAAATTTCGTATGAGAAACCATACCATACTGGGCGTCCTCGGACAAGACGAAGATCAACTCGGGTTGAGATGGTTCGTAAAAACGTTGAGGAAAATCCACATCAGTCCGACGACGCAGCCAGGAACTAAACACTTCAAGAAGTTCCTTATATCGAATTTTAAGAGAGGATATCAATCTTCACCCGTACAAAATTCAAATTGCTCAAGAAATTAAACCACAAGATCATCGGATAACGTACGCTAATGCGATTTTAGATTTACGCAATGAAAATGAAGATTTTCACCAGCTATTAAATTTGTAATTAAAATCGCAAAAAATATATTTTCAAGTGTTACAAACCTTGTTTTATTTGATCCCCAAACAAAAAGTTATAGCCAAATAAAACCCCTCCATGACTTTTGGGACACCCTTTACATAGTATTTCTTGTGGAGTCTTCTCGTGAAGTAGCAATTCCCAATTTACCTCCTTTAAATCTTTATTTACATTTTCCCAATTTACTTTCTTTGAATTTATGTTTAAGCCTTCAAATATTCCATCGGCCTCTCTACGATGCGTTTTCGGACCTCTGGGTGCTAACTTCAATTGTATATCGATTAGGTTATGGTCGGAGAACTTTGTGTGCGTTACTTTTTTATTTATTAGTACCTCGTTGTTATTTGTCAAGATTAAATCCAAAACGTTCTCTTTTCTCGTGGCTTCACAGATTTCCTGGGTAAGGCGTAATGTTCCATAATATCCAACATATCTAATAGCATTGTTGCTTGGGTTCTACCATCTTTAGTAATGTCATTATGAAACTTCTCGACATATATATATAGCTTCGTCATTTTTCTTCCATGTTATGAATGGGAAATTAAAATCTCCGAAAATTAGAATATTTGTTGCTGGAGTTTCAAGTAATTTCAATACCCGGTATGTTTTCTATTTCATTTGTAGCAAATTGGAATTCACTTTTTGTAGTGTTTGGCGGTCTGTAGATGTTCATAATGGTTAGGTTCATATATATATATATATATATATATATATATATATATATATATATATATATACACACACACAATAGGTTACGCCAGGTAAGGTCAGGTGCCATAGAGTTAATCGAATTATCAATATAGTGTATAATGACGCCCACGGAGAGTTAAGTAAGAATAGTTTAAGTGAAGTTAAATTTTTTGTTTGCTTAACCACTAAGTTTAGCTCAGTTAACCATCAAGGTTAATTTCTATGAGGTTAAGTTAACTTTAGGTTATTGGGGGAGATGTACACCCTCCGTTTAGGTCTTTAGGATGTTAGGATTTGAACGTTGAGTGTGTTCCTGACTATGTTTATTAAAAAATTCTTACAGCTGTTGAAATCGGTGTCACCCAACCTGAATGGGCATCATACGAAAAATGTCTTATTAGAATGCCAGAAAAAGAACCAGTGCCAACCTTTTGTATGTGCGATCCAGATAAGCTCTTGACAAAAAACGTTAATGGTAAGAACATATATATATATATATATATATATATATTAAAAATTCCGTTTTTCAGTGGATTGGAGTCAAAAGGCAGAAATAGCTCGGCTGCAAAACACAGAAGGTAGTGAGAGAAGAAAAGGTTGAGAAAAGGTGGACAAGCGCCTACTCAACATGACTTAATTCCATCACACTTAAGCGGCCCTTCATACGCCATGCGTAGTGGCGTTTCCATGAACTGTCAGTATATATATATATATATATATATATATATATATATATATATATATATATATATATATATATATATATATCTTTCAAATGTTTTGTGCGATGATTCCTTAATTCATGAGGGTCAAGCTTGTTGTCCTTCCTCTTGAGTTGGCCTGGTACAGTACAGAGCTGGTTTTTCGTGCTCTCCACCTCACATAGCCAGGTACGCCCAGCTCATCTGGAATTGTTTTGAGCCAGGCGTCTAGTCTTCTTTTGAAGATATCCAGCGCGACACCACTCGTGTTCCTTAGTAACTTGGGCAGCTGGTTAAACAGTCTTGGTCCTCTCACAACAAAACTATTTTCCTTCAGGGTTGAGGATGTTCCCTGTCTAGCCTTTAATTTGGGAACACAACACATTCTTCCTTTTCTTCTTTCCACTGTTGTTTTTGGGGGTTATAGGGTTCCAAGTAAAATTAGGGGCTAGTTCCTCCATTATTTTCCAAGTGTAAATAATGGCGTACCTCTCTCTTCTTCTTTCTAGTGAATATAAGTTTAATTCACGTAACCTTTCCCAGTAATTTAGTTCTTTGCATCCATTGAGCTCGGCTGTGAAGCTTCCCTGAATCTCTTCTAGTCGACTAATAACTTCTTTTTTAATGGGGATGTTAAGACCGAGCAGTACTCCAACTTGGGTATGAGCAGCATTTTCAATAGAGGAATCATTATATTCCTATCCCTTCTTTTAAAGGTTCTCAGTCAGCATGCGAAATTTCAGCTGGCCCGTTGGCCTGAGGCCAGTTGTTTTCACATCGGATCAGTAATTTTCATAAGACAGCTGGTACGAGTGGCCAGCGATGTTTTAACCCTGTTGCTATGCTGGCAAGCCTAGTACAAGCCACGTATAAGCACAATACCGCACAATACATGTGAAACATTATTTATTTATTCATGTAGCCTTTATGTAGGTTAGGTTGCAATAAATTGGAGCATAGCAGACGAATCTTTTACCAATACCACAACACTATAAACGTGATTTACTATGCCCTACGTAAACTGTGTAATGATTGGCTCCAGGCCGATTAACCTCGCGTATCCAGCCAATGGCCATGTTGCTCGCATTTATTGCACACGAATTTGATAAAATTTGATGCCGGTAGTAGACTCGATCATGGTATAATAACACAAAGGAAACACAAATGACTGAGACTAGAGCTTCTGATTCTGATTCTGAATCAGAATCAGATTGTGTTTTGTCTTGTAACTCTGATGTCGCTCGTACACTGGAGGAAGTGTGTGACTGTGAAGGCTCTTAAGTGTAGACTTGAAAGTTTAATTTATTTGTATACAATTTAATTGAATAAAATCCATGAATTCTTCTTTATCAAACATTTTACTCATTAGTCATCACTGAGATTCTTAGCTCTTAAAGTTCAAAAATTTATTGCCCCATAACATTTAATTTTTTGCAGTTACATTGTGAGCAGGGCGGGTCAGGAGTTTTTTTTACGAGCTAGTAGATTTTCAAGCTCACTGGTCCTGTGGGCCATCAGAAAATTTTGGCGAGTTTCACACCCTGCTCTCAATATGTGTCCAGTTATGTTTACTGCTATCTTATTTTGTGTTTCAAATTTCGCGTCATCAGTCATTACAACATGTCTCTGAATTCTGTCCATTTGGGGTTTAGTATTCCATGGAGTTTAGGTCCTTCCTTCTTGCGTACCGCAATAGTTGAAAATTTTCAGTGTCAAATTTCATATTATTGCCTTCAAACCAATTGTAGATTCTGTTCATGTCTGTTTGTAGAGATCCTATATCCTCTATATTGGAACTACTGTATGTTTGCACTCTTCAGGATGCTCGGCATTTCTCCTGTGTCTAATGATCGTCTCCATATCCAATATAGGGGTTTAGCGATTTCATTCTTGTAGTTTTTGATCAGTGTGGCATTCCATTTGTCCGGTCCTGCTCTTTTAGTTTCCTTGTAGCTTGTGCAAGGGCGGACTGACAGCAGCCTGAGCCCTGGTCCTGGGCCCCTTGAAATCCGATTTTTTTCATATTAAAGTTCGATTAGAGCTTGTGTAATATTCTCTGTTGTAAAGTCAAAGTCCGTTATACTTTCCCCTTGTATTTCTTCTTAAAAGAACGCGTTTCTGTCGCATATTATGGAGTTTACCAGTTTTAGGGGATACTGAAAAATGATTCAAACTGAACTCTTAATATTTCAGATACTTCTTTCACATCATCGGATAAAACATTGTTTTAGTTTTTCAAAGATCAGAAAGACACACACACACACCTTTGGTTACCTTTGGTTTGCTTCCGCTCGAATTGTTCATTCTGATGAAGGTCAAACTTTTCACTCCACTTTGGACCTACAGTTTAACGTGGAATCCGAACCACGCCCCACCAGCAGCCCAGCGTCTTAACCACTAGGCCACCCAGGGTACCCATTTATCTACCAACCACTTTCTTTATTGTGTGGAAAGATGAACAGCTGGGTTTTGCTGCGCGCCGGCTGCCGTCACCGAGTCTCGATCCCGGGGCCAATGGGTTCGTAGTCAGCGACACTAACCACTACACCACCGAGGCGACGCATATATATATATATATAGAGCGTTCATTTTTGTACTGTAATAATTACTTCTGTATATGAGTTACAGTAACCATTATTTACGTCAGTTAGAAATACACTGTATTTTTTCCACTTTGTATTTTTGTATTTTTCATGGCACTTTTAAATCAAATTATTAACGTCGACGGTAATCATATCGAAAGTGGTTTTTTTTTTAATTCAAAAGTGTATACTTTATTAGTCTAAAAAATTATTATTTTAACTCACTCGTACAGAAATGGTTTCAAAAGAATGAAAATAGCCAGTTCTTATATATATAATATATATATATATGCTGCAAACCCACAAGGAAAAAGAAAAACGATTCCAAGGCCTTTCGTGTATTCAGACCTACACCTCGTCAGGGAATGACGACATTCCCTGACGAGGTGTAGCTCTGAATACACGAAAGGCCTTGGAATCGTTTTTCTTTTTCCTTGTGGGTTTGCAGCATTCATTCATTTCACGTGTTTAATTGTGAAATTCATCCCACATACTTTTGGTACCTTTGGTTAGCTTCCGCCAGAATTGTTCATTCTGACGAAGGTCAAGCTTTTCACTCCACCTTAGACCTACAGTTTAACGTGGAATCCGAACCACGCCCCATCAGCAGCCCAGAGTCTTAACCACTAGGCCACCTAGGGTACCCATTTATCTACCAACCACTTTCTTTATTGTGTGGAAGGATGAACAGCTGGGTTTTGCTGCGCGCCGGCTGCCGTCGGGTCTCGAACCAGGGGCCGATGGATTCGTAGTCAGCGACGCTAACCACTACACCACCGAGGCGCATTATATATACAGTATATATATATATAATATTACGCATGGTCGGTGAAATTGCGCATTTCATGAAAAACGCAATATTTTACCTTTTTCATGAAATGCGCAGGGCGTTCGCCAATTTCATGAAATAAACAAAAATAATGGATTTTTCATGAAATAGCAATTTTGGCAGGGCCGTTTCTAGCCATTAGGGGGCCCTAAGCAGTATACCCATTTGAGGCCCCACCCCTCCATCCACCAACTCACGCCTTACTACATCACCTCAGCACAAACATACAAAAAATGGCTGTGTTAATAAAAAACAATTATGAAACAATTTTAATGAAACATTTATGTCCAAAACAACAAATATGTACTTTCAGAAGACAAACAGAAAAAATATTCTTCATGAAATTCCTGAAAATTAGCTTATACATTATTTAGAATAAATTACACATAACTATGTATAAAAAAATAATGCAATTATCAACTACCAAACAATTACTAACTCTACGATACAATCGTGTAATAGCTAACAGTTATACAGAACAGTTTGTATCTTCAAAATTTTTGCCTCCTAGATTTTTTCTGGACGAAATTATCAATAACATCATCATACGAAATCTCCCTGCCAACGTCCTGGTTGATGCTTATGATGCCAAGGCCACTGAGGCGATTCTACCCCATTGATGATCTGAGGTAGTTCTTGATTAGCTTCATCTTAGAGAAGCTCCTCTCGGCTGACGCTACTGTCACAGGTAGAGTGCAGGCAATTCTTAGTGCAACCCAGAGATTGGGGTATAGTTCCTCCAGTTGCTTCTGATGAATGAAGGAGAGAAGCTCCAATGCAGTCATGTTGTGTGAAGGTAAAGTCAGCAAGTTCTTAATTTCGAGGGCCAGTTCTCTTCCATCAATGTCATAGTCAGCTCCAGAGCTCAGTATCTTAGAGAGCTTTTCACACTTGCAGGACAAGTCTTCCTTGTTCATTGTGGTGAAGTTTAGGAGAACCATAACTATGTCCCTCACATCATCTAATGTTTTGAATCTCTCATTTATTGACCCGATGGCACAATCCACCACCACATTGAAAAATTTGACTTCCAGCCTCTTTAAGGCTTCTGTAAATGGTTCGTCAGGAGCTTCGTAAGCAAAGTGCTTTTTTGTGGATCTGAGCCTCTTCTCCTTCAGCACAGCCTCCACATTCATTTCCTCACATATGTCCCTAGCTACGACTTGTGCTGCAACAAAACCTGTGTTTCTGTAGCTGGTGAGTGAGTCTTTTGTTTTTGTGAGGAGGTTGACTGCCACATCAAACTGCATTGTAGGAGACTGCAGAAGTTTGCTCACATGGTTAACTGCATGAAGAATGTCATACCATACTACTGTGCAAATCTGAAAGCGATAAGACCTTACCTCCTCTGCAAGTGCTTGTGCTTCAGTCCTGGCTATGGCATCTGTGGCATTGTTTCTGACTTCCAACAGGGCCTCTCTGATGTTGTGGCTCTGGTATCGCACAGCCTCAATGCTCTTAAACCGGCTCTCCCACCTGGTTTCACTCCAAAACTTGAGTGTTATGTTCACGTGCTTCTTTAGGATTGTCCATCTCTGTGTAGCTGCTGCAAAAAGGTTGGACAATTTTTGTACGTTGCCAAAGAAGCTGATGGCATCTGTGGAAGCTTTAGCTGCATCAGCCACTACAAGATTCAGAGTGTGAGCCCCACATGGAACACAGAGTGCATGACAGTTCTTCTCTAATAACCTTGCCTGAACAACTTTGTTCTTGCCGCCCTTCATGTTCGCTCCGTTGTCATATGACTGTCCTCTTCAGTCATCACAGTGAATATTCAGTTCATCTAGTCTCTTCAGAATCAGAACTGATAAACCCAGGCCTGTACTTTCTGAAGCCTCAAGAAAGCCCAAGAAGTATTCTTTTATTTCTGGTACTTCACCCATTTTAACAGTTCTGATAATAATCGACATCTGTTCTTGGTGGCTTATGTCTGGAGTGCAGTCTAAATTGAGTGAGTAATATTTAGCTTGTTTTATTTCTGCAACAATGGCATCCAAGATCTTCCCACTAATGGACCCAATGAGCTCATTTGAATGATGTTTCCTAGGTAACTTGAATGACTATATTGGCCACTTTCGACTCTGCTGATGTGTTGTTTCATCACTGGATCAAATTTGGCAAGCAGCTCAACCTCCTTCAAGAAGTTGCCATCGTCTCGATTGTACAATGTAGAGGAAGACCCCCTGAAAGCAAGGTTTCTCTCTGCCAGTGATTGGCTTATACTTACAAGACGTGTGAGAACATCTCGCCAGCGTCTTCGCTCTACCTCCATTAATGACATTTCAGTTTGGTCAATGGTCCTCCCAGTTTATAGCCGCAGTTCCAGATCCTTCCATGTTGCCATGTTATCTGCATGTTCTGAACTATTTTCATGGCCTTTCAGAAGTGAACCAACGTTTATCCGTTTATCCAGTCTGAAAGTCCATCCGTAATTAGTTTGTACGACTTCCTTGAAAACAACTTGCAGCAGAAGCAATAAAGAGCATTATTCCTTCTAGAGTACATCAGCCAGCTTCACTTTATTTTTTCCCCATTAATTAATGATCTGTACATGTAATGGTGATGAACGCTTCTACCGTCCTCTCTTTTAGGGAATGTGAAATCTGGGCTGATTTGAAATGGTCCTCGAGACACCAGATCTGTCTTCAAGGCATCTGACAGGACAACTGGCCAGTCATACGGATGAAGCGGTGGAGCAGATCTTGGTTCTTGTTGCTCAGTAGAAATGCCTGTGTGTGGTGTTTGAAGCTGAACAGAAGATGCGCCACTCGTTGGTTCATCAGGCTTTACTTCTACTGGTGTTTGAGGTTGCATAGAGGATGGTCCTGCTGTTGGCTCATGATGCTCATCAGGCTTTGCTGAGGATGGCTTTTCCAAATATTTCAGTAGTGCTCCTGAGAACATAACATTACATATTCTGTTAATTTTTGCTAAAATACTCTTTCTTATCTTGTTTGATAATTGATCTGTGTGAACAGAATTTGAGGTGATGTGATCCATTAAATTTCACATTTCGAAATATTATAAATATTACAGAGACTAGCTTACTCTACACGATTCCTGAGCACTTGCCTAGCTTGATGGTCTACCTAACCTAGTTGCCTGAACTGTAATCATAAGAATATACAAGTGGCACATCTCACCTGTACTACTGGAAAGCTTCTCCTCCTCTATTTTCTTCTTTTTCCGTTTTTCAGCTCCTGATGGATAATGTCGTTTCATTTTCCAAGATGCACGAAGTCACATCTAGTTAACCACAACTAATCTGCTAAATAATAATAATCATGATAATAATAATAATAATAATAATAATAATAATAATCATGATAATAATAATAATAATAATAATAATAATAATAATAATAATATTAATAACTTCAGCTATATTCCTATTCTTGCCCACTGAGCTATGACCTGGGAGTCTGTCTAGGGGCCCCCTAGTAGCAGCGGGGCCCTAAGCGGCCGCTTAGTCTGCTTATGCCAGGAAACGGCCCTGAATTTTGGTGTGCGTTTTTCATGAAATCGGCAAAGGATGAAATGACAGTTACGTGACCATTTTCACTTTGTGTTTTTCATAAAATCGGCAAAGAATGAAATAACAACAAAGTTTATTTCATACAGAAACAAAAGTGTTCTTCTTAGCTAATCTGATGCATTTTTACAGGTATGACGAGGGTGGCATGAACTGTTACATAGGTTTCTAGCTTTTAGGCAGGAACACCTGAATGCCCGGTTAGGTTAATTGAATGCCCGGTTAGGTTAATTGTACGCCATTGACGATTGGTTAGGTTAAGTCGTGATATTTTTGTTAAAACTAACAAAAAAATCACGACTTAACTGTAGGTTTATATATATATATATATATATATATATATATATATATATATATATATATATTACATGTGATCGGTAAAATTGCGCATTTCATGAAAAACGCAATATTTTGCGTTTTTCAGGAAATGTGCAGGGCATATATAATAAATTTCGTTCTGGTTTGCTGCAAAAATGCATTTCATTCTTAAAATGCAAGCTCATTCTTTGTCGATTCCATGAAAAACGCAAACTGAAATTGGTCACGTAACTGTCATTTCATCTTTTGCCGATTTTATGTAAAACGCAAACTGAAATTGGTCACGTAACTGTCATTTCATCTTTTGCCGATTTCATGAAAAACGCACACCAAAATTGCGTATTTCATGAAAAATGCATTACTTTTGTTTATTTCATGAAATTGGCAAACGCCTTCATGAA
This sequence comes from Bathynomus jamesi, assembly GCA_023014485.1. Classification (NCBI taxonomy): domain Eukaryota; kingdom Metazoa; phylum Arthropoda; class Malacostraca; order Isopoda; family Cirolanidae; genus Bathynomus; species Bathynomus jamesi. The sequence continues at coordinate 134,073 of JAJOZX010006926.1, read as the reverse complement.
AAACGCAAAATATTGCGTTTTTCATGAAATACGCAATTACACCGATCACGCGAAATATATATATATATATATATATATATATAGAAGTCGTAATTCTCCTACATACGAGTAGAAACCAATGCCCTGAGGGGGCACCTCCCGCATGCCGCACATATATACATTTTAACTGCAAACAACACACAGTATAATAAATGTAAAGAACGACGCTTGTATAAAAGAACGTTCCGCACAAGATGAGGAGGGAGAACGAACAAATGAAAAATGAGGTAACCACCCGGGAATCGAACCCGGGATCTTCCGATTGCCGGTCAGATATGCTAACCACTACACCATGGGCCTCGATTAATCAGAAGTCGTAATTCTCCTACATACATATATATATATATATTACATTCAAAGTGTGTAACCAGCCATTTCGCGTAATGGCTGAAACTTTTAGTCATTTCGCGAAATGGCTGTTTCACGTGGTCATTTCGCGAAATGACTAAAATATTCAGCCATTACGCGAAATGGCTGAAATTCCACCTTGGTCATTTCGTACAAGATCATTTGCCCGGTTAGGTCAACTGTATGCCCGGTTAAGTCAACTGTATGTCCTTGACAATTGGTTAAGTTGTGTTATTTTCGTTAGTTTTAACGAAAATAACACGACTTAACCTAACCAATTGTCAAGGGCATACAGTTGACCTAACCGGGCCTTCAATAGCGGACATCGGAATAACATTGAAGGCCCGGTTAGTATTTGAAAACCTCTATATTGAAAATTCAATTTCAAATGTGTTCAAATGTGTATTTGAAGAGTTTCTCACTTATTTGAACAGACCTGTGGATGTATGTATGTTTAGCAGATTTAGTTAGTTAAATAAAGGTCTCCAATTTTATTGTGATGTTTGTTATTTCTATGAATTCATGACAAGTCATTTTAGCCATTTCACGAAATGACCAAGGTGGAATTTCAGCCATTTCTCGTAATGGCTGAAGATTTTAGTAATTTCGCGAAATGACCAAGTGAAACAACCATTTCGCGAAATGACTAAAAGTTTTAGCCACTACCTTATGTTGTTTCGTGCGTTGGTCTCTCTTCACACGGAGGTCAAGCTGGTGGCCCCGCCTCTGGGTCTGGCCTGTGGAGGAGCGAGTTACTTTCTTGCGTTCTCCACTGTACATAGCCAGGTACGCCCGGCTCATCTGGTACTGTCCTGAGCCAGGCATCCAGTCTTTTCTTGAAGACTTCAACTTTGACCCCCGTTACGTTTCTGAGGTCCTTAGAAAGCTGGTTGAAAAGTCTTGGCCCCCTGACAACCAAGCTATTTTCCTTCAGGGTTGAGGAGGTCCCTTGTCGGGCCTTTAATTTGGGAACACTACACATTCTGCCTTTCCTATTTTCCAGTGTTGTTTGAATGGTAATTGGGTTTAGTTTTAGGTTCGGTACCAGTTTTTCGATCATTTTCCATATGTCGATTATGATGTACCTCTCTCTTCTTCTTTCCAGTGAGTATAGATTTAGTTTAAGTAGTCTTTCCCAGTAGTTGAGTTCTTTGCAGCCATCAATCTTAGCTGTGAAATGCCTTTGCGTTTCTTCTAGTTTATTAGTTTCTTCCTTTTTATATGGGGATGTCAAAACTGAGCAGTATTCAAGTTTTGGTATAATCAGTGTTTTTAGCAGGGGAATCATTACTGTCCTGTCCCTTCTCTTGAACGTTCTTAGTACCTGTCCGGCGACTCTTTTTGCTTTATTTATCACTATCTGATTTTGTGTTTCGAATTTCGCATCATCTGTCATTATTATCCCGAGATCGATCGCTTTCGTGCTTCTCTGAATTTCTTGTTATCTGGAGCATAATATGCAGTCTGTTTAAGTTCTTCTTTTCTACCATATCTCAAGAGCTGAAATTTCTCGGCGTTGAATGACATGGTGTTGTCTTCTGAACATTTGTATATTTTGTTCGTGTCCCTCTGCAAGGCCTCCACATCATGTACATCGCTGGTTTTTTGGCTGATCTTTGTATCGTCTGCAAAGGATGTTACTATGCTGTTGCTGTTTACTCCGCTGTCTATGTCTGTTAGCATGATAATGAACAGGAGTGGGGCCAGTACTGTCCCTTGTGGTACTGAGCTGCGTACTTCCGATTCTGATGATGATATACCTTGAATTTTGACAACCTGCAGACGATCTCTAAGGAAGTTGTAGATCCATTTTCCCACTTTGCCTGTTATTCCATGGTTATTCCATGGTCACATCTAGGATGTTGTTGTAGTGTTCTATTAGTTGTGATAGGCATGATCTACCTGATCGGAATCCATGCTGATTTTCGTTGAATCTTTCCCGTGTCTCCAGGAAATCATAAATTTTCTCTCTAACTATTCTTTCAAATACTTTGGTGAGGTGCCTCGTCAATGACACTGGTCTTTAGTTCTTTGCTTGAGATCTGTCCCCTCCTTTATATATAGGGACAATGTTTGCTCTTTTCAAGATGCTCGGTATTTCCCCAGCGTCTATGGATCTTCTCCATATCCAGTATAAAGGTGTAGCTATTTCATTTTTACAGTTTTTAATCAATAATGCGTTCCAATTGTCCGGACCTGCAGCTGAATGTGGTTTCATTTGTCCTATAGCTCTCGCTACATCTTCTGGTGTAAAATTAAAGTCTGTTATATACTCTCCTTGCAATTCCTCTTCAAAGAATGCATTTATGTCAGGTATCGCTTTGTCACTTTTTGGGGTACTGAAAACTGATGTATCAGATATTTCTTTTGGATATATATATATATATATATATATATATATATATATATATTAGGGTGATTCAAATATGGGGGTAAAAATTTTTTTTTTATATTTTAATGTGTTCAACCCTTTAACTGGTTCATTTCAGCATAAAAACAACTATCCTAAAATATTTTAGCAAATTTTTAATTTTTAGGGGTTGCTACCAGTAATTAAAAATTGACAGAACGACTCAAATTGTCAAATTTTTCCACACCAACCAGGGGGTACAGTACAAGGCGCATTGCTTTTTTTTAATGTGGAAAGCTCCCCCGTAGGTCCTATCATAACCACAAGCATGCATAATTAAACTAGCATGATATTTGAGACATTAGCTGTCCTTACTTCATTAATGTTTCTTTTTTCTATCAGGGTAAACAGCCCTGTAGTTTTTCACTACTTGTAGCAAGAATTGTTTTTGATCTTCTTTCATGTGTTAGTATTTTATTATATTCATCCATTAATTTTACTCCTCTTTCCGCTATATCATTCACGACTTTCCACTGTTTGATAGATTTCTTAGCGGAGTTATACTCTTCATCATTATGCCATTCTTTAGCATCTTTGAGTAAAAATTTTGAACTAAATTCTGTTATTGTAAAGAATCTTTGAGTATTTGATGTGACAAAATCTTCTAATTTCTTCGTTGAAATAAGTGCAGGATCTAGAAAAGTCCGTTTTGCAGGAAGAGTTTCTGTTGTATTTTGCAAGGCCTTTACCATTTTGTTTTTTGTTTCAGTAGGCACTTCATCATCATAAAAGGCCAAGGCTACCAGTTCTTCTGATAGGTACCAGAGGTGACCTAACAGTTTTTTAATAGCAACAAATGCAATTGTGTCATTTATTTGTTTGTAGACTACAAGATTCTGTAATAATTCCAGATCAAGAAGAGGAGCTGTAAACCATGCCTTTACATATAACCGAGTAGCAGATAGACAGATATCTTTTAGTCCTTTTTTGTCTTTTACTGAAATTTTGAACTGAGATTTGAACATAAAAATTTTTAATGAATATGTAATTTTGGCCATCCACCTAGCCCGATGAAGTCCCGCTGGATATTTAAATTTGATTCCACCTTTTGGTTCACCTCCCAAAAAAATAATTGTTAACTGCAATAGTTCTAGGTAATCGTCTCTTGGTTGGAATGTATCTAGTTGATTTGCTGCAAATATAATTATGTCATCTTTGATGTCATGAATATTTTCATAGATATCTGGATCTGATAATGCTGTTTCTTAGTCCTCCTTATTAATGCGTGACCATTTTTCTCTGAACTTCTTAAAAAGGACTATATCTGGGCCAGAAGAGTGTGATAAAGACTTTGAAACAACAGCTTCCAGCATAATTTCAAATATAACAATAAATCGTTGTCGAATTTTTGTTCTAGAAGAATAGCTGCACCATTTCTAGGACCAGTATTGGCTGCCGTTGTATCGAAACACATGCATTTTATTTGTTCGCAGATGCCCCATTCAAGCGATGTCTGATTGTTGGCATTAAAACTAGAGACGCATTTCTGTCACTCAATTTTGCAACATCAAGACTTCCTAATAATTTATCATCAAACAATTTTCTGCGTTTGCCTACCTTACTTTTCCATGTTGAAGGTTGTGCAACACAGAAACCAGATTCATCAATTTTACTCTCCTCTGATTCTGATTCTGATGATGTACTAGTGAGTATGACAGCCTCTTCATTCTTCTTTCTTTTGATCTCTTCTTCTGCTTTCCTCTTTTCATAACGTTGTTGCTTTTCTGCTGCTCTTTGCTCTTTTTTAGCAACAGCCTTATCAATGGTACCCATTTTTCCATGACGTCCTTTCTCACGTTGCATTTTCAAGAATTTCTTATCTTCTATTTTATAAGCTGCATAACATTCTCATGAGCAATGTCAAATAAGTTTTCCAGTTTATCTTTCCATTTTTCTTCTTTATTATTTAAATTTTGTGATCTTTTCAATTTGTTTACTTGTTTTTCTTAAGCAGCTGCCATTCCTTCAGTATTCCTTGAATTTTATCTACTACATGTACTCTTTGTTTTGCTGGTATTCCTGCTTTTTCCCAACTGCTAGCACATCATCTGCAGTAGAGCAGCATGATTCTCTAATGCCTTGCTTTTTAATATATCTGTAGTGCATGAAGAGGGCCATCATTTCCTTCTCTGATGGTAATACGGATGTTTTTAGTACTGCAGAGGGCTGCCCAATTAGCCATACTTCAGTTTCTTTTCTTGTAGAACTTCTCCCAACTGAGCAACTAAGTGATGGTGAGTTAGGCCTAGCTTCCATATCAAAATTACGAGTTCCAAACAACAATTAAAAGCAAGCTAGTATATAAACCATTAATTAAAAATTCGGAAATATAAACAATTAAACATAAAATCATAAGTTGTAAAAACAAACAAATTGAAAAAAAGGGAAACTTTGACGCCTGTAGCACATAGCAAATTTTATTTAAAATTCACCAAATTTGGCATACACTACTTTTTTTCATAGGGAACAAAAATACAGGTTGAACAATTAAAAAAAAAACTTTGATTTTTTTTAATCACCCTAATATATATATATTAATATATATATATATATATATATATATATATATATAATATATATATATATATATATATATATATATATAGATATATATATATATATATATATATATATATATATATGAAAATTATTTCACGAAAGTAACACGTGAAAAATATTTATGATGAATAAAACCACGAAGGAAAGGAAACATGGAATGGTGCTCAAGCGCTTGAGCACCATTCTGTGTTTCCTTTCCTTCGTGGTTTATATATATATATATATATCGCGTGATCGGTGTAATTGCGCGTTTCATGAAAAACGCAATATTTTTCATTTTTCATGAAGGCGTTTGCCAATTTCATGAAATAAGCAAAAGTAATGCATTTTTCATGAAATACGCAATTTTGGTGCTCGTTTTTCGTGAAATTGGCAAAGGATGAAATGACAGTTACGTGACCAATTTCAGTTTGCCTTTTTCATGAAATCGGCAAAGAATGAGCTAATAAGATGCATTTTTACAGCAAACTACAACAAATTTATTTTATACGCCCTGCACATTTCATGAAAAACGCAAAATATTGCGTTTTTCATGAAATCGCAATTTCACCGATCACGCGTAACATATAGCCCGATATATCAAACCTACGGTAAAATTATTGAATGTCAGGTTAGATTAATTGAATGCCCAGTTAGGTCAACTATACGCCCTTGACGATTGGTTAGGTCAAGTCGTGATATTTTCGTTTGTTTTAACGGAAATATCACGACTTAACCTAACTAATCGTTAAGGGCGTACAATTAACTTAATCGGATATTCAATTAACCTACCCAGGCATTCAGGTGTTCCTGCCTAAAAGCTACCCTCGTCATACTTGTGAAAATGCATCAGATTAGCTTAAGAACAACACTTTTGTTTCTGTATGAAATAAACTTTCTGCTGTTATTTCATTCTTTGCCGATTTCATGAAAAACCCACACCAAAATTGTGTATTTCTTGAAAAATGCATTACTTTTGCTTATTTCATGAAATTGGCAAACGCGCTGCGCATTTCATGAAAAACGTAAAATATTGCGTTTTTCATGAAATGCGCAATTTCACCGATCACCCGTAATACACACACACACACCTTTCTCTTCAACTTTAGAAATGTTCCGTGCGATGATTCTTCATTTCACAAAGGTTAAGCATGTCGCCCCTCCTCTCTCCTCTCTCTCTCTCTCTCTCTCTCTGTATATATATATATATATATATATATATGCACTTCTTCCTTTGTCTCCATGTCGTGGAACTCTTTATGAGTTTAAAATGAGTTGATGTTCTTTTTCAGTGATGTCAGGTGAAGTTTCTTATAGGTTTATTCTGACTTTAGAATATCTCCATTACGTATTATGGTATAAATGTAATGGAGTTGTTTAACATTCTCTGCAACATCTAAGGTCATACGATGGAGGGGACCTACGGCTTTACCTGGGATTCGAACCACGGTCCGCTACATAATCTAAACGCGGAGGACGGTCCCCTATCCAACTACTTTTCACACCCAATGTCGCTTAACTTTCGCTGATCGACCGGGTATATGGTAAAAGATAAGTCTAATGTGAGTGAATCTATGCTATATTATTTACTAAATGAAAATTATAGCAGTGTTAAAATCTAAGACGCCATTTTTAGTTAAAGTTCAGTAAAATTTTAATCTTTATGTTAACAAAAAAAATGTTTGGAACAACATTTGAAGTTCAGTAAACATTAAAAACATCTGTTTCATGTTTTTTTCGTAACTCTTAATTCTTCGTTAATCCTCAACAATATTGTTTTAATCTCCTTATAGAAATTGGCATTCAGCAGAATCACGTGGAAACGTGTTGGAAACAACTCGAATCGAAAAACATTGATCATGAACGTGTGAAAGTGCTTTTGATATACGTTAAAAATATCAACATTGATTGTAAGTTAATTTTACATTTTCTTATACGTACCTTCTCTACTTTAGCTTGACACCATGCTTATGCTGTATTATATAATATATATATATCTTGGTAACCTTGGGTTTGTTTCCGCCTTAATTGTTCATTCTGACGAAGCTCAAGCTTGTCACTCCACCTTAGTCCTACAGTTTAACAGGGAATCTGAACCACGCCCCACCAGCAGCCCAGCGTTTTAACGACTAGGCTACCCAGGGTACCCATTTAGCTAACAGACAGTTTCTTTATTGTTTGGAAGTAATATATATATATATATATATATACAGTATATATATATATATATATAATAGGAATATGAAAACAAGAGATACGACTCTCAACATTTATTGGCCAAACGTTTCGGTCCACTCAGGGGCCATCTTCAGTGACTAAATAGAAGCATCTAAAAAACAATCATAAAACTAAAGTAAATACAGATGTCAAACTGTACAATAATAAAATCCAATACAAAAAAAGTTAAAAAGTTGTTAAAAAAACAAACTATCTGGATTATAAAACAAAAAGTAAAAATAAAACAAATTAAAATTTAAAAAATTAAAAGTTTAAAAATGTTAAGTTTAAAATTTAAAAAATTTAAAATTTTTTTTTAAAAGAACTGACCTGGATGGTAAAAGTTACAAATGACAAGTGGAGAGAAAGGAAAGAAAAAACAACTTAAGTTAGTGCGTTAGTTGCGTTAAAAAGGTGTTGGTTGGTTAGGAAGTATGTAATTTTATCGAGGAAAGGCTATCGTTTAGTTCTGGATTTAATTTCTTGATAAAAAGGGATTCTAAAATTTTAAGATCAAGTGAATTAGAAGCAGACGACAAAATCGCAAAGGAGTCCTGGGGGCACGGGTGCCGGGTGGTCATGGGTCTCTGAATGATGCGAATAGCGGAGGATTCAGGAGTGGAAAGAGGGCGAGAAGTTCGATAAGAAAAACCCAAATGCTTCGAAATCCTAAGTTTTAACTGTAGGGCAGTCTGCCCCACATAACGACTTTGGCAGGTCGCGCATGTATATAAATAAATAACAAAGGATCTCAAAAGCACGGGGAGGTGATCTTTATGGCGAAAAAAGGATTGCAGAGAATTAGAATTAGAATTAATGATTATAAAGTCGCATTGAGGGAAGTGTCTGTCCAAAATAGAGTGGACATCTTTATTAAGTTGAAAAGTTAGTTGGTCTAAAATGGAAGCTTAAGATAAACCTTCTGTTTCGGAACCGTGGACTGAATTATTTTAGGTGAATATAGGTTATTTAAAAATTTAGAAATTAAAGTCTCAAAATTCAAAGTACAATAAAAATTATAGTTAAAAAATCTCTTAAGATACTGAATTTCTAAATCAAATAAAGACCAACTTGAACAAAGGTGATAGGCTCTAAAAATACGACTTTTAATACTAGCCAGCTTAAAACTAAGTGGAATATTGCTGAAAAAATGAGTACCAAGTTGGGTAGTAGTTCGTTTTCTGTATACTTGTGTTGAGAAGCCTGTACTATGTTTATTTATTTTATGGTAACATCAAGAAACGAAATTTTATTGTATTGTTCTACTTCCATAGAGAATTTAATATTAGGATGCTTAGTATTAATGTAATTTAAAAATAAAGGGGCATGATCTTTATGCTTAAAAATGACAAAACAATCATCTACATAACGTTTAATTAAAATAGGTTTAAAATCAAGCGGGCAATCCCTCAGCCACTTTTCCTCGTGAAAACAAAGAAAACTGTTGGCAAAGGACGGACCAAGGGGCGAACCCATTGCCATTCCCTCATGCTGGTGGAAAAGTTCCTTATTAAAAATGAATATGGTATCCTGGACTGATAACTTTAAAAGTTTTGAAAACAATTGTCTGCTTAATCCCAAAATGTCATTAGTAGAACCAAACAAAGAATTTATAATAATATCACAAGTTTCTAAAACAGGTACATTGGTAAACAAAGACTGAACATCAAAGGAAGCCATGAAACAATCCTTAAACTTCAACTTGGTGACACAATCAACAAATTCCAATGAATCTTGCAAAGTGAAATGACTACGTATGAGAGGGTCTATGATTGGGACCAAAAATTTTGCGAGGTTATAACTTGGTGTGTTTATGGCTGCTAGAATGGGACGAAGCGGAATTCCAGGTTTATGGGTCTTAGGTAGGCCATAAACAACCCCTGTGCTAGTACCTGAAGCAATAAGCTTATCGTAATAGTTGATCAAATGCCCACGACTTTTAAGAGAACGCAAAAAGTTGTTGATTCTGTCCTCTAGTTTCACAATATATTTAAATGGGTCAGTCTGCAGTTTCAAAAACTTAGTAGAATCAGAAAGTAAATTATACATTTTATTTAAATAGTCTTGTCTATCTAAGACAACAACACTTTTACCCTTATCAGGCTTACAAATAATTACATTCTTATCCCTCCGCAAGTTCGTGAGAACTTTAAAATCACTAAAACTAAAAACAGGACAAAAAACCTTAAACCCATCAAACTTATAGTAGAACTTGTTTGCCAAAAGTTTAATATCCTCCACTGGACTAGAGTACTGAAGGAAAGAGGGAAAAAGACTAATTTGATGGCAAAGTTTTTCAAAACATAAAAAATAACGACAAAAGTCAAGCTTTGCTAACAGTTTTCTTTGTTTTCACGAGAAAAGTGGCTGAGGGATTGCCCGCTTGATTTTAAACCTATTTTATTTAAACGTTATGTAGATGATTGTTTTGTCATTTTTAAGCATAAAGATCATGCCCCTTTATTTTTAAATTACATTAATACTAAGCATCCTAATATTAAATTCTCTATGGAAGTAGAACAATACAAGAAAATTTCGTTTCTTGATGTTACCATAAATAAACATAGTACAGACTTCTCAACACCAGTATACAGAAAACCAACTACTACCCAACTTGGTACTCATTTTTTCAGCAATATTCCACTTAGTTTTAAGCTGGCTCGTATTAAAAGTCGTATTTTTAGAGCCTATCACCTTTGTTCAAGTTGGTCTTTATTTGATTTAGAAATTCAGTATCTTAAGAGATTTTTTAACTATAATTTTTATTGTACTTTGACTTTTGAGACTTTAATTTCTAAATTTTTAAATAACCTATATTCACCTAAAATAATTCAGTCCACGGTTCCGAAACAAAAGGTTTATCTTAAGCTTCCATTTTTAGACCAACTAACTTTTCAACTTAATAAAGATGTCCACTCTATTTTGGACATACACGTCCCTCAATGCGACTTTATAATCATTAATTATAATTCTAATTCTCTGCAATCCTTTTTTCGCATAAAGATCACCTCTCCGTGCTTTTGAGATCCTTTGTTATTTATTTATATACATGCGCGACCTGCCAAAGTCGTTATGTGGGGCAGACTGCCCTGCAGTTAAAACTTAGGATTTCGAAGCATTTGGGTTTTTCTTATCGAATTTCTCGCCCTCTTTCCACTCCTGAATCCTCCGCTATTCGGCATCATTCAGAGACCCATGACCACCCGTGCCCCCAGGACTCCTTTGCGATTTTGTCGTCTGCTTCTAATTCACTTGATCTTAAAATTTTAGAATCCCTTTTTATCAAGAACTTAAATCCAGAACTAAACGGTAGCCTTTCCTCGATAAAATTACATACTTCCTAACCAACCAACACCTTTTTAACGCAACTAACGCACTAACTTAAGTTGTTTTTTCTTTCCTTTCTCGCCACTTGTCATTTGTAACTTTTACCATCTAGGTCAGTCCTTTTTAAAAAAAATTTTAAATTTTTGAAATTTTAAACTTAACATTTTTAAACTTTTAATTTTTGAAATTCTAGTTTGTTTTATTTTTACTTTTTTTGTTTTATAATCCAGATAGTTTGTTTTTTTGACAACTTTTTAACTTTTTTTGTATTGGATTTTATTATTGTATAGTTTGACATTTGTATTTACTTTAGTTTTATGATTGTTTTTTAGATGCTTCTATTTAGTCACTGAAGATGGCCCCTGAGTGGACCGAAACGTTTGGCCAATAAATGTTGAGAGTCGTATCTCTTGTTTTCATATTCCTATTGAGGATAAGGTTCCCGAAGAACACTTCTATCGTGTATATATATATATATATATATATATATATATATATATAATATAATATATATATATGGCAAGAGCGGGTGGCCCTTGATGACAGAAGATTCTCATATGTTAACATGGAATCCGAACCATGGTCCAGTACATCATCTGACCGCGGAACGGTTTTCCACATTACTACTACGCAAACCCAATGTCCCTTAACTTGGCAGTTCTTGTGAGAAGCGATGTAGCGACATGGCCACAACGTCGCCAGTCAGTTTGAAACTACAGTGAAGGACTGTACCCATTTCGTCGACAAGACCAAAACACCGGAACTCTACAAAACTAACTTAACCTAACAACGTAACCTAACCTAACTTAATCCAACCTAATAATAATTTGTCGATAGAATGTGAAGTCGATCAAATGTCGTAAGGCTGACATTCAATGGTATTGATATATGAAAATAGATTATGTAATAATAATGAACAGATAACTAAAATACAAAATTTCCATGGCTCTACTGTGGTTAGTTCACGTTGTAAAGAAGTTAATGGTAGCTCTTTTCCTAATTCATGTCATTCCCAGTCTCATTCTCCAGCTAAGTTTGGTTCGGTTAGAGTAATCTGCAATTTTCACTTGCATGGAATACTCTTACTTTTGGACTACAAAGCATAGGCACTAATAAGTATTAATCATTACCCGTTGTCATGCTGGTTTTAATTCGTTTTGGCTCTGTAATAATAACAATAATCAATCAGTCAGGAGGGCCAGAAACTGGCACAGTGCTCACGAGAAACTAATAATCTCAATTGCGCTAACTCCTCCATTATTACAAGCCGGCACCATTGGGAATCAAAACCCCGACATCATTATCTTCACTTCACTTATCCGGTGTTACCCACTGATTTACGGCCGCTGGTCTCGAAACTTCCATTGTACTAATTACTCGAAATTGTTTTCAGTAGATGCGAACGAAAATCAAACTTCGTCCATGGATTTTCTGATGAACAAAGTGATAGAATGGTTTCACCTTAAATCACTCAATTCCATCACTGTTATCGTTAAGACACACAAACCCGAGGTAAAAACAGTTTATTAATTAAATTATGGAAAACCAATTAATAAAATATTTACTGAATTCAGTTAGGAAATAATTTAAAAAAACTTTAATTCAAAAGATTGAAATTTTTAAAACGGATTTTTAAAATGGATTTTTAAACTACTTTTCAAAGCAGTAAAAGTTTATTATCCATTAATTTGAAATTAATGGATATTATGGCTGGTTAAAGACCTGTCAAAAAATAATTATTCAGGAGGGTTCAGATATTAGCACAGCGCTCAGGCCAACTATTGCGGCCCATTGCTTTAATAGTCCAGGCAATTTGTAGTTAGACCTGGGCAAAATTGCTTCAGAAGCTTTCTAAACTGTTTCCAGCTCAGGAACCATTGCCGAATAACATATCCAAAATCCGACAAAATTGGACCCCGGGAACACCCCCAAAAATGAAATTCAAAATGGCGGACTGGATGTTTCCTACGAAAAAAAAAAAATATATAATTTACGCTTTTATTTATAGATACATTTGATGCTTTTTCTTTCAGTTGTAATGTTTTAAATAATTCAACAATATACGTACAACACAACCAGTTATTACGCAAATATAATGTTATATAGCTTTTTACAGATTTTTATAATCAATAATACAACAATTATTTTTTTCCCAGTTTCAAGTTATGTTCATTACAGAAGAAGTGATACCTGGTCACAAACATACAGAAATTAATCCTCTTCATCACTATCATCGGATAGATTACCGGTACTTGGGTTGTTATCGCAACCACTGATTTGGCACTCGCCACAAGCGGCTGAACAGAGCATTCCATTACGCTTGCATCCACATCTTGAAGTAGCACATTTCGTCTTGCAGGAGCAGCGGATCATGTTGAGTAGATAATTTGGAGCTGGTGGCTTGTCGCAGGCTGTAGAGTAGTAGGAATTATTCTTTACATACCAACCCCACTGTTCTGCATCGATCTTCTCTTCTGTAGACTTCCAGATTAGTATTTGAAAGTATGTGCGAAAGCTGTGGTACTTTGTGGACGCATCGGTAGGTGGCAAACGTTCGGGTGTAACAAAAGATTTAGCTGTAGCTACCTTTTCAACTAACATTCGATGACGTAGTGCGTTAGTGGATTCAAGTGTTTTGCAGCCATACAACAGAAGCATTGCCTTTCTTCCAGCGGCTTCAATGTCAGAGTGTTGGCAACAATCAGAACAGAATGTATTTGCAACTGAACGGAGTTCAGCCACCTTCATCAGTGTGTCGAATGCTTTAGCTTTACCGATCGAAAAAATTCTGGATGTGCTATCACAGCCCGTGAAAGCATGCACAAACAGGAGATACTTGCAGATGTCATTGCCTAACAATGATTGAATGCTGAGAATATCATACACAGGATTAGGAGATGGTCCCCGTCTTATATCACTGCGATAGTACAACTTGAAACCACTGTCCTTGGCATGGTACAGAAGGAGAATCAGCAAGTCGGTGTCTTCCCCTATTACTGTTGTAGTTGCATTTTCTGATGAGGAAACTGTTGCACGAACGATGTCCACATCAGCATCCCCATCTGCGTTGTGAACAGTACACCCGTGCTTCTTCAACATCTCACCTACGAGGGAAATAAATGCTTGCTTGTTGTTTTCATTAGCCAAGAAGTGTCCCTTCTGGCCAACAAACTTCATGCTTGGACTGAGATTCACATTTCTGCTTGTCTTGGTGCTGCGTCTTCTGTGGGTCATGTCCTTGATCGTAGGAGAGCTGCTGTAGCCATCAAAAACAATGATTGCCTTTCCATATGTTTTCAGAGTGAAATCGGCATATGAGTTGGCGATGCTGTCATATGTTTCATCTTGACGCCAGGAAACACGATGTAGTAGAGATCCACCATCCAATACGTACTGGTCTGTGCACTGAATTTCTTGAACTTCTTCCATGCGTAAAGTGTCAGTGTATTTGATTATTGCATGAGCTAGCTGAGACTTATCGGGTTTCCTCAAGATACTTCGTGATTCGAACAATGCAGGAGGATATGCACACAGTTCGTAACACATGACATCTTCAAGATTCATGTCTCCGCCAGTGGCAACAGTCATCATTCTCTGAAACAGTAGTGCAGGATCTACTTCTATATCTGAAGCATCAGTGATCACAACGGCAGAAGCAGATCCTAGTGTTTTCACTTTGTCAGATCTTTTGGCAGAATATGTAAAGGCTTGTTTCCCAATCATTTTTACGACAATGTTCGTACCGATTGAATGCAATTGATGAACGTTAACTCCAGGATCAGCAGTTAGCCCTGTTACAATGTTGCAGAGACCCGAGGTAGAATGGAATGGGGATAAGGATTCCAGACGTTCAAGTACTTTCTTCATGTCATTACTGTCCCTGATTTGTCTACTTCCCCTCATTTCCTTGTGCTGTTCACTACTTTCCAACAAAACTCTGGTGTATTCCTGCATTGCTAAGTTATAAGTGGAACACAGAGGCATAGAAAAGAGCCACGTTGTCCTTTGGATGTCTGTAAATCCACTTCTGCGTGTCAGTCCGCCTCTGCTTTTCAGGGAACGCATTAGTACTTGTTCTATCACCAGGTCTGTGCCGAGTCCGGCCCATAATCTGTCGCTTCTTCTTACCACAAACTTACCTTCCTGGAACATTTTGTTAACGGCTGGATTTTCAGAAGGCAAACTTAATATTTTCTGCAGGTACAGGTATATCGATTTCAGGTAATTGTGATGTCCGGCTGCTGCAATTATGGGGATGGTCTCCAGCATAGCTTGCAAGTGCAAATCCCACGAGCCGGTTCTATCTGCTGTTATCAAGGAACGTGCAATGTTGATCATTCGCTGATATTCCAACCAGAGTTGACTTGTTTGCGAAGTAGATTGTAGGTCAGTTTTCTTCGCATCCAAAGTGGTAGCAATCTGAGACAATGCATTCGAAGATTCCACATCCTCAACTGATTGTTTGGCGGTCATAACATCGTCGAGCAGGTCACAAGATTCCTTATGGAGGTCATGAGGAGTTCCATCTTCATTACGAGGGAAAACGTCTGCGACTAGTAAGGTACTAAGAGCTGCATCTACTATCATATGACCACGTATCGCTCTTGAAACAGCTTTTCCAGACATCATGTGTTGCACGGCATTTGGTCCGTATATTTCTTGAAGTACTTCAGACAATCCTGAACCATTCATAAGAGTACCGACTGCTCCCAAAAGATTCATCAGAGTGTGAAATGATCCCAGCATTAAAACAATGTCCTGCAGGTCTCTCTGTTCATTGATGATTTGGGAAGCTTTCCAGAACAAAGGCTGATCAAAGGTAATAATGCATGGGACTTTTTGATCGCGTGCTATCTTGCTCAAATATAGTAATGTCGAAAATATGCAGGTCATGTCAGTTGGCGACATATCTATGATGGGAAGGAACGTGATCGACGCCACACCTGGATGTGAGACACTTGATCCACCGTGAATTGCCTGCATTGTTCCGGACCAACTTGGACCTGATCTTTCTGCTGAAGATATCTGCCAGAGAAGATTAAGTCGACTTATGGTGGCAGTGGGTACTGGAAGTTCGCGGAATGAGATGTCCCTCAACATGCTTCTCGCGTGTCTATATTCCCTAATTCACCAACATTACGCCTGTGAATAGAAGGGTGGATCTTGATCTTCGGAGTTATTGCGGCAATCATACCCATTCCATGAAAGGTATTCTTCCCATCCAAAGTGCAGACATCATGATCGACGTTATCTGCTGCTAGAAGGACTGCAGTGTTTTCATCAACAGTAAAAGAGCCAGACCCACTTGCCAGCGCCGCGTTTCTTTCGAATCTTGTTACTTCTGCATACGACGAACAGTAACCCAGCTGATGGAGAACGTCAATAAGGTACCTTGACCTAAAGTTGTGGTGTAGCTGAACCGACAAATCGATCTGTAGTGGACATAGTAATCCTCTAGGACGGGTTGCTTGCATAATGCTCTGCCCAATTGCACCTATTTTTCTTGAAGCATCCTGTCCCGCAAATGCTTTTGATAATAGCAATTTCAGACTGTTGGGAATGTAATCAAGAGCACTTTTTGCAGTGATGTCATTTGGAGATGGATACACATCTTTTCTAGGCGAGTCGACAGACTTGATATCACTTCTGATTATTTTTGCAGCAGCTTCTACTAGGTAAATCTTCTGTAGCTCTATATCTATATCACATTCTTTCGACTTTTTGTGATAATCTATAAGAATTTCATTAGCTGTCTCTCGTAGTGTTACTACATCTGCCTTCCCACTTTCACCTGATATTATGATCTTGTCTCCGTAACGTTCTAAAAGCTTTCTCTTCATGTGCCTGCGTTCGTAGACAGAGCTCTGACTTCCTTGAAGATATTCCTCCATTTTGGAAATTAGGTCTCCAATCAAAAGTTGTTCATCATCATTCTCTTCCAGGTAAGCACAGGTCTGAAGGAATGCTTGGTGTTGATCTTCATTAGTTGGTCTCCCTTTCTTCGAATCATGATCGTCGGAGGAGTATGCGCGAGGAATGTTTTTCCACTTCGAAAATTTACGCTGCAGGTGTGATGGTAGACACAATCTGCAGCAGGAAGATCACGAAGATAATACTCCAGACGGCCTTTTACATTAAACGACCATTCATCGCAGCGGCTTTCACAGCACCTTTTTATGGTTTCGGAGAACTCTGTAGTTCTTATTTTGACATGCTCTGATTTTGGTTTGTGTTTGGAAAAAAAGTCCACAAAAGTATCACAAAACAAACAGTGAGTAGCACTGGAAAATGCGTATTCATGAAAACGAGCACTTTTCTTGGTATTGCCTCGGCTGCGGTCTGTCGCTTCTTTATTTCAATGGTCTTTTTATCCGTAAACCTTTTCCTACATACAACGTGAACACTTATTCCAGCTGTTGCAACAACATCGCTTCCACGGCTGCGGCTGGATGCATTTATACCATCTGCTCCTTTTTGCGAGATGTGAACCACTTCCTGTCCGCTGTCCAATTTCTCCTTACAAATGACGCACAATTCTTCAGGGGTCTGCATTCTTGAAGGCGGACGCACACCGAGTCAGCCGTACACCGAGTCAGTCTGAAACAGAAAACACAAATTAATAAACTGTGTTGCAGTATTTAAAAGGAGTACATAATAACAGTTTTAAAGAAAATGACAAGCACAAATACGCAGATTTGATAGTGGGTAGTAGGAATTAAAGAGTTGTATATAATATAAGTTTATAAAGATGTAGCAATGTAAATTCTCACATACACTCCATACAGTATATTTTATTTACATTACGTGACGTCATAGTTTAATACTAGCCGCCTAATACAATTTTTAGTGTCATATAGGTTAATTTAGAAACGAAAATGTGTTTTAAAACATTTTACTGATCAAGAAAAACGTCATAACTCTCTCTACAAAGCGAAATTAAAATTTATTGTATTTCGTAGGAAACTGCCAGTCCGCCATTTTGAATTTCATTTTTTGGGGTGTTCCCGGGGTCCAATTTTGTCGGATTTTGGATGTTATTCTGCAATGGTTCCTGAGCTGGAAACAGTTTAGAAAGCTTCTGAAGCAATTTTGCCCAGGTTGAAGCTATTTTTGCTCTAGATTGCCTGGACTATAACTCCTGTATTATTATTACCAGCATCATCTGGATTCGAACCCCCGACCTCAGTGTCTTCACTTCGCTTATGGGGCAACGGTGTTACCACTCAGCTACAGACACTGATCAGACTTGTCAAAGCCAAGAAATATTTACTCCCAAAAATATTTGCTAAAATTAGTAGAAAATATTAATGGTTTTAAGAGTATTATACACACACACACACACACACACACACACACACACACACACACACACACACACACCTTGGTTAACCTTGGTTTTGCTTCGGCCCGAATCGAACCCGGGGCCAGTGGATTCGTAGTCAGTGATGCTAACTACTTCAACACTGAGGCGCATATATACGTAGATATAACCTATTGTTAGTAGGCCCCATAATAATGAAATTAGGTTAAGTACGTAGATTGTTTATGGGTTACCAAATGAATGTCAAAAATAAAGGAGAGTCATAGGCTTCGTGGTTTTTTGTTTAATTAGCAAAACAAAAAATAATTACTTACAGTGACATAACAATTAGACAGTTGTAGTGAAATGTGCAAATATTACACTTATTGAATATTGAGAATTAGAGAATTACGCAGAGGACAAATGTACAGTGATTCAGTGGTATTAGGATGCAATAATTAGGATGATAGAATATGAGAGGTAATAAACAATTATAAACCTACATGCAGTATTGCGCTTACGTTACATAAAAACACGAGTTCGATACGCGGTATTCGAAACACTTTAGAGAGCTTGTTCGGTTGGGTTTGTATGAAAGGTGTAGGCTGTGTAACACAGAAGCCTAATACGACACTGTTAAACGCTGTAAGACAAGTGAGTTAGGCCTACGCAGAAAATATTAAACATTGAGCTGAGGTATACTAGGCTGTAGGGCGCGAGAGCCTGAAAAAACCCCTCTTCGTCAGCGTCTACAGTTGGTGTACATCTTGTTCAGTAAACAAGAACTAAAGTTCTGAAAACAAAAACAAGGACGTTCTTGTGGTATTTCAATGCAGGTGTGAGAAAACCTTCGTCAGAAAAATATATTTCTGCTGGCGGTGCTGAATTCTGACGTAGGTGCAGTAAGTACTGTAAGACAAACTCCAGGCGTTCCATGGAAATTAAGGAGTTTGAAGGAGCACTCTAGTCCATCCCAAGGTTGACCTTTTGTGATGATCTTTGATACGCACTTGAGAAACGTATTAAAATATATGCTAAGGAAGAACTGTTTATGTGTGCCCATATATATATATATATATATATATATATATATATATATATATATATATATATATATATATATATATATATCGGTGGTGTAGAGTTTAGCGTCGCTGATTATGAATCAACCTACGCTGGGTTCGATTTCCGGTGGGGGGGGGGAGTGCAGGCGGCGTTCAGCTCACTCAACTGTCCATCCTTCCATACCCAAAAAAAACAGTTAGGTTGATAAACGGGCATACTGGGTAGCCTAATGGTTAAGACGACTGTTTGCTGATCGGAATGGCGTTAGATCGAGTCCGGGCGAGAAATTTGTAATTTCTAATTTTCATGGTGGGCCGTGGTTCGGATTCCACGTTAAGGGTCTAAGGTGGGGCAACAACCTTGGCTTTTGTCAAATTAAATAATTCGTGCAGAAGTAAAACTAAGGTTTACTAATATATATATATATATATATATATATATAGAGAGAGAGAGAGAGAGAGAGAGAGATAAAATCTTTATATTATACGTTTGAAATTAATATGTTCCTCACTTCCACCAAATTAAATTCGTTTCGAAGCAAAATTTTACAAATTTTTCTCTCGTGAAATGAATTTCAATTAAATATGAATCTGTGATTCGTCCGATGTTTCAGTCGTCTTAATTACCACTCTGTTAATGTTCTTTTTGTGTGAAAACTTGAAAGAGATTCTCTTATTAAGATTTGAATTTGAGAAAATATAAAAATATCATCCAGATGGCGAGTTTTTCTCTCTCTCTCTCTCTCTCTCTCTCTCTCTCTCTCTCTCTCTCGATATCTATTTGTCTATATATGACTCTCGCAATATTCGAGCAGTTACGTTAAAGTGCTCGGGTTTGCTCCCCCACTCCCTCCTTCTCTTTACTTCGATTACGAACCGCCTGTCGTTGTTCAACAAGATAGAGAAAATTAATACAGCTTGACATTTTACCGGGATTGACACTCTTGTTTCGCTTTTCCACACAGAGAGGACGTTTGGTTAAAATAACTTACCACAATATATGGTTAACTGTTTCACTAACAATCCAAATGACTGTTGACTTTAATAATAACTTTAATAATGACTTTAATAACCATGTTTAGATTTCAAAATATATGCAAAAGCAATGTCATTATAATTCCTAAAAAATGTGTATTTTGTTTAAAGTAGAATTGTCTAAAAATTTTGCTGAAAAAAAGAATAAATTATATTTATAGAAATTATACTGTAAATTTCAAATTTCAGAAAAAAATGAGAATTTGTTAAGAGTTAATTTAACGATTAAAAATGAATGTCAAGGTGCCATTTCACCTGGTTCTTTTCTATTATTAGTTAGTTTGTATTCTAACTAATTATGAATTCTTTTTGAATTTTTTGAATTTTTTAATTTTTAGCATTTTTTCAGAGACTTTTATCCATTCGGCGAACTTCTTTCCAACAGTGTATAAATTTTATTCAGAATTTTAACATACGTTTCCAAAATACCTTTATTCATTAATGTATTTTGTATTATTGTTTTTTCTTCCAAAAATAATTAATAATCAATAATTAAAAGTAATTAACATTTTAGGTCAAAGAATGGTTCTCAGATTCGCTTCGAGCCGTGGTGGTCAGAATGCCAAAACACATAGATGATGAGGAGTCTAAGGAAATGTTATACGGAGTCGATAAAGACATTCAAACCTCCGTCTCTATTTCGTACCACACAATATGCAACATTATTGAAGAAATGTTCACCACTGAACCCTTCGAAATATCTTCCGTTATGTGGATTATCCTCGCCGTCATCATGGTCTGCGGATTATTAACTTTTGGTATTATATTTCGCTACTTTTCTTCTTGGCGTAAAATCTGAGATTTTCGGGGTTATTATCTTTCTCCGAGACAAACACCTGTTCCTCTTTTTTTTTGGTTATTCGTCCATAACTCTTATTTTTAAGTTTTGTAAATGGCTTTCGCTTACTTTACTGAGATTATAATCTGTTTATAAGGATATAATACAGTAATTCCATATTAATTATTAATTTTATATATATTATATGTAATTTATATATATAATTTATATATAATTTTATATATTTTATATATTAATTTAACATAGAATCATTTTAACTGCTAGCGTCATTATTGCCATGGGTAACACCATTTCCCTAGAAGTGAAGTGAAAGCACTAAGATCGGGGATTCGACTCTAGTAATATAAATACGAGGGTTAGCGCAATGTGCCGCATTATACAGAGTGTCTCAAAAGTCACTGTGGACCTATACGTATATAATTCTTATATAGGTGTTCAGGGACTTTTGAGACACCCTGTAGTTGGCTTGAGCGCTGCGCACCAGTTTGTGGTTCTCCTCACTGATTAATTATTAGTAGGCATATCATGATTAAGATTATCATTTTAATTAATTCTAAATACCAAAATACCTCTTACATACTTGGAAGGAAATTTACGTAATTATCATTATTTTTTTAATGTATTTCTAATTCTTCGAACTTTTTTCCATTGAAGAAATTACTTTAATTAAATTAAAGTTATTTGAATTTAAAAGAAACATTTTGAATAGTTACGATTTAGTTTCATAAATAATAATAGTTTCCATTGGGTTAGATTAGTGGGTAACGCTCCCTGTAAGCGACACTGAGATCGGGGGTTCGACTCCCGTTGATGCTGGTAATAATAATAATAATAATAACAATACAAGAGATAAAGCAATGGGCCGCATTATAGTTGGATTGAGCATTGTGCCAGTCGTGGGTCCTTCTCATTGATAGGGTTACGGGCAGGGGCGGATTAACCACGGGGCACTTGGGGCACGTTTCGCCCTTATAAGTAGGGATATGGGGGGAATAAACATTGAAAATTTGAGATGGACACTACATGAGGGGCCTCCCACTAGTTAAGTGCTCCAGAGCACTGCAAAAGCTTAATCCGGCCCTGGTTACGGGGTAGAAACTTTTAAGATATTCTGTACAGAGGGTTGACAAAAGTAAATAGACGCTTTCGGTTTTTACCACAGTATTTATTTTATAATAAAAGGCAATAAATGATAACAGATTTATTGAATGAATATATTTAAAATGGTGTTGTTCTTGAGGACATTCATCGTGGTGTCTATTTACTTTTGTCAACCGTCTGTATATGATCATGATGTAAATGACGTGTGGGGATTATTGAACTGCCTTCGAAACTAGTAAAATTGACAGTATTTCGCTATTAACGGTGACTTGACTTTCTTTTCCATGGCTTTGTCGCCATTAAATGTTATTAGTAATTCATAAACACACTATTAGATAATGGCCTCTCGTCAGCAAATAGTAATTCCCTGACGAGGTGTACCGTTGAATACACGAAAGACCTCGGAATCATTTTTCCTTTTCCTCGTGGGTTTCCATCATTTATTTATTTCATTTGCTTAAATGTGACATTCATACCATATTATTATTATTATATTATTAATATTATCATTTTATTATAATAATATTATTATTATTATTTAATAAATATTAATGCTCCATCAAGAGTGAAACTAGTTCGAGAGATGCTATTATTTATAGCCTTGTTGAATATTATTATAATAAGTTATCTTATCAAAGGAGTTAGAAATTAGATGTTAATTCTATCACTTAACATAATCTCATTTGGTTTATCGTAAAAGGCTAAAAACTGTTTGCGAATTTATTGTCTGTTATATTTGCTGTTACGTACTCTATAAGTAAGTGCATTACATTAATTCATCAGTCTGTTATGTCTGTTACCTCAAACTTAATTAAATTAATACAGGGTTTATTTAAAAAATATACATACATATACGAGTATATCCATTTCAGACAGTTTTAATGAAAAATGATGTTAAATAAATAAATATATTAACATATTTCAAAAGCGAATTAATAATTTTTTTGGATCACCTGAAGATCAGGGTCCTCAGCCTTCTTTAATTAGCCTTATAAGGCTAACTAACGAAAATATCACGACCTAACCTAACCAATCGTTAGGCCAACTGTACGCCCTTGACGGCTGGTTAGGTTAGGTCGTGATATTTTCGTTAGTTAACCTTATAAAGCTAACTAAAGAAGGCTGGGGGCCCTGATCTTCAGGTGATCCATTTTTTTTTTTAATTAATGATTTTTTTTCAAGTTTACAGTTGAAATTAGAAACGCTTAATATTAATGCATCCAATTTAGCTTTTCTCTTATATTCTTCTATATTAAGCTTATATTCTTCTATATTAAGCTTATATTCTTCTATATTAAGCTTGTATTCTTCTATATTAAGCTTATATTCTTCTATATTAAGCTTATATTCTTCTATATTAAGCTACGTGCAATCTAAATTTATCCATTCACTGTCGCTCAGTGAATAAAATCCATAGATTATTCTGGATCAAATTCTATTATTTGTTAATTTCAAATTTATCTGAATTCCAATTTGTTTATTTTGTTATTTTGGATGTTAATTGTTTGATTTTTTTTAACTCCGTACTAACAGCCAGAGTCATATGACGGAAAAGAATTGCGGTTTAATGTGGAGTCCAAACCGCGGGTCGCTACATCATCTGAATGCATAGTCAGGGGGTCATCTATTTAACTACTAAACAGACTTAATATCTCTCAGCTTCGCTGATCTAGCGGGAAGTGGTGTTGGGACGTGGACAGGATATTGCTCTTTTTTTTATCATATATGTTGATAATTAAACTTAAATTATATCCAATCAAATTGTGCCCCTTCCCAATCTCCGTCATTTCATTCTCTCTCGAAGGATGAGGACTCCGCGAGTGAGAAGCTCAATGGAGGCAATTCTAAAATCGATATACAGTATACTGTATGTAATCATTAAAAAAGACCACTTGTAAAGGAATGCAAAATAAATATTCATTTAAAATGTTTAAAAAAAAGCTTTTGAAATGAGATATCATAAAAACCTTCCTTAAAAGGTCTCTGGTCGAATTTTCTAAAATCGACAAGATCAGCGTCTGAATGTCGATTCAAATGGAATCGTTTGCGGGTTAGATATATTACTTTGGCTTTTTTTTTTATGCGTTTATATCTGACCTAACCTAACCTAATCTAACTTCACCTAAACTAAAAATTCTTTTCATTTGGAATGACATTCGACAGTGAAGCTGTCGATTCCATTCGACCAAGGAAAAAATTAAGCATACTATTAAAATATGGAGTCTTCTCAGTTAACAGTATTTTCTGTGAAAGTATAAGAGTGATTAAATGGAAGGTTAAGGTCGTTCACTTCTTTTAAAAGGTCTCTCTGACCTTCCTAAAGTGTCTGAAAATCATTTTGGCAAAAGAGAGAGTATATTTAAATGAATTTTCTTACCTTAAAAAGTCTTAAAAGTAAATACAAACTTTTGGAACACACTTTTGCCTCAGTAATTTGAAGTATGTGTATAAAACTTAGGTATATCGAGGTCTAGTTAAATAATAATTTGCTTTTAGGTAAGCCAGCACCCAAATGTCCCATATCCCCCAAGGAAGTGGTAAGGGGTAGGGGACCGAACTTGGGTTTTGTTAGCTAGATTTAATTAAAGGTGGGTGGCCGGCCCGCCGTTTCGCCGTGAGGTAAGATACAGAAAAGGCAACCATCAGTTCTAGGTAATACTGGGGTTCGAACCCACGACTCAGAGGAGTCTCAGCACTGCCAAGGGCCCCTAACCGATCGAGCCATGGAACACTCATAAATTGCTTTTTAATCTATCCAAATTTTTTGGGTAAACTTTATTCAATTTCATGTAAAAGAATGAAGAACGTTTCGTATGAAAAACGTTTCGTTTCTTCATACTTTTACAACAGTAATACAGGCAGTCTTTTTCATCATATAATAACCTTATTTTTTAGGATGCTGGGTCTACAGATTCAATAAAGGACACCCACTGATGGGGTGGAGACTCAGGCAGAGAATTGTGAAATGGGCATTTTTAACGAAGATGGAACCTGTCAGAAAGATGTAATGAAATCAGATTACGTTCTAACAAATGCTCAAGTGGAAGCTGTATCACCCGAACCTGCTGAAAGTGATACCTTGGAGTCTGTCGTTTATTTGTGATAGACGTATTTGAATGGATAGACATGAAGGTTGAAATATATTTGGAGGGACATCATCAAAGGGTGACTATCTATATATATATTATATTCCATCCAAGTCGGTAAATAATAAGAACCTGAACATGGAGAAAAACAGGACGGGAATCATATTTATTTTTAATATGTTTCAGCTTTACAAGTTACAAATTTCACCTTCTGTTGAAACGTTCATTTAAAAAAACCCTTTGTATTTAACAGTTCTTTTAAAATTTGTTACAAACTTCTTAGTTAGAAGAGTTCATTTGCTTGATACACGAAGACTTTAATACGTCCGCGCCTTGGATGTAATTTGGATTATTTGTATGTAGAATGTGACTATATAAACTTTTATATTGGTGTAACTAAGTGTAAAAGTGTAAATGATGAAATTATGTATGAAAAGTGTATTTGTAAAGTAAGATTTTTTATAAATTTTTAAGCTGAAGCTTGACCTTCGCGAAATGAGAAATCATCGCGCGGAACCTTTGTAAGGTATATATATATATATATATAGGGTGTCCGGGCTTAAATGGCAATAAAATAAAACATTATAAATGTATTTTATTGCCATTTAAGCCCGGACACCCTGTGTATATATATATATATATATATATATATATATATATATATATATATATATATATATATATTATATATATATATATATATATAAATTAATATATAAATTAATGAAGAAATTAATGAGAATTTATTAAAAAAATAACTTTAATTTACTATGAAAGTGTTGCTTAACATTCCAGAACAGATTAACGATCAAGTTGTTAATGTAAAGAGGGGAGTAAAAGTTTTTTTTTTCCTATTCTTTGGTTTCGTCTAAGGAAAATCCTCGAGAGAAGATTTTAAATTTAAATTTAAATTTTTTCTTTAAGAAAGGCGGAACATAAGTATTACGAAATCGAGACTAGCGCCAATAAAAGATCAGTAATTTATGTACTAATGACGCATTGTAGTGAAAATATTTTTCATAGGTCCATTAGACACTAAAGAGAGGAGTCCTTGTAATCTTAAGGTGTAACTTAGGGTTGTAATGCAGTTGTAGTTCTGCCTTCTAAAGTTCAATTGTCTTTAAAATCTTTCAACTCTGTGGTACGATTGGAAAACTTCTAAGCCAATTTAAAACTGTTTCACGTTGCTCGAAAATTTTGTATTTCATTGTTCACTGTGCCATTATATTGCTTTGAAAAGCTTAATGTTAGCTGTAACCAAGCCCTCAAAAGGTAAAAGTGCGAAAAGCTTTGAAATTTGTGGCGCTGTTTGATTTTATAAACCGACTGTAAAATTGTTTCTGTTGCTTCAAAATTTGAATCTCATTTTTTTACGTGAACTTTGTTTCAAGAGTTTAATGTTAGTCGGCAGAAAAGAATTTTATGAACTTTTAATTGGCCGACTTTTTCTGGAAAAACTTGCGGAACTCGCGCAGAACTTTTAAGACTAAATTTCCAAGATTTTTGTAAGTAAACTTATTTTAAGGAATTTAAATTAAGTGTTATTTCTCGAGTCACATATAAATGAAATCCTTCTGTATAAACCTTTTGAGACTAAACCTGAATAATTGCAAAATATTTTATAAATTTAAATTTTGCTTTTGAACAGAAATTTCAAAGTGTACATTTGTAAACTTCTTTCGAATTTACGTTCCATTGTGAGTGAAATCAAATAAACTTTTTAAGAGGGAGTGTGTTGTTTCTATGCTACCTTGAAATAGGCCTCTCTTGTAAGCTGAGAGTAAATTAACATTGTAAGTTCGAAATTAGAGTCTGGCACAAATCTTTAATCTCCAAACTGCCCCCTTCGGTTTCTATCCTTCTATCTGTGCCTTCATCTCTAATTTCCTTTCTGGCCGATCTATAGCTGTGGTTGTAGATGGCCACTGTTCTTCTCCTAAAGCTATTAGCAGTGGTGTTCCTCATGGTTCTGTCCTGTCACCCACTCTTTTCTTTTATTTATCAATGATCTATTAAGTCGCACTTCCTGTCCTATCCACTCCTATGCCAATGATTCCCCTCTTCGTTTCTCCACCCGCTTCACAAAGCGTCCTTCTCAACAGTTCTCAACATTTATTCTATGATTCGAGTAGGACACGGCAATGGTGCAAGTGACCTCTGATCTTTCTATTATCTCTGATTGGGGCAGAGAAAATCTTGTTGGTTTCAATGCTTCAAAAACTCAGTTTCTTCATTTGTCTATTCATCACAATCTTCCACATGACTATGCCCTTATCTTCAACAATACACAACTCAATCCTAGTTTTTATCATAACATTCTTGGCGTTTCCTTTTCTCGTGATCTTTCCTGGAAAGATCACAGATACGGTCTTTCTAAAACAGCTTCTAGGAGGTTAGGTTTGCTGACCGGCTCCGCGGTTTCTTCACCCCCATCCACTTACTGTCTCTCTACAGGGGTCTTGTCCGCCCCTGTATGGAATACGCTTCTCATGTGCGGGTAGGGCGGGTCATACTATGCATTTTTTTTAAATCAATGGAGAGGGGTGTTCAAATGACATATTTTGGTGTATAGAACACAATTCTGAAGAAAATATTTAATTCTGATAACCCTAACCTACATCATTTTGCAGTTGATTATTATTAAATTGTTGATTATTTTACTATTGTAGTTACCCCAGAATATGTCTTCTCACGTTTTCTATCATGGCTGCTCACGTTATCTCTCATAGAGCATTGTTCTAACTAATTCATATAAACACATATAATGTAATTCATATAATAATAATAATATTTAAATACTCAAATAAAAGGTGTGCCATTCCACTTAATTGTAATTATCATACAGTTTGGTATATGAAATATTTTGGCGGTTTTCTGGCGCGCATAAGGCCATTTTCTGAGCCACCTTTCTCAGAGACTAGAATGTAACGTTTCAGAACATTCTAAAACGGTTTGTGAAATATTTGAAGTGACTCATGATTTATGAAGCTATTTTACCACCTCGGCTTGCAGTGAGGGGATAGATTTAGTGATTATCTACTGATATGTTTTTGTTACTGTTCACATGTGAGTATTATTCTGTTATATTTTAGAAAAAACTATTTCTACGCATATTATAGTGATACATTGAGCAAAATTTAATTAACAACTTTGATTTGAGCTAAAATTAGGTGGTTCATTTTTAGTACAACTGAGCAGTATGAGGCCTATTTCAAAGTTCTAAAGAATATTTTTAGGATGTGTTTCTTTAGTTTTTTTAGAGTACATGAACAAATTATTTGCATTACAGACAACAGATAAATTAGCATTTTATAACATTTTGAAACCAAAAAAGCATAATGTGTTTATCATTTGCAGATAAATTTGTTCTTGCCCATTTCAGCTCTTTTTTTAACCAAGAATTTTGCGCTGAAAAGAGTTAATACCTGTCTGTAGTGGATACTTAACTGTTGTATTATTGTTTTTATTTCAGTGTGAACTCATTAAGAAAATTGCTCAAGTCAGAACAAGGACGAAATCAAGTTCTCATCTGAGTAATCTTGTTGGCACTGGCCGGGAGCTGTTGGTGTCTGAACTGCCAACTGTGAGGAATATCCTGAGGTATGGCATCTACTTGAGGAAGCAAAGTGAAGATGACAGGAGGAACTACCCAGTGGACAAGCTGGTGAGTGACATCTACCCTGGTCTGATTTGTCAGTGGAGCAAAGCAAAGCTAATGCTCTTTTCAAGCCACCTGTTATCAATGAAAAAGTGACCATCATGTCCAAGCTCAAGGAGGTCTGGAATCAGGCAGTGAAGTTTTCTCTTGGAAGGGCAAACTTGATGCCAAAGAGAGGTTCATTGTCAAGTTAGACAAGTTCTTTGATATTTTGACTTGCAAGTGTCAGATTACCAGTTGTGAGGGGGGAGGCTGTGAGGGCTGTGTTATCCAAGCCCACATTAACTGTTCCTGCAGCAGAGAGAAAAAGATTCCTGTGAAAGATCTTGCCTACATCAAGGGACAGAAAGAGAAAGTTGGAAGTAAGGGACCCCACCAAATAGGGGGTCCTGATCTACCAGAGCACAAGAGACAGGTGAGGACATTGAAAAGGCAGTGGATGGAAAGGAAGGCAGAGAAAAGGAGAAGGAGCAAGGAGGAAAGTGCTGCAGTAGCAGAGAAGGCAGCCAGGAAGGATGTTAAGAGATTTTTGGCAGATGGTGATGAGGATCTGGAATTGAGAGAAGTGGTGATGAAGATGAGTTTGTTCCTGAAGTTGAGCTCTTCCCTCAAACTGACCCTGAGCCAGCAGCTTCGGCAAAGGTACAGAAAAACTATGATGAGATTCAAAACATTGCCCTTGCTAGTGTAAGGTATGGCATAGGGCTGAGGCCAACTGCAGCGATAGCAACAGCAGCTCTGATTGACGCAGGAATCATCACAGAAGACAATACAAGTAAAGTGATTGATAAGAGCAAGGTCAAGAGAGCACAGGAGAAGTTGATGAGAGAGCTGGGGAACAGTTCGAGAAGAAGTGCAGGGAGGAGGGGGGGATCTCTTGCATCCTCTTTGATGGGCGAATTGACCTGACCAATGTGATGATGGAAGCTGAGGGCAGTGACCAATCTTTTCCCGCAAAGATCAAGGAAGAACACTATAGTGTTGTTAGTGAGTCTGGCAGCTACTATCTGTTCCACTTTACCCCAGAGAAAGCAACTAAAGAGGAGTCACATGCGGAGAAGATTGCTAAGGTCCTGTTTGCCTGGCTGAAAGAGAGGGGTTATGATAAAACCTTGTTGGCCATTGGAGGAGACTCAACAAATGTCAACACTGGTGTGAAAGCTGGAGTAATGCGGTAGCTGGAGCTGCACCTGGGGAGAAAGCTGGTCTGGTTGGTGTGCAACCTGCACACTGTTGAACTTCCTCTGCGCCATCTCATTGTTGACCTTGATGGCCCTACTCTGTCAGACAAAAAATTATCCGGGCCAATAGGAAAGCTCCTTGATTCTGCTACAGACTTTGATATCAATCCAAACTTCACCCGAATCTCTGTTGGCCCTTCACTGATCAAGCTTCCTGACAAGGTCATTCAAGATCTCTCAACTGATCAATACTATGGCTATAAAATTGTCTGTGCAGTCAGGGATGGAGTACTTCCTGCAGGGCTGGCTCTGTTAGAGATAGGGCCAGTAAACCACAGCCGCTGGCTCACCACAGCGAACAGACTTCTCAGGCTCTGGGTGTCAAAGCACGGACTTAAAGGAAAGAACCTGAAGATTCTGCAATTCATTGTGGAATTCATCATTGGAGTGTATTACCCATGTTGGTTCAACGTGAAGGTCAAGCACTCCTGGATCGAAGGGCCTAGGCACATCCTCTTTCAGCTGGACTGCCTGAAGTCCCAGAGGAAGGAGGTGCTGGATATTGTGATGCCAACTGTGAGAAGATCTGCTTGGTATGCCCACAGTGAAGTCATCCTCCAAACACTACTCTGCTCTGAGGATCAGAAGGAGAGGATTGAAGGGGTGGAGAGAATCCTGTCCATCAGGGGAGAGGGGACCCGGACACTCAGCTGGGGGACTCCTCTGTTAGGAGCAGAAGGACACCTGACATCAATTGTGATGCTTCCAGCATCGGTGACTTGATCAGCTGGTCAGAAGGTGTGTCAGAGCCACCTCTCACCTGCTCTCTAAGCACCTCAGAGGTGAAAAACTTCATCATCACCCCCATGGAGGTGCGCAACTGGCCTTGCCACACAAAGCATTGAGAGGGTTGTTATAATGGTGACTGAGGCTTCTGCTAAGTACTTCTCACAGGAAAAGAGGGATGGAGGGATCAGGGCTCAGGAGACCAGCAGGAAGCTGATGTCCAAGTCTGAGTCAAAGCAGGATTTGTGCAACCTGGCAAAGTTCAAGATGTCAGGAGAATGATCTTTGTAATTATATCCAGTGATATACATGCAGTTCACCTATTAATAAATATATGTAAAGTTGATTTGGCCTTGTCAATATAAATGATTTACCTTATATCTTTTAATATATTATAAAGGGGTTCAAAAGGGTAAAATTGGCAATTTAGAAATACAAAATGATGTAGGTTAGAGTTATCCTATCCAAAAAAGAAGCTCATATTTGAATTCCCCATGTAAAAACACATAATTTAGACACCCCTGATGGTGGGATTTCCTTCAGATTCATGTTGTCACCTGAGTACGACCCGCCCTAAATTGTGCGGGGTAGCTTAACCCACACAACTCTACTGGACCGGATGGAATCAAAGCCTTTCCGTCTCATCAGTTTCCCATCTCTTACTGATACATAACTATGTGTCAACCGCCTGTCAAGGTCTCTGCACTAGTGATCCCAACCTCCACTGTAGGTCGGTGTTAGTGTCTCCGAGCAATTGATACAATGAGAAAACGGACTGTTTTCAAACCCTCTCTCTTCGCCTCTTCGCTGCAATGATGCCTCCCTCTCTCTTTACTATCGCTATTATAACGGACACTGCCCCTCTGAACTCTCTAACTGTATGCCTCCTTCTTTAAGGAGAGCACCTGGTAGCCGACTTTCAACATATTCTCATTCCTTTCCTGTCCAACTCTCTAATGCAAAGGTTAACCGGTATTTTCTTTCATTTACTCAACTGGTCATCTCTGGAATAATCTTTCTCAATCCATTTTTCTCATTGTCTATGACCTCCAATCTTTCAAACGCAGTGTCCATGCATCTCGAAAAACTTGGACCTTGATTTTGGCTCTTTTCTTCCTCTATGGGAGAACGCGTTTTTGCGGGGGGCGTTCTCCCTAGGCCCCTCCTTTCTGTATAGAAAAAAAAAAATACTGCTGTCATTTAAACAATGATGATAATAAAGTTTATCTAAAATCTGAACTTATTTTTCTTATATATTTTAGTACATCACATCCTCTATTCATCTTCCTTGCTTTTAGTTTAAATGGGTTATAATAATTGCAATTTACAGTCGCTATTTAGAATACTTTAAAACTTTACTTTAGCTCTTTCCTCTTGTTTGTGTAGTATTTCGGGCAGGTGATGAGATTGCATCGATCGCTTCATTCATCTGTATGATGTCTAAATCAGAGGAGTTAACGTATATGCCATTTATAAATTAAAGTTTTAATTAACCCTCTATTCTTTATAAAAACTGATGAAATCGTCTAACACAAGTCAGAGAAAAAAAATCAGTAAAATGGCAGTCATACAAGAACTTCAGAGTTAAAAACTTTTTCAAAAAATTCTGGAACACGAGAATTTATTTTTTTCAATTAACTTTATTAATTGATTTATTTTTAAATTATCTAAAATAACTTCAAAGTTATTTTTCTCTAAAAGGGATCTCTCTCTCTCTCTCTCTCTCTCTCTCTCTCTCTCTCTCTCTCTCTCTCTCTCTCTTTGTATACTGTATATGTATATATTTCAGAAGGTTCAATACATTTTTACGGAGCATGTGTAGTTTACGTCCCCCTGTGGTGCCTAGTGTAGTTTACGTTTCCCTACATTATCCAGTGTAGTTTACGTTCCCCTACATTATCTGGGTGTAGTTTGCGTTCCCCAACTTTGTCCGTGTATACCTAATCAAATAAAACGTTAAACCTAACGAAGATATTACGACTTAACCTAACCAATCATCAATTTATATATACTGTATATATTTTATACAAAGAGGCCCCCAAAATATAGCTTTCCTCACCAGCTATCTGCAAAACAGATAGGATCCAGCTTTGGGACAGGATCTAGGGGTTACAGCTACACCTAGCCTACTATATCCAGGACCTCGATATAAGCAAAAGACTCGTTGCATTCGCGTCGGATTGAATACATCAAAGAAAAAGGGGTAACTATTGTATTTTAAGCCAAAAAAAAAAAAAAAAAAATATATATATATATATAAACTGCAAAAAATCTGTTGGAGAGGACTCTTCCGTTGAAAGTATCGTGTAAGAAGTAAAGCACCTCATTACTAGTGTGAGGTCTGGTTTAGGCTATGCAACTCTTAATGCATAACAAATATTTAAAAATTCAGAGTATTGCAAAATTTTGTTGCTCGTAAGCAAAAAGTTAATGAGCTGAAAGGACATCACATGGAGCATATTTTGCATTAGGGAATTAATACCCGATGTGCAGGGAAAGTACAATAAATATTTCATGTTTTATTTCAATTAATAAAAAAGATGCAAACATTTCACAGCGTCAGATATTAAAAAATATGAATAATGTTTAAATTTCGTGCGTAGAATTAAATGAAGTTCCAGTTATGCATTCATAATCAGAAAGGATAAATTTGCCATTAACGTGGTACTTGAATAGAAAAAGAATACTTCATTACAATATCCAATATACAATACAGTGCGCAATCTGAATTATTAATTTAACCATGCGATAATTGCAGCGCGCAATTCAAGTCACATCCCGAGGCAACTCCTCCCTGCTTTTGTATAACTGTAATGATAAAAAACGAAATGTCAATATTCCAATATTTCGTTATATATATATATATATATATATATATATATATATATATATAGTGGTCAGTCTTTCCTTGTGAACAGACGTGTTTTATCGAGTGTTCAGTGTTACCAATTGAATAAGTGGTTTTCGTCGCAGTGTCTTTAAAAAATAGTGTTTGGTGCATTCTTAACTAAATTACCTCGTGTTACTAATCATTCATTAACGAATATATTTCATTTATTGACTTTATTCATTACTATATTATTTGATTAAACCAAGGCGAGTGCACGTGGCTTGCCTTGTTTGTTTTCGAATCTATTAGAAAAAGAGGTGTCATAAGGTTCATTTTGCCTTGCAACGGGAATCATCAAGTACGGTGTGGTCACCCGCCGTGGGAAAAAGGAAAAAAGGAAAGAAAAAAGTTTGTCGAATAGCGAACAGATAAGTTTTATTAATACTCTTTCTTTTACAGATCCTTCGTCGGTAACTTAATTAAATATATATCCATTTAGTATAAATTTGTGTTACAAGAACCTGTTTAATCGTTTCAAG
Source organism: Bathynomus jamesi (assembly GCA_023014485.1). NCBI lineage: Eukaryota > Metazoa > Arthropoda > Malacostraca > Isopoda > Cirolanidae > Bathynomus > Bathynomus jamesi. Next base: position 99,815 of record JAJOZX010006926.1, on the reverse strand, counting down.
AACATTTTTGCGGACTTGCGCAGGTGACGGCACAATAAGCACGCGGCAGGGCAGACCTACCTTGTAATCTATTAATTTCCAAACGTTCGTTTTTTTGTTTTTAATTAATAGCATGGCACCCCCGTCAAGTACTTGCAGTCGCTGTGAAGGGAAATTTGCCGCTTACGCGTTTACTTTGGCTAATAATAATGAACAGTTAGTTTGCAGGTGGTGCTCAAACATGGAAGTGCTGAGGAGCGAGTTAGAACGTGAGAGGGAGGCCAGGGTGAGGTTTGAAGAAAGGGTGATGCTCCTGACGGAAAAATTAGAATCCCTTGAGACTTCAGTCACGACCGCTCCTGCCTCAGTGTCTGTTAATAATATAAATAGTACTAATAGCCCTCTCTCTTCCCCTAGTTCCCAACCTTTCGTTCAAGTGCATAATGGAGCCCCAGTGAGAAAACAGTAAGACTTGTCTACCAGTAATAACAAACAATAAGTTTTCTGTTTTAGGTTTCGAAGATGCTGATGAACCAGAAATACGACTCGTTGGCGATTCCATTGTTAGAGGGCAGCTCGAGGAATTCTGTGGGAGAAACCCTCGTCGTAGACGTCGTTACTGCTACCCTGTTGCAAGGGTGGAGGATATAACTAATAGTGTTGACCATTTTACAGACGGAACCTCTGAGGACACAACGTATGTTATTCATGTCGGTGCTAATAACGTTTTAAATTCTAGATCGGAAGAGCTGCTGGCTAGGTACACGGACTTACTAGAGCGACTAAAGGAAAAAACGAATAAGGTTGTTTTAACAGGTATACTTCCTCGAATTATCCAACGCAGCGATTTCTAAAGCACGGCGACCTATATCAACAATAATCTAAAGTCTCTTTGCCAATAGGAACGAGTGCATTTTGCGAATTTTTGGAACAGTTTCTACGGCAGGAGGGACTTGTTCCTCGGAGATGGACTGCATCTTAATGACGTTGGAGCTGCCCGTTTAGGAAGACTATTTCATAATACTGTCTCTTCTTTTCAGGCTGCCGTAACTCGAACGGTCCCAGCGTAAATTCCTCAAATTTTCCCTGCGCTCGCGAAGGTATTGCAGTTACAAACAATTTGAAGGTTCTATCCTTAAATGCTCGTAGCCTACGAAATAAAATAAGCGAATTTTTTTCTTTAATTGCTTGTAAATGCTGATTTAATTGCAATAAATGAATCGTGGCTTAGCATGAAACACGTGACTTTGTAGGGGAGTATCAAATTAGAGGTTATAGACTTTTTGTTAAAAACAGAATAGGTAGCGAGGAGGAGGTGTTATGCTGTATTTCAAAGATAATATTGCGAACGTTATAGAAGTAAAGCACAGAATTCCAGAACTATAGCAGAACTTAAATTGAACGATTTCAAACTTGTTGTTGCTGTTATATATAAGAACCCTAATCAAACAACTGATACGGACGAAGGGTTATATCGTGAACTAAAGAGAATAATAGGTAGTGACCAGGCCTTAGTGATGGGTGACTTTAATTGCGCCAACTTGAATTACGATACAATGCAAGGAGACGCGGAAGGTAATCGTTTAGTTAATTTTCTCGAGGATCTACAGATCTACAGAAGCTAAGGCTAACAAAGACCCTAAGATCCACTTTAAGGTTAGCCCGAGAGAAAGGAAAGAGTAGGAGGTTAAGAGAAGAAAATAAGGGGTTAAGTAAGTATCAACACCTATCACTCGTGGGTTAACATTCATTCAGAAAAAGAGAAAAAAGACTCACCATCATCATCCGCCACTGCCGACAAGTCAGAAAAATAGTCGGAGAGAATGGGAAATGGGTGAAAGATGAAAAGAAGTAAAATAAGAACACTTACAAACCATGCAAACACAGTCTTAACTCACAGTCATACCATGCAAACTACAGACATGCAAGTAAAGAGAGTTACAGACATGCAAGTAAGGAGAGGATAAGAAAAAAAAAGTAGGTAAAGTTAAACAAAAAGTGGATTAGTTTACTCTACGAGCTACATCTACGTTCACGTTAGTCTAATTTTTTTTTAAATTTTATTGCTGGCATCACACGCTGGCATGTCACAATCTGGCATTAATCGTCAACAGACATATCCTCGACCCCTCCCCCCCACCAGAGCTCCTGTTACTAATTGTTTTATTATTTTAAACAACGTTAATATTTTTAAAATGCCTATCTAAACGGTTCTTAAACATATTAACGCTGGCAGAGTGAACGACTGACGCGGGAAGATTATTCCATTTATCAATTACTTTAAACGTAAAGAAGTTTTTAGCGATATTAGTAATGAAACGTCTGCCACGCAACCGTTATTACGAGTATTGCTATTACCGAAAGTGAACAGTTTGTCAAAATTTACGTTATCGATGTTATTAACGATTTTGAAAACTTCAATAAGCTCCCCCCTTAATCTCCTAGTTTCGAGTGAATGCAAGTCTAACTCTTTTATCCTATCTTCATAAGGCTTGTCGCGCAATGACGGAATTAGTTTCGTGGCACGACGCTGAACCCTTTGTAACCTATCAATATCCTCGCGCAAATACGGACACCAAAACTGAACGGCATATTCTAAATGAGGCCTGACTAGGGACTTGTAAAGGGGCAATATTATATCCTTCGATTTAAATTCGAAATTACGCGCTATGAAGCCTAACATCCTATTAGCTTTTGCGCAAGACTCCAGGCACTGGTTCCTAACTTTTAAATCCTTAGATACGCGTACGCCTAAATCTACTTCCTCGTCAACGCTCGCTAACTCTCTAACATCCATCGTGTACGTGTAATTATTGTTACGAGAACCTACATGCAAAACTTTACATTTGTCTACGTTAAATTGCATCTGCCACTTATCCATCCACTCCATAATCCTATTTACATCGTCTTGGAGCCTATTTCTATCGTCCTCGTTAACAACCTTACCGCCTATTTTAGTATCGTCCGCGAATTTTGACACGTTACTAGTCAATCCTACATCTACGTCGTTAATGTAAATTACGAATAGCAATGGGCCTAACACTGAACCCTGTGGGACACCGCTACCTACATCCAACCACCCCGATTCACTACCATTAACAACGACCCTCTGTCTCCTAGCACGAAACCATTCCTCTAACCAGTTAGCTACCTGACCGCGTATATGCTACCTGACCGCGTATAAGCTACCTGACCGCGTATATGCTACCTGACCGCGTATAAGCTACCTGACCGCGTATATAGGATAGCTTTCTTATTCAGAAGGTTGGGGAACCTACGAGGATGGACAGCATTTTAGATATAGTAATAGCTACGACGATGCGATTACTATATGGGCTAATCACGGATCTTCAAGTAATAGAACCGTTAAGCAATATCGATCACAATATGGTAGAGTTTGTCCTCTCAGTAAGTCACTCGAAACCAGCTAACTCGACTAAAATTCCTAACTTCCAGCACGCAGACTTTTATAAATTTCAAAATGAATTGTCACACGTCAATTGGGAAAACGTAATGGGGAACTCCAACGCAAAACTAATGTGGGAATCATTTGAAACAGGTTTTAGGACGATAAATAAGGAATGTGTACCGTACAAGATTAAGCGTGCGAAAGTAAACAACAAGCCCTTGTGGTTTACTTCTAGAGTAGGAGATATTATAAAGAGTAGATATAGGGCTTATAGGGTATATAAGTGCGATAAAGACAATTTGTGGTTACGAAACAACTACATATCTCTAAGACATGAAGCGAAAAGTGTAATAAAAAAGTCCAAGCGCGAATTGAACTCTCCATAGCTCGTGATGCAAAGAAAATTCCAAGCGATTCTTTCAATACGTCAATAATAGGAATCCAGTAAAAAGTGTCTTGGGGCCGTTGAAAAATTTTAACGGAGAGCCAGTTTCTGAAAACAAGCAAATGGCTACCTTGCTTAACGAATTTTTTACGTCAGTTTTACTATAGAAGATGTAACGAATATCCCTACGGTCATAGACATAATACCTTTTGATAATGGTAATATTTTGGATAATATTGTGGTTAGTGAAAGGAGGTAATGCGCTATATTGATAAAATGAAAATGGGTAAATCATCGGGGCCGGATTCCATATATCCCATACAACTAAAAGAATTAAAAGAAAGCATTGTTGTGCCGATAACAAAGATTTTTAATGCGTCTATTTCTGAGGGGTGCGTACCACATAATTTCAAGTTAGCAAATGTAACACCTATCTTTAAGAAAGGCGATAAAGGTGCGGTGGGAAATTATAGGCCAATCAGTTTAACGTTTGTTGTAGGTAAGCTACTGAAATCAATGATTAGGGATCGTATAGTTGAACACTTAGAATTGCATAACTTGGTTAGAAATACGCAGCACGGTTTTAGGCGAAACAAATCTTGCTTAACTAATGTTTTAGAATTTTTTCAAAGCGTGGTTGAAGTTTACGATAGTCATCGGGCGGTTGATGTAGTGTATTTAGAGTTTCAAAAAGCGTTTGACCGTACCGCACAAAAGACTCATTGAAAAAACTAAGGTTCATGGAATCAGGGGTGTAGTAATAAATTGGCTAGAAGAGTGGTTGCGAGGTAGGAAACAGAAGGTGGTTGTTGGTGGAGCGGAGTGGTGTTGGGTAATGTAGCGAGCGGCGTTCCTTAGGGTTCTGTATTGGGCCCCTTGCTTATTTTATATATATATATATATATATATATATATATATATATATATATATTAACGATTTAGATGTCAGCCTAGTCAGTACGGTTTCAACGTTTGCGGATGACACGAAGTTGGGTGGTAGGGCGATTAATGACGAAGATAGAGGTAAAATCCAGGAAGATCTGAATAAAATCGTTGATTGGTCAGTCACATGGCAGATGAGATTTAACGTCGATAAGTGCAAAATTTTACATATAGGTTCACGTAACGGTAATTTTGCGTATAGTATGTCAGGGAAGGAGTTAGCAAGCGTAGAGCAGGAAAAAGATTTAGGAGTTATAGTCACTGGTGATTTAAAAGTGACGAAACAAAGTACAGCAGCGGTCAATAAAGCGAACAAAGTGCTAGGTTTTATAGCTCGGAATTTTGAGTACAAATCGCGCGATATTATTGTTCCTCTTTATAAATCATTAGTTAGACCCCATTTGGAGTACGCGATCCAATTTTGGAATCCGCATATGCGAAAAGATATAGACAAAATCGAAAGAGTTCAAAGACGAGCAACTAAGATGATTCCGTCGCTTTGGTCGAAGTCGCACGAGGATAGGCTTAAGGAGTTAAATTTGACTACACTCGAGACTAGAAGGCTAAGGGGTGATCTAATCCAGGTTTTCAAAATTATGAATGGGTTCGATAACGTAGATAGAGATAGCTTTTTCGAAGTATCACAATATAATGGAACTAGAAATAACGGGTGTAAGTTGACAAGTAGAAGGTTCGAGACAGCAGTTGCCAAAAACTTTTGTACGCATAGAATAGTAAATAGCTGGAATAGTTTGCCGGTAGAAGTAATTAGTAGCACGTCTATAAACGGTGCTAGGACAACTGCCCCCCGGACAACCGCCCCCCGGACAATTGCCCCGACAACCGCCCCCCGGACAACTGCCCCCGTAGGAAAATCGCCCCATGATTATTGCCCCCCATAAGTAAATAAAAATTAAATAGGAATTAAATTTATTTATTTATAAAAAACAAACCTAACCTAACCTAACCTAACCTAATCAAACCTAACCTAACCTAACCACCAACTATGACTTTCAAAACGGCCTTTCAATAAGTATTGCCAACTGTTTAAATATAATTAATTAATCCATAGTATATATGAAATACAATAAGTCTTGGCAACTGTTTAAATAAAATTAAGTAGCTAAACTTCATAATTTTATTATAAATAAGTAAGCAATATTTGGAAATTTTTTTGTTAAATATTGCTAACTTTTTAAATCTAATTTTTTTTCAGGCTACAAGCAAAATTAAGCAAGAATTGGCAATAATGTTGTTAAATATTGTTTTAGCTTGCCATTTTTTAAACGTAAATTTAATTTCTATTTAATTTTTATTTACTTATGGGGGGCAATAATCCGGGGGGAGATTGTCCTACGGGGGCAATTGTCCAGGGGGCGGTTGTCGGGGGGCAATTGTTCGGGGGGCGGTTGTCCAGGGGGCAGTTGTTCGGACACCCTATAAACATGTTTAAAAATCGATTAGACACATATGTTGATAGATTGGGTATAGTTTAAGGTAGTAAAATTAAGGCTTTGTGGTTTGGAACCCACGTAAAATTGTAGGTCCTCTCCGCCACCAGTTGAGGACACGCACAATACACAATTACGAACACAGTTAGGTAGACCAGCCATGAGTGGATCCTAGGGTCTTTGTTTATCTGAAACATTATGACATTATAACATAACATATATATATAATGTTACGGCATGCGGGAGGTGCCCCCTTGGGGCATTGGTTTCTGCGAGTATGTAGAAGAATTACGGCATTTGGAAGAATGAGGTCCATGATGTAATGGTATCGCGTCTGACCGGCAATCGGAAGATCCCGGGTTCGATTCCCAGGTGGTTACCTCATTTTTTCATTTGTTTCGTTCTCTCTCTCTCGTCTTGCGCGGAATATCTCCTATACAAGCGTCGTTCTTTACGTTATTTATACTGCGTGTTCTTTGCAGTTGAATGTATATATATATATATATATATATATATTATATATGATGAATAAAACCACGAAGGAAAGGAAACACAGAGTGATACTCAAGCCCTTTCGTCTAATGACATCCTCAGGAACACTGAAGTACAACAAGAGTTTAAGACTATATATAGGATACAAAAAAAAAATAATATATATATATACTAAAAATAGAAATAAAAATTGTGGGAGGAGCATACACATTTGTGAGGAAAACTACCATTTTAGCACTTTGCCCGAATTCAACACAAGCTCAAATGGATTGTTTACAACCAATTTCCTTTCCTTCGTGGTTTTATTCATCATAAATATTTTTCACGTGTTACTTTCGTAAAATAATTTTCATATATATATATATATATATATATATATATATATATATATATATATATATATATATAGTAAGGAATAAGAGGACGAGAAGGTGATACATGTTTATAAGTCAGATGTTTCGGAAATTCAATTTCCATCATCAATGCTAAAAATGAAAAGTAAAAAGTGAACAAATATACTAAATTAAAGATTTCATAGCATATACTTATGCAGTCCTAAGATAATAATTTCAAAAAAGTTACATGAAATATAGAGATTCAAGATAATGGCTAAAATATACAAAAATTGAAAAACGTCTTACCGGGTTATTATACGAGGGGGCGTTTAATCTAATTGTGTAAAGGTTGGGAATGGTTGAATGTTGAAGTATCCATGTTAGAAGCCAGAGAGTGATAGCGGATTTCTTTTCAGTGGTGGTTCAGAGAAAATTATTTACCTATGTTTAAGTTGAAGGCAGAACTATAGTCGTTGAGGGTTGGTTTTGTACTAAGGATTGATTGATTGATTGTCTGAAGTTTTATATGGAAGAGCTCAGCCAGTAAGGCTATTTACATCCTCCAAGACCAAAACACCAAATTCCACGGGAGAACTTCCGCTCTTCCCACATCAAGTACTGAGTCTATTATTATTGGGATGAGATAGAAAGAGAGAAAGCACACCATTACCATCTTCAGTTCTGGGGCCAATTCCAGAACACTCAGAAAGGGATGAACATGAGGCCTGTTAGTTTTACTAAACATGAACTGATAAAAATGGAACCAAGTACTAAGTCAGCAGTAACAGCCAGATGGAGTAACTAGGAGGTAACTGATTAATAAACCTGTGGGAATGGGAGCCGGTATACAATGCAAGAGTTAAACTCTTTCAACCGCCCAGATGCCACTACGAACTTGAATACTTGGTTCATAGTGAAGTTTATCAATGGGGGAGAAAAGCTACCCCCACCTAAAAGGACAGATAAAGTAAAATCCCTGACACCATATTGCAAAAGAGAGGATCTTAATTTTTTCCTTTGCTTAGCATAACATGGACAAAAAGAAAGAAATGGGACAATGTCTCTGGTAAATTACAACTAACACATAATGGGGAGAAGACAAGTTCAATCAGGTGTAAGTAGGCCTGAAGGCCTACATGGCCGGAACGGAATCTAAATATTATAGAAGCTTTATAGTGGGAAGATGGTACAGGCCAATTTCTTGTGCCCCAAGAAGGCTTAAACGTTCCATAAAGAGTTGAGTGCCGTAATCTCTCCCATTGGGTTTTGTAATTATTTTGCACTGCCACTTTAGCTACTGCAAAACCCTCGCCTGGGTGGAAATATAGTGAAGTCGTAGCAGGGAGGGAATGAGCAGCCCTGGCCAGTGTATCAACCATCTCATTACCTTTAATTCCAACATGACTCGGAACCTACTGGAAGGAAACCGGAATTCCTGAAGCAGATAGGGTCTTCAGTAAAAAATGGATAGAAGTAGTTAGGGCCAGATATGTAGTGAGTGCGGGTGAGTTGATCAGGTGAAGAGAGGTCTGGGAGTCTGTAATTATTAAAACATTACAAGCATTACTTGTGGATACCAAAAAACATAATGCCTGTTGGATGGCAAATAACTCTGCTGCCTGTATACTATAATGGAGGGATAGTTTCCAGGAAAAACACCTTTTATGATTTGAAACAAAAACAGATGATGAACAAGATGGCCCAGGCACATCTATCTTAGATCCATCAGTATAAATATACAAGTAATCTGGATACTTCTCTTCCAAGTATGCTGTGAAACACTGCTCAATCACTATTTTGGGGACAGGAGGTTCATATGAAAATGGGAGAGACAAACAGGTTGGTACCAGATTCAATCTCCAAGGTGGGAAAGAAGGAAACACTGGAACTGTAAAAAATTTAAATTGTAATTGATATTTATTAAGAAGTCCAGTAGCTCTAAAGGAGAAAGGTGGCTTATTTGCCACAGTCCAGTCCACTGCAAGGGTCAAGGGATAATCCCCCTCGAACGACTGACGTAAAGGGTGGGAAAAGGGGAAAGCCAGAACATTAAAGTACTTCCTCAGTGTAGAGAGATCTCTATGGTACTGATGGGCATGGAGACCAGTCTCACCTTGTAGGGAAATAATAGGAGTAGATGGGCGAGCACCCAAAACAAGGCGCATGCCAGAATTATGCAAGATTTCCAGTTTCTTCTTCAAGGTGAAAGAGGCTGAATCATAAACAACATCAGCATACTTTATTTTTCCTAAGATAAATGATCGGTAAAAAGTGAGAAGTGTGAATCGATCTGCACCCCATCTATGAGAGGCAACAGATTTTAATGAGTTCAGACGTTTCGTGCAAGAAGTTACCAGGTAGTTAATATGACAAGACCAAGTCAGTCTGGGGCTGTCAAGGACCATTCCCAAAAACTGGAAGGATGTGACCATAGCTACTGGGCTGTTACTAATTTGGATAATGGGATTCACTTGAACCTTTTGATGTGTAAAGAACATAATTTTAGATTTTTATTGATTCAGGGAAGACCCCAGGTTCTGCATCATAATGAAAACGTATCAGTTGCTTTTTACAACATTGTTGGGCTTCTAAAGGGGTGTCAGCTGCTACTTAGAAAGCTGTATCATCAGCAACGCTGATGATTGAACTGGTTCAATATTTGGTATGTCCGAGAGATATGCAGTGAATAACAATGGACTAAGAACAGAACACTGGGGGTACACCCTTTTTAAAGGGGAAATGTGTCGAGTAGACATCATTAATTAGTACCTGAAAAGTGCGGTTGGACAAGAAGTTGCCTAACCATCTTAGTAATCTACCGTGAATCCCCAAATTGCCTAACTTATAAAGTAGACCAGTATGGGAGATAGAATCAAAAGCTCGACTAAGGTAAAAAAATATAACAAGAACATATTTTTTCTGTCGGAGAGCTTGGCGTATAAAAGTCTCCAACCTCAGAAGTTGATCCACGGTGCTTCTCTTCTTACGGAAACCACACTGCGAATCTCGAAAAATGTGACATGTTTCAAAAGTCCATAGCAACCGCTGATGGACCATCCTCTCTAGTACTTTACCCAAGCAGGATAATAAGCATATGGGACGATACGAAGATGAAATAGAAGGGTTTTTCTGTGGTTTGAGGATAGGAATCATTAATGCCTGTTTCCATGATGAAGGAAAGACTCATGTGCTCAGGCTATCATTGAATGCTGAAATAGAAATGGCAAGTACTCCAATGGAAGATGACTAAGAAAATATTTATGTATATTATCCAGTCCCATTGTTCCACCTCTAGAATGTTCACATTGCCTTAAGGAGAATTGTAATTCCTGCAATGTAAAGTCCAGGTTATAAGCCTCATCGTAATCAGGAAATAAGGAAGACTGCATGCCCCTGCAAAAATCCTCAACTTCAATAACTGCTACAATCCCAAAAAATGAATGGAAGAAGGTCCCCAAAACTTCAGCTTTGGCACTTAGTACAGAACCATTTACAACAATAGGGTAAGTGAAGTGTGAATCAGTACCCTTAATGATTTTCCTAATTTGAGTCCAAACCTTGGTGGAAGGTGTAGTGAAACTGAGGTTTGAACAAAACCGACTCCATGAAATTCTCTTTGCTTTACGAATAGTACGACGAGCTATAGCAGTTGCCTTTTTAGGAGGATCTTATTATATAGAGTTGGCTGAAGAGACCAAAAACGTCGAGCACGACGGCGGGTGGCCACTGCCCCACTGCACTCCTCTGTCCACCAGCATTGGATGTACTTGTTTCCACTAATAAGGCTGTAAAGTGTTGGATTTTTTTTATCTAAGGATCCTTCTATAGAGGGGGTGTCAGGAAGAGCTCTAGACCAAATTCTCCAATCTATGTCACGTAGTTTCCAGGTTGGACGTCGTTTATGAGGGGTGGATACTGGTGAAATTTGCAGAGCAGTGAGGACAGGAAAGTGGTCACTACCCAGACTTCCACCAACAGTCACAGTCCAGTTAGGGGCAAACCTACCTCTACATAAAGAGAGATCTAATGTTGAATAACTTCCATTATTAATGTTAAATCTTGTAGGGAGATCAACAAGAGTCAATAGCACAAAATCCGAAGAAAGAATAAAATTATATAAATTTAAGGCAGTTGATGTTGAAGAACCTGACATACCTGTATCCCAAACCCTGTGTCTATCATTAAAATCACCACAAATAAAAGCTTGTTGACCGAGTTGACCAGCATAGTGAATAGGTTTTATGGTTTTAGGAAAGTTAATCGCCCACAATTCGCCGCCCACAATTCACTGCCCACAATTCATCGCTCATACATTTCACCGCAACACAATTCATCGCCCATACAATTCACCGAACATATAATATATACATATATATATATATATATATTGTTTGCAGTTGAATATATATATATATATATATATATATATATATATATATATATATGTATATATACACACACATATATATACATTTCAACTGCAAACAACACAGTGTAGTGGTTATCATATCTGACCGGCAATCGGAAGATCCCGGGTTCGATTCCCGGGTGGTTACCTCATTTTTCATTTGTTCGTTCTCCCTCCTCATCTTGCGCGGAACGTTCTTCTATACAAGCGTCTTTCTTTACGTTGATATATATATATATATATATTCACCCCAACAAATAAGAATGAATAAGAAAATGCTTGAAACAATATTTATTTACTAAAACCACAATAAAGAAATGTGTCAAATATTTATTTATTAAAACCATACTCAATAAAATATTTGCGAAAATTATGTCTAAACACTTCTAATATGAAATATTATGAGCTATCCCTCTTATATATTCGACAATACAATGCTCTGAATCGTAGCTTTCGACAAGTCTTCGAATTCGTTCAGCACAATTGCGATATTTTCTTTTTTTCTTTTGAGGTTCGTGGCCACCTATATACTGTTTAATTCTGGCTTCACTTAAAGTTTGTTCTTTCTTAAGGCACTCCAGAAATTTCCAAATATTTGGATGATGGGCAGCAATCTGTTCTTCAAATCCTCTATGCCACCTTCCACAGAATTGTTTGTCTTAGGCAAATTCTGTAAGACGCTATCATAAACATTCTACATTTCGTGCGGAAATTGTGGTGGTCGACGGCGATGCCTTCTATCTGGACGTCCAATCCAGGTGTCCTCGAAATAATGTACGACTTCTTGTGCTTCAGGAGGAAAAATGTTGTTATCACATAATAATTCAAATGCATCCACTACTCCCTGTGTAGGCACAAATGCTATTGCGGATAGCATACGAAGATTTAAGGCGAAATTTGCATCGATTTCATATCGCTTTTTTAACCCATGAGCTTGAATTGCACGCATGATGCACTGTGAAAAGTGAAAAAAACATCCTCGTTGTTTTGCATTGGAAAACACTTTTTTTACAAGCATTAATCATGGCCTTCTCAAAATCCGTCGTTATTGATAATGGGGATGGTGACAGTTCAAAGCTCTTTATTTTTTGTAAACAAATCCTATACGTTTCTTCTGATTTGTCAGGCAGCAAGGCGTACACTAAAGGCACTGAAGTGTTTTCTTCTAAACCATGCAGAGTATACAATTGGTGAAATAACAAAGGAACAGTTTTAAATGTTCCGTCGGCATACCAATGTTTGCTTTGTGCCAACAATTGGATGTTTCGCTTTGTAGCAAAAATTATTATGCGGTTATCAACAGGTCCAGAATCAAAATATAGGAACTCTTCTCCATTATGCGTTTTTGTATAATTTTCAGGAAAATATATGTCTTTACGATGAGGTGGGAGGACTAGACCAGAGTTTTTTTTGTGTCTGATGTTTCGTATTGTTCTTTTTATGTTATCTCAGCAAAAGCATCTGATAATATGGAATGAGGTGAATCATTTGTATTTTTAGCATTTTTACGTGTGTTTTCACGAATTTTTAATGCTTCATCATGTGCTGCATCACCACAATGATTGTGCTTCTTTCCAAGATTTAATTATTTTGTCACTAACTGTGGTCACTCGAGCTGGGCATTTTGTTTTCTGATATTGCTCACACTTCCAATGTATTTTTTCTTTAATTTGCTTTTCTTTGTAAAACAAATGACCACTGATACATAATTTTTGCTTTTCTTTGTAAAACAAATGACCACTGATACATAATTTTTGCTTTTCTTTGTAAAACAAATGACCTGATACATAATTTTTGCTTTTCTTTGTAAAACAAATGACCACTGATACATAATTTTTGCTTTCCTTTCTCTGTTTGAATAAATTGAAGCGCCATTACGGGTGATGTAGCAGACACACGACACACTGTTTACTGCTTGTAACTTAACAACGACTGATTTAATTTTAACTTAAACTTGCTTGGTTTGTGTCGAGGTGAAATGGCGGTAAGTTTGCTTGGTTTGTGAATTGGCAGTAAATTGTGAGCGGTGAATTGTGGGCGATGAATTATCCTGAGCGATGATTTGTGGGCGATGAATTGCGGACGGTGAATTGTGGGCGATAATTTTTCCGGATACCAGTTTTTATTACATATGACACACTTCCCTACATCGTTTGATACTCTCGAGAAGTACTTCCATACTGCACTCGTAGATCGCTCCATGATGGTTGCACCACAGCCTAACACTTTACTAATGGGTTGAAGCACGTAACGTTACAAAGGTAGCGACGGAGAGCTAGCGCAACACAACCACCCTCACTCGTGTCTGAACAGATAATGAAGCTGGTGGTCTAGTTTAGTTTGTAACTTGGGAGTGAAGGTTGCCTAATTTCTAATTAAAAAAAAATTGAGTGTTTTTAATTTTTTTTCATCAACAGTAATTACACATCGTTATTGCTTTATTAAATATAATTAAAATAATGCTTTTCTAGCCACCTAGCGTTGATAAATGTAAGTTATTACATAATGCATCTATCCATCCAGTCCAAGTAGCAATTCTAGACATGTCGCAATTAGGGTGTAGCAAACTTTTACTTTTTTGCACACTTGAGTGAAGGCATGAGGCATGACAGGAACAGTATTTGGTGACGTTTATAGCATTTATAGCCATTACACTAGCATTTATAGCATTTGGTTGCCCTAGTAAGAAGATACCTCAAACAACCGCAATAACCGCACTGATAAATGCGGTTGCGGTTGCGGAGCTGAGAATATGTGCAGTTGCAGTTGCGGACAACCGCTACATCACTATAATGTTCCATAAAGACAAAAGAAATAGTTAAATAAAATACACCTCCTAAGTACTTAATCCACTATACTTATCAGTTAAATCTTTCACTAAAATCGATACTTATGCACTAATGAACACTTATAATTAAGGGTCACTGGTGTGTCCTTGAGCACTTGGAGTCTGATTGGTTTAGGTCCACTTTTTACACTTTTTCACTTTTAGCCGTGTGCATACACTTTTAAATCAAACGCGAAGGTAATAAGCGATAAGATAAATCAAACAATACATTTACGAACAAACAAACTAAAAATTATGACAAAACAGATATAAAAATAAGACACGTAAGTAGTATGCTCGCAAAGTGGGAGAGTGCAATTGCAATGCAATGTCGATCAAATTTTGCAAATAGGGGGGGTTGACACCCATGTGGGGAGGGGGTTAGCACCCATGAGGGAGGGGGTATGCAAGCAAGGGGGGAGGTTGTTTAGCCCGAAGCTGCATGAAGGGGAAAGGAGGGTTTACTCTCCCCAAGCCTAACCTGACCTAGGAAGGTATCCTAAGAGAGAGAGAGGAGAGAGGAGGAGAGAAGATCTTTTCGCAGACATATCTCGTCGCATACTGAAGCTCTTAACAGCCTCAGTTGGCTTAGAAGTCTTAATCAGCCAGGTGGCTTAATCTGGCTTTTCTGTGTATCATATATATATACACACTGTGTATAATATATATATATATATATATATATGGGAGTTAAAAGTCCTATTTAACTCTTCAAATATATATATATATATATATATATATATATATATATATATATATTTGAAGAGTTAAATATTTGCGTGGATTTTCCTGATTCGATGTTAATTTTTTTCTGATGTAACAAAGATGTTAAGTTAAACTTCAACTGAAATAAACATCATTAAATTTCAAATTCAAAATAACAAGAGAAAAAACGAAGGAAAAACAAATTTTTGTGTTCTGACGAATATTTTAAAAGACCTTTAAACATGATAATAAAAACCCACTCTAATAGACCGAGTTTATTTCCACAGCAGTTTCGATGCCCACTGGCATCCTCTTCGGGTGGATACAGAAGGATACTGTTTTTCTGCATCCACCCGAAGAGGATGCCAGTGGGCATCGAAACTGTTGTGGAAATAAACTCTGTCTATTAGAGTGGGTTTTTATTATCATATTTTGACCTTCACGTAGAAAAAAGTGAAGTTTTTGACCTTTAAACAATTTCATATTTTTAGTTAAAATTCTCTTTTTTTAATTGACTTTAAAGTTACATGAAAGTAAGTAGGTAAAAATGTATTGAACCTTCTGAAATATATACAGAGAGAGAGAGAGAGAGAGAGAGAGAGAGAGAGAGAGAGAGAGAGAGAGATCCCTTTTAGAGAAAAATAGCTTTGTAGTTATTTTAGATCATTTAAAAATAAATCAATTAATAAAGTTAATAGAAAAGAATGCATTCTCGTGTTTCAGAATTTTTTGAAAAAGTTTTTAAATCCGAAGTTTTTGCATGGCTGCCATTTTACAGATTTTTTTTTCTTTGGCTTGTGGCACCGTAAAGTGCAATTATTAAAATTCAATTAAACTAAAAGCAAGGCCTCCACTCCACCGGCCCCAGGTTGGATTCCCGGCGAAAGCAGGCGGCGCGCAGCTTAGCCAGCTGTTCACCCTTCCATAAAAAAATAGGTTGGTAGATAAATGAGTACTGGCTCAGTGGTTAAGACAATGGGCTGCTGATCGGGAGGTCGAGAGACCGAGTCCGGGCAGGGACTTTATAACTTCTGACTATCCCTGGTGAATAATACAGGAGTTTAGGCACTGTGCCACATTAGTTGGCCTCAGCACTGTGGTAATTTATGGATCCTCCTGAATAATTATTATTTTTTGACAGGTCTTTAACCAGCCATAATATACATCAATTTCAAATAATAAATTTCACTGAACTTTTACTGTTTTGAAAAGTAGTTTAAAAATCTATTTTAAAAATTTCACTTGTTTAAATTAAAGTTTTTAAAATTATTACCTAAATTAGCTCATTAAATATTTTATTAATTGTTTTTCAGAATTTAATTACTATCATGGGATTATTAAATGCTACTTACAAAACTGTTGTTTAAATAATAAACTGTTTTTACCTCGGGTTTATGTCTCTTAACGATAACAATGATGGAAGGGAGTGACTTAAGGTGAAACTATTCTATCACTTTGTTCATCAGAATATCCATGGACGAAGTTTGATTTTTGTTCGCATCTACTGAAAACAATTTCGAGTAATTAGTACAATGGAAGCTTCGAGACCAGCGGCCGTAAATCAGTGGGTAACACCGGATAAGTGAAGTGAAGATAATGATGTCGGGGTTTCGATTCCCAATGGTGCCGGCTTGTAATAATGGAGGAGTTAGCGCATTTGAGATTATTAGTTTCTCGTGAGCACTGTGCCAGTTTCTGGCCCTCCTGACTGATTGATTATTGTTATTATTACAGTGCCAAAACGAATTAAAACCAGCATGACAACGGGTAATGATTAATACTTATTAGTGCCTATGCTTTGTAGTCCAAAAGTAAGAGTGTTCCATGGAAGTGAAAATTGCAGATTACTCTAACCTAACCAAACTTAGCTGGAGAATGAAACTGGGAATGACATGAATTAGGAAAAGAGCTACCATTAACTTTTTTACAACGTGAACTAACCACAGTAGAGCCATGGAAATTTTGTATTTTAGTTATCTGTTCATTATTATTATTACATAATCTATTTTCATATATCAATACCATTGAATGTCAGCCTTACGACATTTGATCGACTTCACATTCAATCGACAAGTTATTATTAGGTTGGATTAAGGTAGGTTAGGTTAGGTTAGGTTGTTCGGTTAAGTTAGTTTTGTAGAGTTCCGGTGTTTTTGTCTTGTCGACGAAATGGGTACAGGTCCCTCACTGTAGTTTCAAACTGATTGGCGACGACGTCGCGTCGTGGCCATGCTACATCGCTTCTCATAAGAACTGCGAAGTTAAGGGACATTTTGTTTGCGTAGTAGTTGGATGGGAAACTGTTCCGCGGTCAGATGATGTGCTGGACTATGGTTCGGATTACGCCCTAGCTATATATATATATATATTACAATACATATAAACATGATGTGTACCCCCGTTTTTTTCCTTCCAACTAAAGTAGAGAAACTACGTATACAAAATGTAAAAGTAACTTACAGTCAATGTTGATATTTCTAACGTACATCAAAAGCACTTTCACACGTTTATGGTCAATGTTTTTCGATTCGAGTTGTTTCCAACACGTTTCCAAGTGATCCTTCTGAGAGCCAGCTTCGATAAGGAGATTAAAACAATACTGTTGAGGATTCACGAAGAATTAAGAGTTACGAAGAAAACATGAAACAGATGTTTTTAATGTTTACTGAATTTCAGATGTTGTTCCAAACATTTTTTTGTTAACATAAAGATTAAAATTTTACTGAACTTTAACTCAAAATGGCGTCTTAGATTTTAACACTATGCTATAATTTTTATTTAGTAAATAATATGGCATAGATTCACTTACATTAGACTTATCTTTTACCATATACCCGGTCGATCAGCGAAGTTAAGCCACATTGGGTGTGGAAAGTAGTTGGATGGGAGACCGTCCTCCGCGTTTAGATTATGTAGCCGACCGTGGTTCGAATCCCACGTAAAGCCGTAGGTTCCCTCCATCGTATGACCTTAGATGTTGCAAAGGATGTTAAACAAATCCATCATTATATTTATACCATAATTGGTAATGGGGATATTGTAAAGTCAGAATAAATATATAAGAAACTTCACCTGACATTATTGAAAAAGAACATCAACTCATTTTAAACTCATCTTATTAAAATAGTTCCACGACATGGAGAAAAAGGAAGAAGTCATATATAGTGCAGATGGTGCTTTATTGTACGTAAAAATGAAAAATGTTCTGCCCGAACCGCAGGCGCGCTAAATTAGTGAAGTATATGGATAAATTTCTCCTTATGGACTCTATTTAATTCACTATTCTAAGACTACATTCTATTTCCTTTGTCGCGTACCCATATGGGCACGATTACAGGCTCGTTGCTTGTTCTAGTCATTCATGTTCGCTGAAAGGGAGCATTTTAGGCAACTTACGGCAAACATGCTAAATTAGTGAAGAAGTATATGGATAAATTTCTCCTTATGGACTCTATTTAATTCACTATTCTAAGACTACATTCTATTTCCTTTGTCGCGTACCATATGGGCACGATTACAGGTTCGTTGCTTGTTCTAGTCATTCATGTTCGCTGAAAGGGAGCATTTTAGGCAACTTACGGCAAACATTATTGACAAGGAACTCTTTTTAAACAAGTTATCTGCATGAGGCGTGTTCGGGAATGGGTGGTACCCGATGAGTAACCATTTACAACCATTGTTTGGAGGATGAAAGAGGAATAAAGTTTATGTGTTCTTGTAGTAAAGAACAATTGGAAAAGTTTTAGATATTGCGAAAACATTTTTTATTTATTTATTTTTTTGCTATATGAAGTATATAGAAATATAGAACTAAAAATTTGGTAATTGATGATATATTGGTGTAAATTTAATTGATCCTGTTAATGTATAGGCACAGTTAGTTTACTGGGGCCAAATTCTTGAATTCTTGTGTCAACTGGTTCCACTGGATGGATTTACTTCTTACTTTTCTGTGTAATATATATATATATATATATATATATATATATATATATATTATACGCAGATGGGAAGGCATTGCAAAAGTTAAAACTCACAGTGAACACGCCCGATACATCATTTTATATACAGGATGTTTCGCAACCGGTCTGCCATACTTTCGCGGGTGATTTTGAGGGTGATATCGAGTAAAAAAGTTAATACAACATAGGTTCTATTTCCAACCGTTGCGGAGCTACGGACGTTTTAAGGTGCACGGAAAAAAAAACGAGAGTATTAATCTGATGTATTTATTGCTACATTTTATGAGATACACCTTATAAATGTTCAAAATGTTCGCTTCGGTTTTCAATGCACTGCCCATTGAATCATTTCCTAGTGTTCTCGTATGTAAGCAGCGGCATCCATAATCCGACGCAAGAGTTCCTCTCTCGTTTGTACTTTGGTCTTGTAGACCATCTCTTTCATAAAGTCCCATAAAAAGAAATCTAACGGAGTTAGAACCAACTGGAAGAATAAAAAACTGAAGATTAGTAGTAGTAACTTCGTTAACCGAAACTAACGCCAGTGCTGCTATCTATCGAATTATACACAAGTAGGGATTTGTTGTTTGCCCATTTTAAAACGTTAGTAGCTCCGCAACAGTTGGAAATAGCACCTATGTTGTATTAACTTTTTTAATCGATATCACCCTGAACTCACCCCTCAAAGTGTGGCAGACCGGTTGTGAAGCACCCTGTGTGTGTGTATATATATATATATATATATATATATATATATATATAAGGACTGACTATTTTAATTTTTTAATAACTATTAAAAAAAAATAATAAATAATAATTTTTTAGCCCAATAAAATATGCACTTTGGATTTTTTTTTATTTTGTGTTTAATTAGTTGTATCGTTGATAACCTGATTGGATACATTACCTTTTTTTTTAGGTTGGGGATTTGTCTCCCGCCAATAAACAGCATTATGTCATTATCATCATTTCTGTAGTCTTAACAGTGGGTAGGTTTTTTTATCATTATTATTACTAGTTTCAATATGTGAGTAGTATGCCCGGAAAATAGGAGAGTGCAATTGCAATGCAATGTTGATCAAATGGTGCAATGGGAGGGGGTTGGAAGTCATGGTGGAAATTTTTTCTTTTCGTTTTACAATGTGGGTCAGAAAAAGCCAGATTAAGTCAACTGGCTGATTAAGACTTCTAAGCCAACTGAGGCTGTTAAGAGATTCAGCATGCGACGAGATATGCTTACGAAAAGATCTTCCCTCCTCTTCTCTCCTCTCTCTCTCTTAGGCTACCTTTCTAGGTCAGGTTAGGCTTAGGGGGAGTAAACCCCCTTTCCCCCTTCATGCAGCTTGGGGCTAAACACCCTCCCCCATGGGTGCTAACCTCCTCCCCACATGTGTGTCAACCCCCCCATTTGCAAAATTTGATCAACATTGCATTGCAATTGCACTCTCGCATTTTGCGTGCATACTATTTACGTGTCTTATTTTAATATCTTTTTTGGTCATAATTTTTAGTTGTTTGCTCGTAAATGTATTAGTGTTTAATTTATCTTATCGCTTATTACCTTCAAGAATATTGCACTATGTTATGAGATTTATATCCTGCCAATAAAGCCTATTATTATCATTATTATTATATGTATATATATATATATATATATATATATATATATATATATATAAACACTATATTTGTTTTTACCATGATGTTTAATTTTCAAGAGGTTATCTGGATTGCACACAGTAAAGGTTGGCACTGGTTCATCTTCTGTCATTCGAATAAGGCACTTTTCTTATGATGCCCATATAGGTCGGGGGCGAAATCATGCCCTACACACAGTAACTTACTAAAATACGCTTGAGACATAGAATGATTGATGTCGATGGCGAATTAGCCACCAACGCGTACATCCAACAACTTGAGCAAAGTCCACCGGTAAACCTTTTCACCGCACAACACCCTTGAAATTTTATACCTCCCAAACTATAGAGTTTAGTAAATTCCAAAGTTCTGAAAAAAGTTCTCAAAACGACCCAAAATTTGTTATGCAAAATATTCCATAAGTTCATCACACTCATACGTATTGCCTTCCTGGTAAACTACTCTTTAGGAGTTTGTCCTCTGAGCGTATATACACCGTCATAACTCCTAAAATATCCGTTTTGAACGTTGCAGAAATTGTATCAATTTCACTTAAGTACTTTTCCCATAGTTCAGTGAAATTCCTTTCTCTCAATTTTTGTTCTCATGAAGTTTGATAAAAATCACGTTTGATTTAAAGGTGTATGCACACGGTGAAAAGTGAAAAAGTGTAAAAAGTGGACCTAAATCAATCAGACTCCAAATGCTCAAAGACACACCAGTAACCCTTAATTATAAGTGTTCATTACTGCATAAGTATCGATTTTAGTGAAAGATTTAACTGATAAGTATAATGGATTAAGTACTACGGAGGTGTATTTTATTTTACTATTTCTTTTGTTTTTATGGAACATTATAGTGATGCAGCGGTTGTCCGCAACCGCACATATTCTCAGCTCCGCAACCGCATCCGCATTTATCAGTGCGGTTATTGCGGTTGTTTGAGGTATCTTCTTACTAGGGCAACCAAATGCTATAAATGCTAGTGTAATGGCTATAAATGCTATAAACGTCACCAAATGCTGTTCCTGTCATGCCTCATGCCTTCACTCCAGTGTGCAAAAAAGTAAAAGTTTGCTACGCCCTAATTGCGACATGTCTAGAATTGCTACTTGGACTGGATGGATAGATGCATTATGTAATAACTTACATTTAGCAACGGTAGGTGGCTAGAAAAGCATTATTTTAATTAGATTTAATAAAGCGATGATGATGTATAATTACTGTTGATGAAAGAAGATAGAAAACACTCCATTTTTTTTTTAGAAATTAGGCAACCTTCACTCCCAAGTCACAAACTAAATTAAAGCACCAGCTTCATTATCTGTTCAGATACGAGTGAGGGTGGTTGTGTTGCGCTAGCTCTCCGTCGCTACCTTTGTAACGTTGTGTGCTTCAACCCATTAGTAAAGTGTTAGACTGTGGTGCAAACATCATGGAGCGATCTACGAGTGCAGTGTGGAAGTACTTCTCGAGAGTGTCAAACGATGTAGGGAAGTGTGTCATATGTAATAAAACCTATTTACGAAAGGGACCATCTGCGTTCAATGCACAAGAAGGAATATAATGAAGTGATATCTAGTGAAAATGAATCTAATGAACAGTCAAAGAAGAAAAAGGAATCAGAAGTGGCTCTTACACCCCTACAGGAAATGAAACTGCAGTGAAAGAAAAGAATCAGACGATTGAAAGTTGCTTCGAAAAAGTCAAAATTTGGAATGCGAATCATTCCAAATCAAAATCACTGGACTATCGCATAGCCGAAATGATAATAATGGATGACTTGCCATTCAGCCACGTTGAGGACTTAGGTTTCATGAGACTCATGGCTCAAACAGCTCCACAGTATAAAGTGAAAAGATTCGAAAGTATCATTGACAACAGATGCATGGTCAGACACGTCTGCTGGAGTGTCTTTACTCTCTTTGACATGCCATGCAGTGAATCAAGACTTCAAGAGAACCAATTTGGTGCTCAGCGTAATGCCACTTGAAGATCGCCACACTGGAGAATACTTGTCAGAAAAATTTGAGCAGATGCTTCAGAAATGGGATATTGCCCATTCATCCATCCATTGTGTAATGCGCGACTCAGGAGCAAACATGCTAAAGCTTTGTTTCCCACTGGCTTCCATAATATCGATTGCACTGTTCATAAACTGCAACTTTTAATCAAACGTGGATCATCCTCACAAAAATCTCTCAGTCACTTGTTAGCTAAACTTCGATCCATCGCTACTCATTTCAACCATTCTACGATGGCGCAGGATGAGTTAAAAAAATTCAGAAACACTTAAATCAACCTGAACTTACAGTCATTCATGATGTCGCACATGGTGAAACAGCACTTATCACATGATGCAGAGAACAGTGAAGTTCAAGTAACCACTGAGTCTATATAGCGCTGCTAACTCCAAAATGCAACAACTCACTAACGTCGACTTCACTCTCTTGTCAAACTGTGTGGCTGTGCTGGAACCATTCGATGATATCACAAAAAGATTAAGTAGTTCCACCTCTTCCATATCTGAGGTTATTCTCCTCGTCGTTTCCTTAAAAAATGTGCTGCAACCTCGAAGTGGTGATTCTGAAGCTGATCGTGGAATCAAAACAATGAAGGAGATAATGCGCACAGAGCTAGGAAGGAGATTTGATGGCCTAGAAGCAAATGACATGTATTCTTTGGCTACCTACAGTATTTGGATCCAAGGTACAAAGCAAAATTTTTTCCGCTTCACATGTTACAAAAGGTGTTCAGTAAAAATTGGGATATCTTTGTGATGAAATGGACAAAACTCAAACATCATCGGACTCGGAGACAGCCAGTGAACCACCGGCAAAAAAACCACTGATTGACTTAGGCCAGGCATCAGTTTCTACGAGTAAATCAATAACAATAATGGACTCAATGAGTGCTCGATTGGCTTCCATTAGTGTTAACGAGACCGAAACTGAGTCAAGCAGAGACTCGCAAAAACTGATCGAGAAATATCACAAAGACAAAAGGACTGGACAAGAAGATGATGCCTTGGCTTGGTGGCGGTCAGATCAAAAGAAATGCAAAAATTTGAGCAAACTGGCTCCGACATACCTTGGATGTCCTCCCTCAAGTGTTCCTAGTGAACAGTTATTTAGTGGAGCTGGGATCATCTACGATGAAAAAAGGAATAGGCTGAACGGGGACAAAGCTGAAAAACTTTTATTTTTGAAATACAGTCTCCCAGCAATTCAATTTAAATATAAGGATTAAATAGTATATATATATATATATATATATATATATATATATCATAATTATATACACCACTTTTGAACAGGCGGTGGTTGGGGAAAGTGGTTGGTGGGATGCAAAACGCGTTGGGTCCTCGTCCCGCATCCTGGAAACACACTTTTTACAGTTTAGATTATAGTCATTATATTGTAGACTGAAAAGTGTGGCTAAAACGCGATATTTTATTGTGTTGTTTATTCTTAGGTAATATTATGATGTTATAGGATACATAACCGCAACCGCAACCGCAGAGCTATGGAAAATAGCAACCGGTACATCACTAGAACATTACCTCCAAATACTTCTTTAACTATTCTTTGTCTCTATGTAACACTACATCCAACTGCTTTTGTTTGAGAGGATTTTCAAACTAACCCCCTAGTTCCAACTCTGAGAGGGGAGCCATGTGGAAAAGATTTTCTACAGGACGTAAATTTTTGTTAAATTTGAAAAATATCATCCTGTTTGTATAAATTAACGTACTAATCCTTTAAAAGATATTATTCTGTTCGTATAAATTAAAATATTAATCCGTTAAATTTTTAATATTTGTATAAACTGCCTCAATGCCCAGTAGATTGTCTGGCATCCTTTTTCGATAAGCCTAACGACGCTCTCCAAAGGTGACACATCTCTAATCTTAAACAGAGACTACTAAATTCTAACTGTTCCTTTCGGCTAATATAAATCACATAAAGGAGTTGAGCGTAGAACCAAAATTATATAAATTCATTTGCTAATATCATTATTAGACTAGGACTTTGCAACTTTAATAATGTTTTATAAAACGTGGCACCACGGGAGTTCCTCCAGGGAAAACATCTTGAGAGGAGCAGTTGAAGCCTGACCCCTCTGGGCAGTACATGCCTCACCCTTTGGGCAGTTAGTTCGGCTCGGGTCCTTTGTTCGTTAATAACTCTCTAAGCAAGTGTAGTGTTAAGGATTTGATTTTCTAATTACTCTGCATTGTAAAAAAAATCTAATATCTGAGAAGTGAACTATCCTTGTGAAATAAAGACTGAAAAAGGTAACACGTCATACTTATCCTTCCACAGGATTTTTATAAACATTCCATTCTCTAAACGGACTCGGGAATGGGACGCCATTGACCGAAGGATAATATTGTCGTAACTCGCAGTAAGATTAAGTTTAAACTTCATTGTCGGCGCAAGGAAGCGACATACTGAAAATACCTTAAACAGTCGGAGAAGGCGTAACGAAGAATATCATCTCGTTGACATTACTAATTTTATTTTTAAATTATTTATACCTGCAATTAAAGGTCTTTTATTTTATAAAAAACAACGTCAGAAAACGAAATCCTTTGAATAAACTAAAAATGTTGTCCAAAAGTATATTCTCAACGAACTGAAATTTCTAAAGTTTAGTTCACAAGGTTAATTTTTAAACGAACCTATTTTTACAGAAGATTTACTAAATATTTACTGTAACATTTGTTTTGTAGGTTAAGAAACGGTTAAATAAAAAAGTAAACAGAATTATGAAATTACTTAAAAAGGTCTTCCAAATTATTGACCAAAACATGAGAAAAACATTTCTTTGGTTCTCTCGTTATTTTGAGTTTGAAATTTGGTGACGTTTATTTCAGTTGATGTTCAATTTGACATTCTTTTCTCGTCAGAAAGCAAATAGCATCGAATCGGAAAAGTCCAAACAAATATTTAGCTCCTCAGGCGCAAATTTAAATGTATAGGGTGTCTCGAAAGTCCCTCTACACCTACATATAAATTATAATATATATATATATATATATATATATATATATACACACACAGTAGGTGCACAGAGATTTTTGGGACACTGTATTATTACTCTTATTGTTAAATTTTGGGTTCATTTATAATTGAGGAATTGTTTTATACGTAGATTCTTCTATTTTGCTGATATTTCTTATCGTTAACTTCAGTTCGTAAAAGGAATAAAAGAATATCTTTAACCCAAAACGGCTTTTATTCTTTAAAGAATTGAGACTACTTTAAAAAGTTCTTAGATTCGATAGAAATGAAATTTAAAAAGACACCATTTACTGTTATTCGATTATTAACATTTATTATGGCGATAAATACCTGGGCTTGCTCAGAACGGGGTTCGAAAACTCTCGAGTATTTTGAAGTAAATGCGAAGTTAGTGCGAATGGTTATAAATGAACTGATTTTGGGACCGTTGAAAAACAGCGATATTTCGATAATTTTGGATGACACTGTCGGTTCTGAAGATCAAATAGACTCGGTGATTAAGAATTTTGGCAAACCACTCACTATCCTAAATATGAACGGCAATACATCAGAGGAAGAAAATGAGATCTTAAAAGAAAGTAAGTATTATGTGTTCCCACAGGTGTTAAAACATGTGCCAGGTTGGGTTAACTTCTTACCTTGGTGTTGTTGTAGCTCAGTGCTTATCATCCGCGACTTCAACTAAAGAGGTTCCGAGTTCGAATCTTAGTGAGGTTAATTTTGTATTATGCAAAATCATGCATGTTCTTGCCTGATGTATACTGTATATATATTGGTGTGTGTATAGTATAGGTAAATATATCTTTTTCTCTATTTAATTATTACTGGAATGTATACAGTAATTTACTTGTTTCAAACGATGTGCAAAATCTAAATATAAATCGGCGTCCTTTTGAATGTCAACAACAATTTAGATAAAAATATTCATTAAGAATGAATAACCTATTCATTATTTAATTATTTTTGTTGGTGAACTTATGCAACTCTTTCATCTTATTTATTTAAAAATATGGACCTTTTCCAGTTTGTGTACCGTTTTTCATATAATTTATTTTTGCTTCTTTTCAGATAAAAAATGAGTGATCAAAAATGAGTTCTTGATAACCTAACCTAACCTAAACTAACGTAACCTAACCTAACCTAAACTAACGTAACCTAACCTAACCCACATTATAACTTTCGTCACTACACTATAAATCACAGTGAATGCTGTGTGTAATGTACTGTAGAAAACGGTACATAAACTGGAAAACGTCCAAAAATATACTTACTTCTTCACTAACTTTCATATACATTTATTCAGCTAAGAGCTGTTTCCAGCCAGTTTGAGAAATGGAGAAGGAATGCAGTGACGAGTCCGCTGCCAATAATGTATCTGACTCGAACCACGTCTCCTTTTATAGGGGATGTATTTTCTAATTGGTTGAAGGACGTTAGAAGGATCAACCCACCCGCTTCATAGTTTAGTTCGCGTTAAAAAAGTTTTGATCAACGTCGCTGTATATCATATTGCGACTGATTCAATTCTCTTCGATTCCATTCACCATAATGAATGAAAATGATTGGTTTCCAGAAGCCATTTTGAAATAGTTGATGTACTTAATTCTTTTTCAGACTCTATTCTATTTATGTTCAACGTCTCACCGCACTCAATGACTTTCTCCAATCCGCCATCTTTCCTTGAAGCGAAATCAATAATTTCCTTTAACTTGGACCCCCGTGTCGAACCAAAAGCTATATTTTCTTCTAATCTTATAACAAAAAGCAAAGCTTCAACTCTGTTTCGGCCATTTATTCGCGAGAAGAGGGCCCCGGCAAAAGATAATGTAAGGTTCCAAGTTTACCAAGATGTTGCCTTCGATACAGGGGCTAAACATTCGGAAAAGGTAGTTTACTGGGATCTTGATACGTTCGAAACATTGGATTCATTGTTAATTGAGAGATGGAATTCCCTCGGAGGAGCTCATCTTCAGGTTGCTACGGATTGGGATGACAGACCTCTTATTTATAGGAGATCAGACGGGGAAATAGATGGCCTCAGTATAAAGACTTTGGACGTGCTCGCAGAACGAATGAATTTTACTTATACGACGTCATTAAAAGCAGTTGACGGTAAGTTTTAAATTTATTTTCACATTTTTCTAATAGAATCAGGGGCGACCACAGGATTTTTTCCAAAGGGGTGCAAACATGGGCAAGACCTCAAAAGGTACTAGCTATTTATCGAAAACTCGCTGGTCCATGTGCCAAGTTTGGTGGCAATTTGCAAATTAGTTTCGGCGTGATTGGTGTTACACATAAACACACACACACACACACACACACACACACACACACATTTTTTTTATTTATCAAAAACAGCCAGACAGCGGCGAGACAGGGTACACAAAAGCGTTAATATACAGTATAACAGATCTGACAAGCCATTAATTATTTATTGAAAACATATATAATATTATACACCATATACAATATATAATATATTATTTGTAGAGTCATTTCGCTTCCGTTTCAGATAGTTTCTGATATCCAGATGGGCGCAACTGCCGCTTTTGCCCACATCTGCGGACGCCCCTGAATAGTGATTCCACCATGAACTTTCAGTCATACATAATTCTTGATTACATACATATATAAAGTCAGAGGAAAGAAACCCTAATGAATAATTGGTATAGGCTTAAACAGTAGTTTTTCCAAGACACTATTATTGGTCATTTTGATAGACTGAGAGATTTAACATTCAAACTGTGACTTTCAGAAAATCTGCCAACTGCTGTATGTACAAAAAACTAAAAAAAAAATAAACACTCTTAAACACATATTTAAAAATCTAATTTAAAAAATAAGGCTAGAAAATCTGTTCTCATGAGGCACGTCTCAGTCGCGTAAGTGGATTCGTATGAGGCATGTTGCAGTTTGAGGGTTAAATAATAATATACAGGGTGTTTCATAACATGTGGGACGCACTTTCAGGATGGATTCAGGACCTGAAAACAATGAAAAAAGTTTATATAAACATATGCCCGAAATCGCTTTGTTTCCGAGTTACAGCCCGTTATGTGTTCTAGCACGTAATCGTTTTACCTTTAAAGGAAGTGCTCAAAATGACCACCTTGTGCTTGAATACACGCCTGAACACGCATCGTCATAGACTGCCTGACGCGTTCAAACATTTCAGGTATTGCTCAGATTTTCTGGTATCCTTGTTCTACACGTTGGCGAAGCATTTCAACGTTGTCAATGGGTGTCACGTAAACGATGGATTTCAGATGACCCCACAGGTAAAAATCGAGTGGATTCAGGTCCGGGGAGCGAGCAGGCTACGCAATGGGTCCTCCACGGCCTATCCATTTATCATGAAAATGGTCATCCAAATAGTCTCTGGCTACTCGACTAAAATGAGGCGGAGTGCCGTCATGCATAAACCACATATGACGTCGGACACCAAGAGGAACTTCATCTAGTAAATCGCTTAAATCAATCCTTAAAAAATTGGAATAGGATTCTCCTGTTAATCTTCCAGGCAAAATAAAATGACCGATTAAGTTGTCGGCAATAAGTCCTGCCCATACATTGATACTAAAGTGTTGTTGGTGCCTTGACTGGATGATGGCATGCGGATTCTCTTCGGCCCAGTGATGAGTGTTGTGAAAATTGATCACACCATTTGTTGTGAAGGCAGCCTCATCAGAAACGAACACGGAGGATAGAAAATGAGGATCGCGAGCACACTGTTGAAGGAACCAAGTACAAAAAGCCTCTCGTGATGGGAAATCAGTTTCAGTAAGGCCTTGTGCTCTCTGAATGTGATATGGGTAAAGCTGTTGTTCCCGTAAAACTCTCCACACATTTGTGTATCTTACACCTTCTGCTGCTGCTGCTGCTGCTGCTATCCTTCGGGCGTTGACACCAGGATATTCCTCCACGCGATTCAGGACCCGTTCCTCCATCTCAGCAGTTCTGGCGCTGATTGGTCTACCACCATCTGAAACTCGTTTGTTGAATGATCTTGTATCACCAAGACGCTCGTCTATTCTCTGAAAAGTCTTCTTAACTGGCAGACGGCGATTCGGAAACTTTTCCGCATACAGACGTCTTGCTGCGGCCGCATTACACTCAGCAAGTCCATACATGAGATGCATGTCTGCCATTTCTCTGTTTGACTAAGCCTCCATTCTCACTTCAAATGCACACTATCACTGAATAGTACCGAAACTTTTAAGGTGTTTTTTTTTCACTGGACTGCACTTATTCACAGTAAGAAGTTACGAATACGAACAGTGAAACACCGCGATACACCTCTGACTGACTGATGGCTCTACACTCAACGAGATATAGAGTGTACGAACCATTACAATCGGGAAGACCATACATGAAATAAGTCTCGTACACACTCACAAACATTGTGGGCAAGCAGTGTTTGTAAAGAGTTTGCGGAAAGAATTACTGGAACACAAAATGGGCTGTAACTCGGAAACAAAGCGATTTCGGACATATGTTTATATAAACTTTTTTCATTGTTTTCAGGTCCTGAATCCATCCTAAAAGTGCGTCCCACATGTTATGAAACACCATACATATATATATATATAAAATATTTTGAAGCTCCTCATACAATAATTGCTCGGAACCTGTATATAATAATCATAATAATAATAATAATAATAATAATAATGAGATAGGAAGTCAGGAAACTATCGCAGTGCTCAGGCCAACTGATCCGGTTCATTGCGTTAATTCCAGGATTAGTATCAACAGTACCATCAGGAGTCGAACCCCTACGTCAGTGTTTTCACTTCGCTGTCAGTGAAACTGAGTTATCCACTAAGCTGGCATTTCTAGGTCTTCCGTGATAGAATATGTATTAAAGTTTCATAATTTCTCAGTTTTAAAAGTAGTCAATTGATGCAGAAATAAAATATTTCAACATGAGGCGACATCTATTGGAGGAAAAGGACAAGTAAATTTCTTTTCAGGGAACATTCATTTCATTCATATGTTAGCCAACAACAACAACAATAACAACAACAACATCCAAGTAGCAAATTAGGACTTAATACTAAATATAATATGACATACATTTCGATTTTCCCCGTATGTGATTCAAACCACCAAATCTAAAGGTTCTTTTTCTTGATCATGACTTTATCCACTCATCCACACTGAGACTCAAAGTAGGAGGGAATGAAATTTTGTATACTTTTCCGATTTTTTAATTTATGTTAATGAGGGTCGTAAAGGAATACTCGAGAAATTACGAAAAAATAATAGGAAAATACCGCCGATTCTAAATTTCTTTCAGAAATTAGATATTTGACGAATATTGCACGGATTTCGCACATCTAACGTCAGCGTAAAAAATGATTACAACATGAAATGCAATATTTCACGACTATGAAAATATATGAAAGCTATTTTCGTGAAGTGTTTGAGAGTGGATAGAAAGGTTTTTTTATGGGAAAGGTGGGAAAGCCTCTTTCCATAGGTTAAATATGGACATTTCAAACTCTTTGCTGCCTAGCAATTTTATTCAGTCTCAGAGAA
Organism: Bathynomus jamesi; assembly: GCA_023014485.1. Lineage (NCBI taxonomy): Eukaryota > Metazoa > Arthropoda > Malacostraca > Isopoda > Cirolanidae > Bathynomus > Bathynomus jamesi. The sequence goes on along the minus strand of JAJOZX010006926.1, from coordinate 68,711 downwards.
GACCTTATGCAGCGAGGGTTTAAGATGTTTTTTGAATTATACTTTAAATTTTCTTTTATACAAGCTGAATGGGGTTCCCTCGAAAATGGCAGCTGGACTGGAATGTTGGGCGAGATTTACAGGAAAGAGAAAAATCTCACTATCAACTATTTCACCGTCACATATGAAAGAGTTCAAGACTTCGATTACTCCGCTTCATTTTATAATGAAGGGTAAATATTTGCTTTCTCATTTCTTCAGATGACCGTAGTGTTCATGTGGGTAGACTCAATAAAAAGAAAGTTTTCATGTCACGTGATGAAAGCTCAAGACAAATTAGTAAAATTAATGTGCCAAGATTTTACGGCCTGGAGTCCATGTTGAAAATGTTTTATATTTTAATAAATATTATATTTTTAGTAAATTTAGTTGGAAATTGCTTTGCGAAAGCCGTATTCAAGGGTTCAATCCCTGGAAGTGTAATTTTTGTATTTTTCATTTAGTTTCAGAGGACACCAATTGTCAAGAAGATAAAATAAGATAAGATCTAATATCGACCTACTATACTATATATATATATATATATATATATATATATATATATATATATATAATATATAATATATATATATATATATATATATATATATAAAGCTTTATATATATATATATATATATATATATATATATACATACACGTGTGTGTGTGTGTGTGTGTGTACACCCAACAGACAGTTTTCAGAATGTATTCATACTGTAGAGTGTAGAAAAGAGTATCGCTACTTTTATGAAGTATTTTATTTTTTTTTTTATTTATTTATTTATTTATTTATTATTTTATTATTTTGTGTGTGCGAATATTGTCATAAAATAGTGGTAAAAGCTTTTACCTTTTACACAACATGACCGGTAAAGCAAATACTTCTTCGGTCAGTGGGTTTATTCTCTTGATTGCATTTTGAGCCCCATCAAAATTGAATTATTAGGATCCAAAAACTGAAAATTGCTCTCTCTCTCTCTCTCTCTCTCTCTCTCTCTCTCTCTCTCTATATATATATATATATATGTATATATATATATATAGTGATGCGGCCTCGGTGGTGTAGTGGTTAGCGTCTCTGACTACGAATCCATCGGCCCCGGGATCCAGACCCGGCGACGACAGGTGGCGCCCAGCAAAGTCAGCTGTTCATTCTTCCATACAATAAAAAAAATTGGTTGGTAGATAAATGGGTAGCATGGGTAGCCTAGTGGTTAAGACTGTAGGTCTAAGGTGAAGTGAGAAGCTTGACCTTCGTCAGAATGAACAATTCGGGCAGAAGCTAAACCAAGGTTAACCAAGGTTATATATATATATATATATATATATATATATATATATATGAGGCGTCGCGAGTATTACGTGCGAACTCGCCAAGCGAGTTTTGAGATTGACGCTTTTAAACTTTCTGATTATTGTGTACGAGGGGCGCATAGCACAAATGTACGCATGGAAAATAGTAGTATACCCGCAAAATGCTTGAGCGCAATTGCATTGCAATGTTGCAAGAGTGACAACCCCTCACCCAATTTGTTGCAAGAGTGCCAACCTCCCACCCCTTATTGCGAGAGTGCCAACCCCACCCCCCTTTATTGCCCCCCCACCCCCCCTTTGTTACAAAAAAAGAAAAAAAAATTCCCTAACCCCCTTTGTTGCCAACCCCAAAATGGTGTTACAAGGGGTAAGCAACTTGGAGTTATCCCCCAAGCTGATCTCAACAAAGGGGAGTACCAACCTTTGTTGCCAACCCCAAAATGGGATTGGAAGGGGTATGCAATTTGGAGGCGGAGTTCTCCCCCAAGCTGAACCCCCAAAGGGGCAGAGAGAGAGAGAGAGAGAGAGAGAGAGATAGGAGGAGAGACCCAGAGGTGGGAACCCAGAGTTGGGTGTTCACTCGGCTGGAAGCCGAGCTCATATAGGATCCTTCAGCCGTCCGCCAATACAAGGCTGAGTTGCCACATAGCGCCATGTATTTAATTCATCAGCCAATAGAAGGCTGAGTTGCCACATAGCGCCATGTATTTAATTCATCGGCCAATAGAAGGCTGAGTTGCCAGATAGCGTCATGTGTTTAATTATTCCTTCAGCCAGTTACCATATAGCAATAATTATTAAACTAATTCATATATTAATCAGTCTAGAAGACTGAGTTGCCAGATAGCAACAATTATTTAATTATTCCTTATATTATTCAGCCATTTGGTTGCTAAATACCGCCATATATTTTAATTTATATTAGGGAGAGTTGCTAAATACCATCAAAACATACGGTTATCTCCCCACCTCCCTCATTCCATCCACAAACTTCTCACCCCATCTGCGCTTGTATATATATTAATTATTTTGAAAATATACAAAACGTATAACCATATTTGTAGAAAAAATATATATATAATAATCGTATGAGCAATTCGTACACACACACACACACACACATATATATATATATATATATATATATATATATAATTTTATTTTCACAGTTAACTAGAAATATTCTGTGAAATTTCAAGTTCATTTCATTATATACGATGTTTGATGCAGTTGAAACTGTTCGAACAGTTTCAAAGCGTGTACAAATTTTTTATTTTTATTTTTAAATTAAACAGGTTTGAATCGAAGTTAATAGTAAAGATGTCGGATTTTTTTAAGTCGTTGCATTTAATTGGGTAATAACTGTAATTATATCAACGAAATAATTGCTTTCCATTTTAAAACTAAAACCTCAATGCGGAGCTTACTATTTTTAAGTTGGTAATTTATTAAATTTTAACGTTTAAACCAAATTTAATTAATTAGTTGGTATTGATAGACATAATTTATTTTTTCTAATGATATTTTTTGTGTTCTTTCGTCAATTAACAAATTTATTATCACACACACACACACACACACACACACACACACACACACACACAGATATATATATATATATATATATATATATATATATATATATATATATATACAGTAATTAGAGTACAGTAGTATGAAGACGCTGAAAATATTATTGTAACGAATAATAAAGGGAACAACTGATATAAATGTGAGTTATACGAATGTTTATTTGGAGTTACATCAGAATTCAAGAATAGAGCAAAGAACCGTTTCAACAGAAGGGTTACTGCGGAGAATTTTTCGTCAAAATATCCTTCCTGATTAACATTCACTACTGCAGGGACATTCTGCCACAGGATTTAAATAGTATTTCACTTCGGATTTTGTTCCCTTCACTCTGCAGCGGATCCCACAATATATATACACACTGACTGATACCTTCCGCTTTACTCCTCCATCAAGTCCATTTTGCGACAATTCATTGCGGTTAAGGTAAACTGACAGGTGGCCATTTCGTTAGTTTCAACACCTGATGCTGTTCGTGCTGTTTCGGGTATCTTTTAAGTACTGCACTGTGGTTGGAGCCTTTACCCTGTTAATTGAGAAGTATAAAACCTTTGTCCAAAGACCTCGTTCATGACGGAATTTTGAGGCTGTCTCGTTTTCAGTTGGCTGTAGTTTTTAAGAAACTCGTACAAATTGTTACAAACCTATTTTTTACAAAATTACATCGCTACAATGACCCCAGTATTTAATTAAAGTTTTTCCCCAAATTTATAATGCGTTCAACGGTATGTCCTCAAAACGACCTTGCCTCAAGAGCAAAGACTAGAAAGTTTATACGCTTCACAAAGCCTATACAACATTTTGAAACGCAATTTGGCGTGGTAACCAGAGGAAAATTTACTATATAGTAAATACGAAGGACACTAAAGAGTAAGAGACCGGCTGGTCGCTACGAGGCTGTCTGTTTAAGGAAGAACGATAAAAGATGAAAGAAAATTTAAGGGAAAATGAACATTTTAAAGCAAAGCAAAGAAGGTAGGTTGAAAAAGAGATGGGAATTTAGAGATCTATAGATCTACAGAAGCTAAGGCTAACAAAGACCCTAAGATCCACTCTAAGGTTAGCCCGAGAGAAAGGAAAGAGTAGGAGGTTAAGAGAAGAAAATAAGGGGTTAAGTAATTAGCAACACCTATCACTCGTGGGTTAGCGTTCATTCAGAAAAAGAGAAAAAAGACTCACCATCATCATCCGCCGGCCACTGCCGACAAGTCAGAAAAATAGTCGGAGAGAATAGGAAAGGGGTGAAAGATGAAAAGAAGTAAAATAAGAACGCTTACAAACCATGCAAACACAGTCTTAACTCACAGTCATACCATGCAAACTATAGACATGCAAGTAAAAAGAGTTACAGACATGCAAGTAAGGAGAGGATAAGAAAAAAAAAAAGTAGGTAAAGTTAAACAAAAAGTGGGTTAGTTTACTCTACGAGCTACATCTACGTTCATGTTAGTCTAATTTTTTTTTTAAATTTTATTGCTGGCATCACACGCTGGCATGTCACAAGCTGGCATTAATCGTCAACAGACTCATCCTCGACCAGCACCCCCAGAGTTCCTGTTACTAATTGTTTTTTTTATTTTAAACAAAGTTAATATTTTTAAAATACCTATCTAAACGGTTCTTAAACATATTAACGCTGGTAGTGTGAACGACTGACGCGGGAAGATTATTCCATTTATCAATTACTTTAAACGTAAAGGAGTTTTTAGCGATATTAGTAATGTAACATCTGCCACGCAACTTAAATCCGTTATTACGAGTATTGATATTATCGAAAGTGAACAGTTTGTTAAAATTTTCGTTATCGATGTTATTAACGATTTTGAAAACTTCAATAAGCTACCCCCTTAATCTCCTAGTTTCGAGTGAATGCAAGTCTAACTCTCTTATCCTATCTTCATAAGGTTTGTTGCGCAATGACGGAATTAGTTTCGTGGCACGACGCTGAACCCTTTCTAACCTATCAATATCCTCGCGCAAATTCGGGCACCTAAACTGAACGGCATATTCTAAATGAGGCCTGACTAGGGACTTGTAAAGGGACAATATAATATCCTTCGATTTAAATTCGAAATTACGCGCTATGAAGCCTAACATCCTATTAGCTTTTGCGCAAGACTTCAGACACTGGTTCCTAACTTTTAAATCCTTAGATACGCGTACGCCTAAATCTACTTCCTCGTCAACGCTCGCTAACTCTCTCATCCATCGTGTACGTATTATTGTTACGAGAACCTATATGCAAAACTTTACATTTGTCTACGTTAAATTGCATCTGCCACTTATCCGTCCACTCCATAATCCTATTTACATCGTCTTGGAGCCTATTTCTATCGTCCTCGTTAACAACCTTACCGCCTATTTTAGTATCGTCCGCAAATTTTGACACGTTACTAGTCAATCCTACATCTATGTCGTTAATGTAAATTACGAATAGCAATGGGCCTAACACTGAACCCTGTGGGACACCGCTACCTACATCCAACCACCCCGATTCACTACCATTAACAACGACCCTCTGTCTCCTAGCACGAAGCCATTCCTCTAACCAGTTAGCTACCTGACCGCGTATACCGTGCGCTTTAACCTTCGCAATTAATCTTCTATGCGGAACTGTATCGAACCTTTTTAAAATCTAAATAAATAACGTCAGCCGCTCTATGCCTATCGTATTCGCGCACTATTTCGTTATAAAATTCTAACAAATTAGTTAAACAAGATCTATGGCGTCGAAACCCATGCTGACTACTATTAATCAAATCTCTACTTTCTAAGTGATCGATGATACGATCCCTAACTACGGATTCCAAAAGTTTACCGACAATTGACGTTAAGCTAATGGGCCTATAATTAGCTAGTCGTGCGGTCGCCTTTTTTAAAAATGGGCGTGACGTTAGCTAATTTGAAGTCTTCAGGAATAATCCCCGTTTCGAGTGACTGATTAAAAAATCTTTCAAATGTCTGGGATAAAAAGCGTCAGGGCCTGGAGCCTTGCTAACTTTTAGCCTATCGATATAATGCGCAATCTCACCCTCGTAAACAGTTATTTCATCCAAAATAGTCTCGCTACTAAATGGAACGATATCGTCCACGTCGGGGACATTATTTACGTCTTCTACGGTAAAAACTGTCGCAAAAAAGTTATTGAAAATACCCGCCATCGCCTGAGCGTCAGAAGCCAAAGCGCCATTAACATCCACTAGAGGGCCTATGTTATCTTTTATCGGCTTACGATTATTGACGTATTCAAAAAACTTTTTTGGATTATGTTTACTATCCGCAGCTATAAGTATCTCTAAATTACGCTTAGCATTCCTAACTGATCTTTTAACCTGACGTCTAAGCTCGATATATCTATTAAAGTTAGCTGCCGTGCCATTGCGCTTATTAAGTCTATACGCTCTGTTACGCTCGTTTATGAACTCGCCTATTTCCCTAGTCCACCACTTGGGCCTACCATGATTTCTAGCGCGCTTGGGCCTACGAGGAATAAACTCCCTTTCAATATTCATAAAACTTTCTTTAAACGCCTCCCATGCAAATTTGTGTCATTACCCATAAATAAGTTATCCCAGTCCACTACTCTCATCCTATCCGCAAAACTATCAAAATTAGCCCTACGAAAATCAGGGACTTTACGTTACTATCCTTAGTGTTTTCTATCAATAACTTAAACCTAAGAATTTGATGATCACTACATCCTAAACTCTCGCCTGCTTCTAAACTATCGACTATATTTTCGCCGTTCTTCATCACTAAATCTAAAATATTGTCACCGCGCGTTGGTTCGGTAACTATCTGTCGTAAAAAATTATCTTCCATGAACTCAAGCAGTCTCAAACCCTCCACATTACCTGTAAAAATCTCGTAATTAACATTAGGGCAGTTAAAGTCTCCGACAAATATACTATTCCGATTGTCAAAGTTACCAAGAAGTGAGTAAAATCTAGTATCGGTATCGAGGGGTTGAACGGGAGGTCTATACACAACAACAAAATTAAAACTAATACTACGCGCCCTAACTTCAACGCATATCGCATTAATTGCTGCCGGAAAATCTATCTTAACCTCGATAGCCCTAAGGGAATTACGAATGTACAGCAAAACGCCGCCACCATTCCTATGTAACCTATCTTTAGTAAAGAGTTTAAAACCCGGTATATCAAGTTCCCCCAACAAGTCCCGAGTTATTGTATTCAACCACGTTTCAGTGATAGCAACTATATCGTAGTTGCCGGAATAAATTATCGCCTTAAATTCGTTTAATTTATTTCTAATACTACGCGCGTTACAATAAAAGACGTTTAAGTTATTTTTTACCACGGGCCGCGTTTTAAACTATTTTTCACGTCGGGCCCGCGTTCCCCGGACCCACAACGTTTAAAGAAGGCTTCGACCTATACAGCTTTCGCACGTTTTCGTCTATTAACCTACCTAGCCTAGCATTACCTATTTCATTAAAATGCACCCCATCTTTTATAAAAAGGCTAGGATCACTGAATTGACCACAGCTTTACGAAGGGTACATTTTCCTCAGCACAAATCTCTTCTAATTTATTATTCAAAAATATTGTTTTGACGTAATCCTAAGACCCAACCGTGCTAGGGGTAATACCTAGAACTAAAGACCTATCTGACCTCGCCTTCAGGGACCTAATTAACCCCCTATATCTCTCCAAAAGATCAGGCACTCTCGTATCGGGCCTATACGAGTCGTTGCCTCCTACCATCGTCACCAACATCGAGTAACGGGAGGCAACGTCAATCCTATCCACTTCGTCTCGAACTCTGTCAACCCTGGCCCGTGGGAGAATGACCCTCCTCCTCTTGGTTGGATGCCGGTCAACGAACTCTTTGTCCATGTGGCGCACTAAAGAGTCCCCAATTAAACTAGTTTCCCCTCATTCACGTCCCTTTCCAAATGGGCGAAAGGGTTCGAAACCTCGATAGGAGGGGATTCCTCTCACCTAACGTACGCGGCCTAGCTCCACCCTTAACTTATCTAAATCCCTGCTCATCTACTACTCTCGGACCAACCTTAACCCCTTCCTCAACTCTATCCAACCTTCCGGACAAGCTACCTAAACTAGAAACTAGGTTACGCACCTCACCCTTCAAATTACTAACGTCTTCAACGTTAGTATTGGTTCGGCTTTCGTCAACCGTATATCTACCCCTGCTCTCATCAAGCGTTGCAAGTCTTTCCGTTACCTCACATGCACTGCGTTTTATGTCAACTATTTCCTCCATTAACTCGCAAAAGAAACAAACTAATCTCTCGGTAATCGCCATAGGACCGCCGTTATAATCTTTAAATTCCGAATACGGTTTACCCTACACCTAACACACGACGCTTTCTGCGACGGCATCGCGCAGTTAAAAATTAGTTTATAACCGTCACAAGTTTAAGTTAAATTAAGCTGGCACGCTATGAAAACTTCTAAATCGCTAAAAACCACTAATATTCAATTACAACTATAACAATGTGAATATAAACGCAAGTATATAAAATTCAAAACTTTTCAAAGGTAAAATTCTTAGCAATATGCAAAAGTAGATGCAATATCAGAGAGCTCAGGAAATGCGTCCGTTCAGTACAGAGTCTGGCTGACGAATGAGTACAGAGTCTGGCTGACGAATCTAAGTAGAGTGTCTGGCTGGCAAAGAGGAGAGAATCCGAGTGAAACTTCTACAATACTTTTATGCGTTAACGAATGCTTCTGTGTGTGTGTGTGTGTGTGTGTGTGTGTGTGTGTGTGTGCCCAAAGGGGTTGAGAGAGAGAGAGAGAGAGAGAGAGAGAGAGAAATATTTCTAATCTACGTGTGAGTTTTTCGCTTTGCATCGCATCGTAGAACATAAAGTCAATATATTTAAACTGTGTGTGTGTGTGTGTGTGTGTTTTAAAATTTGTAAAGGCTCAGCATGTTACTGTATAGCTGATTTTTGCTCCTCAGAAGAAAGAACGAGGTTTCGAATAAACTTTGAATGACTCGCTAGTCAATTATGTTGATTTTCTTGGGCGTTAAGACCTTTACTATGGTTTTATCTGTCCACCGAAATCGCTTTTAAATAGCTAGTGCCGTTAATTTCCTCTCTAAATATAAATTTGCTAATATTAAGAAAGAAGGTCTCTCTCTCTCTCTCTCTCTCTCCTCTCTCTCTCTCTCTCTCTCTCTCTATATATATATATATATATATATATATATAATAGTATGTATGAAGGACTGAAAAGCACCTGTTCTAAATTTACCTTCATGCCAGAATTTGTATCACAATGCGGCTACCTTGGGATACAAAGACAATAGAGCCGCGTATTTTGAGATATTCATCTTTATTAGGTCCATAAAGCATAAACTTTTCGAGTTGTGTGTGTGTGTGTGTGTGTTTAAGGGAAACATATGAGCTTACGCGCATCACACAGAAACAAAAAAAGCTTCCCGCAACCTTCTATACATAGAAATATTATCTTCTAGTGTCTTAAATCACCCCAAAAAGAAGTTTCGAGACAAAATTTCTTGGCCGCGTCGGGGTGCGAACCCATTTTTTCTTTGACCATTAGGACGCCCTGGATTTTTTAGATTAACTTTTTTCTGATGCAAATATAGGGACGTCTCTGCTACCCTTTGGCTAACCTTTGGTTAGCTTCCGCCCCGAATTGATCATTCTGTCGAAGGTCAAACTTTTCACTCCACCTTAGATCTACAGCATAGCTAGGAATCCGCTCCATGCACCATCAACATCCCAGCGTTTTAACCACTAGGTCGTATAGGATGCCCATTTATCTACCAACCAGTTGTGTGGGAGTCTAAAAAAAGTATACAATACATGAATTTAATTAATCTGCAAAAGTACACTAAGGTTTCTCACTGACACAAATTATATATATATATATATATATATTGTAGGATAAAATTTAAATTTCATTAGAATTAAAATGTTTACATAGACAATGTAGTTCCTGTATATGAACTTGAATTATCTCGATGAAATTATGATGTGAAAGAGCTAGGAATCATTCCCTGATGAGATGTATTTCTGAACACACAAAAAGCCTTTGAATAATTTTTTTCATTTTATACAAAATATTTTTTGGAGAAAAATTTCTTTAACGGTTACAACAAAAAAGGTAGAAAGTTGGATGGTAGATAAATGGGCATCCTGGTTATCCTGCTAGAATAAACCCTCGAATGAAAAGGAAATGTTTATAAATTTGTATTTGGTGTTGTAGCTAGCGAAAGCATCTTTGTGTTTTTAAGCATGATTGTATTTGCGGAGGAAGCCGAGGCCTAACGGGGTTACAGCCCAGCGTCTCTGCAATGAAGACGGGGATTCAAAAGTAGAAGTGAAAAAAATTTCTAACATTTTATATAAATTCAATATTGAGAAAACTTGTATAAAAGCAGGTACATCTTTTATGTGACATCGAAATTCGTGTTATTTATGTTATTTCATGGTACAAGTATTACTGTGCCGTCATATTTTCTTTGGTGTGAAGGTTTTGTTTGGCTCGTGACAAACATGTTTTAGTTATTTTAAATCTTTAGTTATTATTTTATTTGTCGGGTTACTTCCATAAGTAAGTTACATACTCTTTTCATCCACGACTGATCATCATCATCAAACCCTATATATTGCCGTTGTGGCAGATTTTGGCGATATTTTATGCAAAGTCTGACACTATACAATATATACTCTGGGCACTAGAATGCAGGTAAAGGCGTGGAAGGGGGCACCAACAAGGATATTCTTTTGTATGGAGTAAAGAGGAACACCTGTTCTAAAATTGTCTTCCTGACGATAGACTGAACTCGTCTTTACTTGTACATTTCCAAGATTTCCAAAATTGAAATTTATATTAATTTGAGCATTTATTGAGTTCTTCAGAATAGGATATTATATATATATATATATATATATATATATATATATATATATATATATATATATGTCATTAGTAGTGGTAATAATAATAGTAATAATGATGATAATAATAATAACAACTGATCGCGACAGGGACGGCGGTTTGTCTTTATAAATGTTATCTTTTATAATGAGAAATGGGATACAATTAAGGTTAGGTTAGGTTAGATAAGGTTTGGTTAAACTTATTGGCGTTTTTAAATGTCGCGATATAGAACTGAATGCGAAAATGTGTGAAGATGTCGCGGCTTTGTAGAGTAGCCAAATGCATGTTTGTGTGCGCACGCGCGTGTTAAATAAGGCTAAGAAATCATAGACGCAAATGTTTGCGGCAAAAGTCTTTCCCTGGGGAACATTACTTAATTATAAGCAATTTAAGTACTGAAAAGAAAAGAAACTGTAACACGAGATGTTTGTAGTTTGCTCGTGAGACGAAAGAGGGACAGTGTGAGTGTATGTACATCGCTAGAGTATGACGTCACAAATGTAAACATAACTTGTTATGCGACTTCTTTGAACGCCAAAAACAGTCATTTTGAGAGATGTGTGCGACACACCCTTGGAATGAAAATGACATTCGTATTACAGATTGCCTTTCCTTTTCAACGATTTTACAATTTTACATTTTTAAATCCGATTTTTCTTGTGGTACTGTAAGAAATTTTACTTCATTCGGACGACCTTTAAAAAGAGACGATGCTTATCTTGCCTTAATCCCGCAGCTAGAAGCATTCGTTAACGCATAAAAGTATTGTAGAAATTTCACTCGGATTCTCTCCTCTTTGCTTCAAAATTTTCTCTTATCTCTAAATTTCCCTCTCTTTTTCAACCTACCCTCTTTGCTTTGCTTTAAAATGTTCATTTTCCCTTAAATTTTCTTTCATCTTTTAACGTTCTTCCTTAAACAAACAGCCTCGTAGAGACCAGCCGGTCTCTTACTGTTTAGTGTCCTTTGTATTTACTATATAGTAAATTTTCCTCGGGTTACCAGGAGAAAATTGCATTTAAAAATGTTGTATAGGCTCTATAAAGCGTATAAACTTTCTAGTCTTTTCGCTTGAGGCAAGGTCGTTTTGAGGACATACCGTTGAACGCACTATAAATTTGGTGAAAAACTTTAGTTAAACACTGGGAGCAGTGTAGCGATGTAATTTTGTAAAAAATAGGTTTGTAACAATTTGTACGAGTTTCTTAAAAACTACAGCTAACTGAAAACGAGACAGCCTCAAAATTCCGTCATGAACGAGGCCTTTGGACAAAGGTTTTATACTTCTCAATTAACAGGGTAAGGGCCCCAACCACAGTGCAGTTATTACCCAATTAAATGCAGCGCCTTAAAAAAATCCGATATCTTTACTATTAATTTCGATTCAAACCTGTTTAATTTAAAAATAAAAATATAAAATTTGTACACGCTTTGAAACTGTTCGAACAGTTTTAACTGCATCAAACATCGTATATAATGAAATGAACTTGAATTTTCACAGAATATTTCTAGTTAACTATGAAAATAAAAATTATATATATATATATATATATATATATATATATGTGTGTGTGTGTGTGTGTGTGTGTGTGTGTACGAATTGCTCATTCGATTATTATATATATATTTTTTGTACAAATATGGTTATACGTTTTGTATATTTTCAAAATAATTAATATATATACAAGCGCAGATGGGGTGAGAAGTTTGTGGATGGATTGAGGGAGGTGGGGAGATGACCGTGTGTTTTGATGGTATTTAGCAACTCTCCCTAATATAAATTAAAATATATGGTTGTATTTAGCAACCAAATGGCTGAATAATATAAAGAATAATTAAATAAATGTTGCTATCTGGCAACTGGCTGAAGGAATAATTAAACACATGGCGCTATCTGGCAACTCAGCCTACTATTGGCTGAAGGAATAATTAAACACATGGCGCTATCTGGCAACTCAGCCTTCTATTGGCTGATGAACTAAATACATGCCGCTATCTGGCAACTCAGCCTTCTATTGGCTGATGAACTAAATACATGCCGCTATCTGGCAACTCAGCCAACTGGCTGTTTGGGACCCTATAAGAGGCGGCGGACTGCTGAAGGATCCCATATGAGCTCGGCTTCCAGCCGAGTGAACACCCAACTCTGGGTTTCCACCTCTGGGTTTCTCCTCCTATCTCTCTCTCTCTCTCTCTCTTTCTTTCTGACCCTTTGGGGGGGGTTCAGCTTGGGGGAGAACTCCGCCTCCAAGTTGCATACCCCTTGCAATCCCATTTTGGGGTTGGCAACAAAGGTTGGCACTCCCCTATGGGGGGATCAGCTTGGGGGATAACTCCAGGTTGCATACCCCTTGCAGTCCCATTTCGGGGTTTCTAACAAAGGAGGGGCAGGGAATTTTTTCTTTTTCTGTTTCCGTTTTTCTTTTTTCTTGTTTGTTGCAACAAAGGGGGGGTGGGGTTGGCACCAAGGGGGGTGGTTATGCAATATTGCACTCAAGCATTTTGCGGGTATACTACTAAAATAACTACATTTTGAGCATACGAAGGAAGTTTTTGGCAGAGGTGGGTAAAGTACTTTCATTTGTTACTTAAGTTAACGTACAAGTAATCTTTAAAAAATGTACTCAAGTTAAAGTAAAAGTATACGTTACCAAAAGTACTCAAGTTGAAGTACAAAAGTAAGTGTTTTATAATGTACTTAAGTACTGAAAAGTAAGAAGTACTTTTTCAAAAATTAAATAAATACATTACAAATATATAATAATATAAAGTAAACATCATTAAGACAAACATACTTCATTAGGATACAGAATTATGATTATTATAAGTAGGAATTATTATATTAAGAACTATAATTTATTATCTACTAATTTATTATAATAAGTATGCAATATGGTCAAAATTTCTTATTGAGTTTTAACAACAGCTGATTTTCAAAGTTTTTTCAGTCTATCCTCTCTCTTTTTGGACTAAAAATTAGTCCAGCACACTGAAAAACCTCCGACATATTCGACATCTGATAATTATTTATAGGATATAGCTAACTACTCAAGTACACTGACTTCCAATTTCTAAGTCTACAGTACGATCGGAGATGGAGAGGAGCGCGCATGCGTGAAACAAGTGACGTCATGAGCTATCGAAAAAGCCGATTGGCTACCTTAAAATACTGTACTGAATGAGTCTTCTGATTGGTTAATGAAACCCAAATGTTTTGGTAAACAAAATTTGGAATAATCCGGTTTCGGTGTCTTCCCCCTCTCAATACTTGACATTGAGAGATGGCAGATTGAAAGCGGGTTTTTCCAGAATTTGTTTACCAATTTTGAATGAAATTGTCAAGCATACAGCTGGTTTGTTACTTCTTACTTTTCAGATTTTTGCAACATTGTACTTAAGTTAAATACAAAATTTTTCCCAAGATTGTACTTAAGTTAGAGTAAAAGTATTAAAAAAAAAGTACTTTCTAGAAAGTACATTCTCGAAAAAGCTACTTAAGTACAGGTACTTAAGTATATCTACTTCACTACTACCCACCTCTGGACTATTTGGCTATGCCATTGTCTGTCTATGGGGGGAGGGTTGAACTATTCCTTCATGGAACAATCGCAAAACCACCAATGTAGCGAGTTCTACACTCGTACTCGTGAAGCCTCATATATATATATATATATATATATAAATATATAGGGGGTCTCATAAGTCTGGAACCATAGGGTAAAATAAGTAATTCATGTTTTTCCGTTTATGCAAGTGCCCATGATGTCTTTGAGTAAGGATGAACGCATCCAGGTAATTCTGCTCGTAGGAAATCGGAGTCAGAGGGAGGTCGCTGAGGAATTTAACAGATTGCATCCGGACCGCGCGCCGATAACACACAGCTGTGTCGGCAAACTTGTAGCAAAGTTCAGGGAAACGGGATATATAGGAGATAAACCACGTAGTGGACCTACGAGGACATCCACCGACGATGACCCAGCCGCTACCATCCTCGCTCATTTCAAAAACAGTCCCCAAAAGTCTCTTTGCCCTATGGTTCCAGACTTACGGGACACCCTATATATATATATATAATATAATATATATATATATTATATATATATGTGTGTGTGTGTGTTTGTGTGTGTGTGTGTATATATATAATATATATATATATTCTGGTAGAACATTTGTCAACTTTCTCTAAAAACTCCAGATTCGGTTTTGCCCTGAAGATTCCACCTCCTTTGCCTCAGTGGATGAGTCTCGTGTTTCCTTTCTCTTTACAAGTATGGACTGGCATTGGGGTCACTGTTTTGGTATCCTCCGTTATCTTCTATTTATACAGGTGGATTTATGGAGACAAAGCCAATTACCTCTTCGTCATAAGTTTCATACTTCTATTGAAGGTACATTCAGATATGCATTAATATGATACTACAGCAGGGGCGGATCCAGAACACAATTTTTGGGGTGCAGGGCGGTCACCTTCCAGAACATGAGCTTATAATACATTGGCAGGCAACTGGTGTGACAGAACCGCCAACGATTATCACACATTCGTTCTGCCTATAAAGAATGCAGGAAGGTATCTATTTTTGGTCAAAAAAGTCAATTCCTTTAGTGGACAGTAAGCTCCAGTGGGGCATAAAATTAGCGCAACAACATTTACATTACTATTTTATTAGACATCATCATTAGGAACAATTAAAGAAAACCATATATTAAATGGCTTACTTTTGAACATTCATATGGGCTGAAAAGTAACCAAGAAAGGGGTACACCTACAGTTTTATTAAAGTACCAAACGTAATATCAAAATCCTGATCTGCTTATTTTTCACGCCTAAGTCTTGGCCAGGTTTTTCTAGCTGACAATAGTGTGGTGGCGACCGGTATCAACAAATTAAGTCCACCATTGCACACGCAGTGTACAGAGAGACCGTTCCTTTACATATTCCACTTTTACTAAAATTGTCCAAAGGAAAGCAACAGCGGTTATTTTTATAGGATGTTTCACTCTAATTTTGTATCGTCTCTTCTTTATGTTTCTCATCTTCTTTCTTTCATTTTCTTTACCTTTAAGGTTTAGAGGCCTCATTGTTGGGGGCGATCGCCCCCCTCGCGCCCCCACTCAATCCGCCCCTGTACTACAGGGAGTTGACAAAAGTAAATAAACACCACGAAGATTGTCCTCAAGAACAAATGGCAAAGCCCATCAATGGAATGCCAGAACGTGTGTCACCTTTACAGAATTCAAAGAGGAAAGCAACACGATTCTAAATATATTCATTCAATAAATTTGTCAATTAACTTTTATTATCAAATCAAAAACTATTAAAAAACAAAACAAAATAAAAACCCAAAGGTGTCTATTTACTTTTGTCAACCCTAGCTATGTGTTTGCATCAGTATTTTACGTTGTATAATTGTAAAGATATTTAATAAGGAATGAACTATTATATATTTGTTTATAAATGTGCCATTTTATAAACTATTTAATTAATTTATAATTAATTAAATTACGAGTATGACATCAATAAGGAGTATTTAAAAATATTGGAACATACGAAAGCTTTAAATTTAACTTTTTTTTTCAGTCTCTTCTGAACAACCGGTTTATGAAATGAAAAATGAAACGAAATTCCAAGTAATATTTACTGTCACTTGGTGGTTAACCTCATTTATTATCGCCATTTCGTATACCTGTAATTTCATTGCGGTTCTAACCGTTGCAAAGTTTCCAGCTAGAATTCTTTTAACCAAGCAGCTCGCCGATAGTGATTTCAGGTGATTATTTTCAAGTGTATGAATTAGTTACTATTTTAAATTGGTGGTGTGTTGTATAACAGTTGTACGAATTAATAACCAGACAGGAGGGCTAGAACTATTACATTGGTCAGGCCTTCCATTACGCTAACTCCTGTATTATTACTTACCAACACCATTTGGGATCGAATCCCCGACCTTTGTGTTACCATGGTGTTACCACTGAAGTATGGGCGCAACTACTGGTTGTGAGTGTTGTTTGCAGTGGAAGTAGTAGGAACTGTTATTTCGCTATTGTTCTCACCAACTATTGAAAATTACGTGAGGGTGAAGCCGAAGTTTTCATATTTACTGGTGTTCGATCGCTGTCAATAAGAAACTTTTTTTAATGAAGACATAATCACTGTGCCCATCCTTCTTTGTAATGGAAATAGGGAATGAGTGCGTAATATAGTTTTAAGAGTGTAAAAAGACTTTAGTATTAATAGTGAAATATATTTCATTATTCGTTATTATTCATTACTAGTATTTTTACAATTTCCATTTTAGTTTATTGTGAAAGTTATTTTTCATTTTCATTTTCATTTTTTATTGTAAATTAATCGTTCTTCACTTTTAAAATATTCAATATTTATTTTAATTTTTAATTTTCACATATCTGTCTACTGATCTATCTATCCATCAATATATATATATATCATTTGAAAGGGTCATCATGATGGACTACGGCGAGTTCGTTCCAGAGGCTCTAAGAACATCTCAAGATAGCATTCTCAGAAAACTTGGTAGCAAACTAGATATGAGACCTAACTTACATAACGTAGAATATAACTACGGAGTGGCTGTCCAGATGGTGATGGATGGAGCCCATGCCCATATGAAACGTATTCATACCTTCAACTTCTCTACGTTACATTTGGAGTGATAAACCAGGTTTACTTTTTGAAGGAACAGGTTTATTACGGGAATCTCGCCTTCTTCTTCCCGAAGAGAACTCCTTGGAAGCATAAATTCGATGAAATAATACCGCGTTTCGTTGAAGCTGGACTGACCAAGAAGTGGTACGATGATACAATGAAGCGGGAGATGGGTACCGTTATCGAGGTGAGAGGTTTGACTGTGTTGTCTAACAGTAAAAGATCATTTAGAATTAGCGATGTAGTGTCTGAGTACATTATGCACTTAATGTTGATGTAAATGAGCATTTATAAAAATAAAAATAACAGAGCATCTGTAAGGTATCAGCCCATCTTTAACAAACCATCTTTAAGGCAGTAGAGAAAAAGTTTTTTTTGTATCAAACTGAAGTTTGGCAACCATTGGTGTTAATACAACTCAACACATCATTACCAAGTGGCAACCCATCCAAATAGTTATTTCAACCATTTAAGTGTGTTATCAGAAAATAAACATAGTGTAAGCAGTATGTGTTTCGCTAAGGGAGATGCAAATTTCGCATGCAATTGGAAGATCATATCTGGAGCCCCCTCCCCCATCTCATCTTTCGTGACAATGCAGTGTTTCAAAGAAAGAAGACTTGCAAAATTTCAAACCCCTCGTAATTTTTTCTCAGGCGTTTTACACCCTGATAGTTGCGATGGCAACCACAAGAGGTATTTCATTTATTTATTCAAGAATTTATCTGTTTCACTGTGTATTCAGTTATTTCTAATTAGTATTTATTTATTTAGGCCTTATTCAGTTTCTTAGGTTTCATTTAAACCAATATCGTTTTATGCATCCTTTGGAGACAACACCATGGCAACCACAAAGTGAAAATTAATTCCTTATTAACTGTCACCTTGTGCGGGTTTAAGTAAGGACGTTTACATTCCACTCTTACTTTCCTTCGTTTCTCTCTCTCCCTCTCTCTCTCTCTCTCTCTCTCTCTCTCTCTCTCTCTCTCTCTCTCTCTCTCTCTCTGTCTCTCTCTTATATAGTACAGGGCTATTTAAACTGATTCACCTGATTTCAAATGAGAATATTTTTTATTGTTACAAATATAGAGTGATTTGTGATACATCAACCAAAAGAAAAACTGTCCAAATTTTGTGTCTCACCTCATAAATGCTCTGTGACTTCCCCTAGTTACACGAGCAACGTCGACACGATAGTCGAATTCCTCCCATACTCGCTCCAGCATGTCCGTTGTCACTGACTCTACGGCAGTAACAATGCGAGTTCGGAGCTCATCCAAAGATGTGGGCAATGGTGGCACATACACAGTATCCTTAACGTACCCCCGAAGGAAGAAGTCGCACGGTGTGAGATCTGGCGACCGATTTACAGCTCGAAAACTGCAACACACAAAACGCCTTCTGCTGTGCGGACGCCATTTTCACACTGACTGTTTGTTGCTAGGCTAGGCCACGGCGTGACTTTGGAGCCCTCTCGCGATGATCTTGTAAAACTCAGAGATTTCCTCTTTCATGTGGTGTATGCCCAGTTGATGCACGGTTGATAGGTACGGAAGTATTCTCAGTTGAAATCGGATGAATCTTTTGAATAGCCCTGTATATATATATATATATATATATATATATATATAGCTTGAAATATTGGAATATTGACGTTTCGTTTTGTATCATTGTAGTTATGCAAAAGCAGGGGAGGAGTTGCCTCCGGATGTGACTGTTGAATTGCACGCTGAATTTTCAATCGCCTAAACCCACCCATACTATTAATGCAATCATCTCATGGTTAAATTAATCAGTCAGATAGCGCACCGTATATTGGATATTGTAATAAAGTATTCTTTTTTTATTCAATTACCACGTTAATGGCAAATTTATCCTTTCTGATTATGAATGCATAACTAGAACTTCATTTAATTCTACGCACAAATTTAAACGTTATTCATATTTTTTAATATCTGACACTATGAAATGTTTGTTTCATTTTTATTAATTGAAGTAAAAGCATGAAATATTTACTGTACATTCCCTGCACATGGGGAATTAGTCCCCTAATGCAAAACATGCTTTATGTGATGTCCTTTCAGCTCATTAACTCTGCATACGAACAACACACTTTTGCAGTACTCTGAATTTTTAAATATTTGTAAGATATTACAATTGTGTTGCATTAAGAGTTGCATAGCCTAAACCAAACCTCATACTAGTAATGAGGTGCTTTACTTCTTACACGATACTTCCGACGGAAGAGTCCTCTCGAACAGATTTTTTGCAGTTTATGAGAAAGGAATATCTGGCCACCAACATCACCAGATCTAAATCCGTGTGACTTTATTTGTGGAGTTATTTAGATAGAATGTTTAAACAGAGTCCACACACAATAGAAGAAATGAAAGCCTGAATTGCACAACAAATTTCTCAGATTTCAACAGATACTGTGTCCAGAGTACTGTAAAATTTTGTTGTTCGTGTGCAGAGTTAATGATCTGAGAGGACATCACGTAAAGCATGTTTTGCACTTGAGGACTAATTCTCCGTGTGTAGAAAAGGTACAGCAAAAATCAGCCGATACAATAAAATTATGTTATTCTTTCTTCAGAAACAAGAAAATGGAATCGCGCCACTTTCTCTGGGACACTTTCAAGGGGCTTTCTACACCTTGGGGATCTGTCTCGCTCTTTCTTTCTTCATATTTGTAACTGAATATTTTTTCCCTCCAAAGGACAAGAAGGAAAATTAGGTGCCTCAAAGACTCACTCCTGATGAGAAAGCTTAATACCTCCTTTGTTTTATTTTTATTTCTTATTTATTAATTTTAAGATTTAATATGAAATAGAAATTCAAATTTCATAATGAGTATAGTAGAATATAGAAATGTGTAGGCTATAACTATGTATAATTTAAAGAATATGACTTATCCTTTATGAACATCTTTGCAAGGAAGAATATGAGCTTTATAGTAACTGTGCTTCACATTTTCACCACATGAAGGAGGAACACTTTTCACTTGATTTCATGTAATAAAGTATTTGCAAATTGATTCATCGTGTTTTAAAATGTAGCCTTTTATTATAATTCTATACACTGTCTCTAATGAATATTTGAAAGATATTGTAAATACAATACCTATACATACGCATTGTCCTTGAGGAATGTCCATAGGAAAAAATGGCATGGTTTAAAGTCAGGAAAGTATGGCGGGCAAAACCACGTACACCCAAACGGCCAGGAAATCGATTGGGGATTACACGGTCATTAAAGTGTTCCCACTGGTAATCCAGCACTGCATTTGCTAGCCTAGCCTAGTTAACCTAGTGTAAATACTCTATGGTTCTCGTAACTTTTGATAGTACACCTCCTTTCATATCTCTTTAACGTTACATGAGAAACTTAGGAAATAAAATTAGACGTTATCCGAAGGACTTAGATTTGATTAAGAGAACTGTAAAAAAGAACCAAGCTCAGATTTATAAAGAACAAAGATCTAAATTTAATGAGAATGTAGGGTCGTTATCATCGTTACATTCCTTGTGGTGTTTGTAACGAAACTGTATATGGATATAGTTTGTTTTATGATGTCATTATTTTCTTCGGAGGTTTTAACATTCAGGTTTAGAAGAGTTAGTGGTTTGGCAACGTTCTTCATCGATGAGTGTGTCTGACTTTCAGAACTAACAATGTTATCCAAAATTATCGAAATATCGGTGTTCTTTAGGTTCTCCAAAAGTAGCTAATTTATGACGACTTGCGCTAACCTTTCATTTACTGCAGAATAGTCGAAACGCTTCGAACCCCATTTTAAGCAAGCGTAGCAATTAACAACATAATAAATGTTAAAATCAAGTGACAGTAAATTTGTGCGATATATATATATATATATATATATATATGCTTGGACTTCCCTGATTCGATGTATTTGTTTTCTGATGTAACAAAGATGTTAAGTTAAATTTCAACTGAAATAAACATCATTAAATTTAAAATTTAAAATAACAAGAGAAAAAAAACGATGGAAAAACAAATCTTGTGCGGACGCTCTTCTCACAAGCGTCGTTCTTTACATTATATATATATATATATATATATATATATATATATATAATTATAATATATATATATATATTAGTTAACTCCTCCGTCTATGGCCTTGGTCAGTTCGAAGTTGACGGGGGTTCTGGTTAAGTGGCAGCAACGAATTTGTTACTCTGGAGTAGCTGGTACCGTATAGGAAATCGCAGTAGTTTATCTTATACTACTCTCCGATTTCTTCTTGTAGTGGATCTGAGGATTCTGTAAAGCTTACTAAATTCTCTGAAGTTCCCCCGATTCTTCTTGTAACGTATCGCGAAATTATTTTTTTCTATTTAAGACTAAGTTCTCTGAAGAGAGCAAGGCTCGAAGGAGACGACAAAGATTTTCTCTTACTCTAGTTTACTGCTAAAATGTTACAGGTAATGCTCAGCCTCTAAGTTAGATCATACAATCAGAATGAAAATTTGAAAAATTATATGAGTTTATATACCCAAATTTTGTTGACATCATTATTATTTAATGTTGACTTGTTTTGTTTTTATTCTCAATAGGCTGAATTATTTTGCAAAATATTTGAAGATAAGGTAAATATTTTAGCTGTAGGAACGTCTAGAAAGATAAGTAAGATATTTGAAGATGAAGCCATATTTTTATTTTAAACCGCATATTGACAAATCTGATGTTATCATGATCTGCCGAGTTAACTAAAAATGGAAATTGAAATATGCATTTTATTATGAATTACAACTAAACATGCATATGAGCAAAAAATTAAAGGCTTAAGATTTAAAATTAAACGTTAAGCAAGACATGATTTCATCTTTTACAACGAAGAGAGAATGTATACAGAAAATGAACATTGCAGAATTTAACCAGGCTTCGTTATTAAGCTAAATCTAAAAAAATGATTAAGTAATTTAAAAAGAAACAATTCACCAATTATTCGGCAGAAATAAAATAGAAAGCAAAAAAAAATTTATTCAAAATCGTGTCAGCGTTATGAGATTTTGGACTGTATGTTAAAATGAATATATGAATATAAATGTATACAAATATAAGTATTATATGAATATAATGAATATAAGGATTATATAAATACAAGGATTATATAAATACAAGGATTATATAAACATAAGGATTATATAAATATACGAATTATCATATATAAGAATTATACAAATGAATATAAGAATATAGGAATTATTCATTGTTCATTTTCACACACACACACACACACACACATATATATATATATATACATACACCATATTTGTTTTACCAAGATGTTTTATTTTCAAGAGGTTATCTGGATCGCACATAGTAAAGGTTGGCACTGGTTCTTGTTATGGCATTCGATTAAGGCACTTTTCTTATGATGCCCATTCAGGTCGGGCGACATCGATTTAAACAGCTGTAAGAGTTTTTAAAAAAATATTTTCAGCAATACACTCAACGTTAAATCCTAACATCCTAACGGAGGATGTACGTGTCCCCCAATAACCTAAAGTTAATTTAACACTATAGAAACGAAACTTGATGGTTAACTAAGCTAACCTTAGTGGTTAAGTAAACAAAAAAAAATTAATTTCACTTAAACTATTCTTACTTGACTCACCGTCAGTGGCGATTTCTTAATGAATGCAACGCATGCAATGCATGCGTTAAATATGTTCTCTTTTCAGATCTAAGTAAGGATTATAATTGACAAAAATAATTTTCAGAAACTAAAAATAGGCTAAGGCTTCAATCACGCATGTACTGGCTATTGGGCGGTGTAAACAAAATTATGT
The DNA here is from genome assembly GCA_023014485.1 of Bathynomus jamesi. Classification (NCBI taxonomy): domain Eukaryota; kingdom Metazoa; phylum Arthropoda; class Malacostraca; order Isopoda; family Cirolanidae; genus Bathynomus; species Bathynomus jamesi. Next base: position 45,398 of record JAJOZX010006926.1, on the reverse strand, counting down.
CTTATTTCATTAGACAATTAAGAACATTTTTCTGTACACAGATCGAAATACTTGTAGCTAAAGCATTCACTAATTCAGTCTGGGTACAGAAAAATGTTCTTAATTGTCTAGTGAAATAAGACATGATTTTGTTTACACCGCCTTGCCTTGGGCAATTTTTTAAGGAGACTTCTCACTATCCATAAGATATTTTTTTGAGCCTCATAGCTAAATTCAAAAGGCAATATGTTTTAAAATATGCTTAGAAAATTTACTTAATATTTTTACTAAAAATAATTAAAAAGCTTTTTGTTCTGATTTTTTTTAATTAATGAAAATAATACGGCATGCATGCAGTTTTATAGGTGCATTCACCAAAAAGTAACATCTGGCAATTCTGACAAGGCTTCTTTCCAGTACCACAGCCGCAAGCACCCACTTGTGTTCGGTGTTCCCTTTTGTGCTTTAGTTATTTGGATAATCAGTTAAATAAATTATAGCATTGTAGTGCCCATAATGACTGACGATGTGTTTAATCAATTGAAGACTAGAAGATTTTACTCACTCTCTTTGATGAGAAAAAGCGCATATTGAATAATGGCAGACCGATTCCACATTTGAATTTAAGCAAAGAAAATAAAGGCTTCACTAGGAAATTTAATCCTAAGCTGTATGATGATGTTCCCTGGTTATGTGGAAATATTTCAAATAACAAATTGTACTGTTGGTCGTGTTTCCTATTTTCAAGAGATAACTCTGTGTGGAATTCTGTTAGTCGTGGATACAACGATTTAAACAATTTACATACTGCAATTTCTCGCCATGAAAAATCTCTTGCTCACATAAATGCATTTGTTGATCTTAAAACATTTGGAAAGTCAGAAAGAATTGATTTAATACTCGACAAGCAGAAATCAGTTGCCATTTCCAGACATAACGAAGAAGTTAATAAGAATCGAGAAATTTTGAAACGTTTGATTAGGATAACATGTTTTTTAGGTATGCAAGAATTAGCATTTCGCGGTCACAATGAAGAAGAAAACGCTGACAATAGGGGTAACTACTGTATATTGAATTGGTATTTTGTATGGGAGAATTCGATGAAAAGCTTCAAAACCATTTAAAAACTGCGACTGTTTTTAAGGGAACATCATCTGCTATTCAGAATGACATAATTCAATCTATTAGTGCAGTTATGTTAGAACAAATAAAACGTGAGCTTATCGACTGCATGTATGTGGCGATTTTGTTAGATGAAACATCTGATGTCAGCTGTTTTTCTCAACTCTCTACTGTTGTTCGTTATGTTAATAAACATGGAGAGATTTGTGAACGATTTATAAAATTCAATGACGTCAGCAATGATAGAAGTGCAGGAGCGATTTCTGATTTATCTATAAGGCAACTAGGTGAACTGGGCTGTTTGAAAAAATTAGTTGCTCAAACCTACGACGGTGCTGCTGTTATGGGGAGCGATCTTAATGGAGTACAAACAAAGATTAGAGAAACTGTACCAGAGGCTATTTTTCTTCACTGCTACGCCCATAAACTTAACCTTGTTTTATCCCAAGCTGTCGCTGAAATTTCCGAATGTAATAATTTTTTTCAGTATTAGGAAGTTTGTCATCATTTTTCAGCAGTTCAACTAAGCGAACTTCAATGCTTGACAAAGTTGTTGGAAAGCGTTTCCCTAAACTGGCTCCAACGCGGTGGAACTATTCATCTCGTCTAGTTGAAAGAGTTAAGGAAAATAAAGAAGATATAATAGATCTTTTAAAAAGCATTCTTGAAAACCCAAAGAAATTTGATGAAAAAACAAAAAATAGTGCACGCGGATTGCTTGCTGGTATCGATACTTTCGATTTTAATTTTTTATTAGAAGTATTTTCTTCAATTTTTCCTTTTACTGAATATCTATTTAATGTGCTGCAAACAAAATCTATGGGTATTGTGTATACAGTAGCTCAATCACCGTTGAAAGCACTATGAAAAAAATCAAACAAATAAGGGATACAAAATTTGCAGATATGTGGGACTTGATAACAGAAAGATGTGGTGAACCTGTATGTAAAAGGAAACAGAGTCTTTCTCCACAAGAGAAGTATAGTCAACTATTTCATGAAATATTCGATAATATACTTCTTCAAATGAAAGAGCGTTTCAGTTCAATGGAAAAATTGGAATTCATTGAGCTTTTAGATTGCAAAAAATTTGAGTTCTATGATGTTACTTTCCCAGAGAGAGCTTTTGAATCTTTGAAAAGAAGCTACAATTCATTTTTTGAGTTTCCTCGTCTCCGTTCTGAATTGTGTGTTTTATATTCGCACAAATCTTTTGCCAAAAAGAATGTTGCTGAGCTCCTAAAATATCTACTGGAAAGCGAAATGCACAAAGGTCTTAAGGAAATATATAAATTGACGAATTTGATTCTAACTATACCAATATCGACAGCAAGTGTTGAGCGATCATTTTCTGCGCTTAAAAGAATTAAAAGTTATTTACGGAGTTCCCAAAGTGAAGAAAGGCTATCTAATCTTGCCTTAATTTCAATTGAAAAAAATTTCCTCAAGAAGCTTATGGAGAATCGAGAGTACTTTTACAATTTGGTCATCGAAGAATTTTGCAGGAAAACTAGGAGAGCAGAATTTCAATTCAAATAATGCTTCACAATTATTTAAGGTAAATTTTAAATTTGTATCTTTTTCTTTAGATCAATTCGGTAACTACTATATATAAATATGTCTAATTTTTTGTTCGCATATTTAAGCCTAACATTAAATGATCTTTCCTTCAAAAAGGTCCCCAAAAGTTTGTAAAACACCTTTAACTTGCTAAGTTCTATATAAACAGTATGCAAAGTTTGGGCAAGAGGGTTAGGCGGATGTTTTTCTTCCATTCCATAACATTGCATGCCTGAACAAAAATGTCACGAGTCGCCACTGCTCACCGTTGGCGTCATTATACACTGTATTAATAATTCGATTGACTCTGTATCAGGTAACCTTACCTGGAGTAACCTATTCTATATAACCTTAGTTTAATCTTGATTTTTGTTTCCCCCGAATTGTTCATTCTGACAAGGTCAAGCTTATCATTCCACCTTAGACCCACAGTTTAACGTGAAATCTGAACCACGCCCCAGCGTCTTAACCACTAGGCTACCCAAAGGTACCCATTTATCTACCAACCAATTTTTTTTATTGTATATAAGGATGAACAGCTGGGTTTTGCTGCGCGCCGCCTGCCGTCACCAGGTCTCGATCCCGGAGCCGATAGATTCGTAGTCAGCGACGCTAACCACTACACCACCGCGAATCACTACACGATATATATATATATATATATATATATATATATATATATATATATATATGCAAATAACTGCAATGACCGCGCAGTATATAAATGAATAGAAACGACATAAGTATTAAGGAACGTTCTGCACACGAGGAGGAGAGATAACGAAATAATGAAAAATGAGGCGGTTCGCCTCATTTTTCATTATTTCGTTATCTCTCCTCCTCGTGTGCAGAAACGTTCCTTAATACTTATGTCGTTTCTATTCATATATATATATATTATATATATTATATATATATATATATATATATATATATATATACACCCTAGCCTTCCTTTTAATTTAACCCATGGAAATGCTCGATAAAGGTTTTAGTTTTGAGCTTGAAACGTAACTAAACCCAACTCAACCTAAAAGGCTTAAACCACATCCATGCGACGTAGCCCAAAATTTATCCTTACTCATAGAGCATAATTCACATGAATTGAATTGAATAAACTTTATTAATAATAAAATAAATAGTGGTCTTACAATTCACAATGGCATAAATATGTAATTGTGAAGCTGAACTATTTATTTTATTTAATTTGGCCCTTAAGCTTTAGGCTTTACTGGGCTCTCAATTAAAAATAAAACAGATAGTTCTTCTTTCTCTTCGCCCGTTCCCGCCTCTATGCGGGGTCGGCGTTTCTGACCAGCCTCCTCCACACAGCCCGGTCCTGGGCTTCTTCAACCGACAAACCCTTCTCCCTCAAATCGTCCCTCACCTTCTCCATCCACCTTCGCTTCGGTCTGCCTCTCTTTCTCCTGCCATGCACCTCCATATCATCGTTCTCTTACCCACATAATCTTCGTCCCCTCTCATCACATGCCTCCATAACATGTCCATACCATTTCAGTCTACTTTCTTGTATCTTCCTCGAGATTTCTCCAACCTTTGTTGTGCCCTTATCCTTTCATTCCTTACTCTATCCAACCTTGTCACTACGCACATCCATCTCAGCATTCTCATCTCCGTTACATCTAGTCTTTTCTCATGATCTTTCTTTATAGCCCAAGACTCAGCCCCGTACATCATAGCCGGTCTTACCACAATCTTATAAGCAAACAACCACAGGGAAAAGGAAAAGGAAACACGAAGTCCGAGCGCTTTCGTGATATATTCACATCTTCAAGGAGAAACAGAAAATATTTTCTGTTTCTCCTTGAAGATGTGAATATATCACGAAAGCGCTCGGACTTCGTGTTTCCTTTTCCTTTTCCCTGTGGTTGTTTGCTTATTAATAAGATCACGTGTTGTTCTGTGATTTTAGTGCATATATATATATATATATATATATATATATTATATAGGGGCCTCTATATATATACACACACACTTGTGTGTGATTATATATATATATATATATATATGAGGTGACTATTACAACGTAAAGCATCATTCCAATACGTGACAATAATTCTAGAATAATTGGGAATAATATCTGTAATTTAAATGTTACTTCACCTGAGCTACTCCACCTTAGACTTACATTTTAACGTGGAATCCGAACCACGCCCCACCAGCAGCCCAGCGTCTTAACCACTAGGCCACCCAGGTTACCCATTTATCTACCAACTTTCTTTTTATTGTGTGGAAGGATGAACAGCTGGGTTTTGCTGCGCTCCGGCTGCCGTCACCGGGTCTCGAACCCGGGGCTGATACATTCGTAGTCAGCAACGCTAACCATTACACCACCGAGGCGCATAAACACTAAAAGCCAACAGCATCTGGTGTTCCCAGGCGGTCTCCCATCCAAATACTAACCAGACCCAATGCTGCCTAACTGCGCTGATCAGCGCAGTTAAGCAGCAGTGAGTCCGGACCCGGACCCAGACTCGGGTTTAACCCAGGGGCGCATTTACAGTGTGCGGGGCCTTGGGCAAACTATTTCTCGGGATGTATTATCTTAGTGTGTTAATGAATGACAATATTTTGTAATGCACATAACAGATATATTTTTTAACACACACAAAACACACATGCGGAAGCCATTCGGCTTATTAATGTGATATTAAAGACTATAACTTAACTATGTACACATACAGTATATACAGCTACACTAGTAGGCTACACAGTTGTAATGCACTCCTTTTCAAACTGGTTCACCAGTTTCGAATCAACACGGCCGGAGACAGACTTTCTAACCAACAAATATCTCATCGACTCCATTTTTCCGTGTGCTTCGACCGATTGTCTACCATGCTTCCAGTCGTTGAACCCTTGATTGAACTTGCTGTCCGCCCTCGACATTAATTTACAGACAAAACAGTAAACACAGCCTGTGGACTCAGAATAGCACAGCCATGACACCTCAATCCTCTCATTCGTCAGGCTATGTTCTTAACAAATAATGTCTTCGTACATCGGAGTGTTGTACCACTTTCAGTAGTTGAAGAGTTACTGAAGTCGCTGTCATAATTTCGGCAATCTGATGTTCCCCGCTCTATCCAGAACTCTCTAAAGTCATCGGTCAGCACTTGTGGCCACAAACCAATGTCATTAATTGCATGTCCTGAAGCTGGTGGGCAATGTTCCCTCTAATTTTTCGTACATCGGAGTGTTGTACCACTTTCAGTAGTTGAAGAGTTACTGAAGTCGCTGTCATAATTTCGGCAATCTGATGTTCCCCGCTCTATCCAGAACTCTCTAAAGTCATCGGTCAGCATTTGTGGCCACAAACCAATGTCATTAATTGCATGTCCTGAAGCTGGTGGGCAATGTTCCCTCTAATTTTTTTTAGTCCGTGTGCGCAAGAAATTTCCGTTGTGCATACATTTAGATTCATGGTGAAAAATTGTGCAAACTTTTCTGAGCGCTATTATCTTCAAAATTAAATATATATAAATGTTAAATACTTAATAAATATTATTTCCATAAGGTGATAGCTTGATCATTACGGTACTATTAAATGGATATTAAAAAACTGTTTACGATATTATATATTCTTAAAAAAGAAAACATTTTATCCATTCTAAAAATATGAATAAAATAAAAAACAGTAAAATAAAATTCAACAAAATAAAGAAATAAAATAAAAATAACATTAATTGAAAATTATTATTTTAGTTATCATTTCTCAAAACAATTTTTAGCATTTAGCAATTTAAAATAGACTATCAAGATTAATACATGATTTTATCCATTCACAAAATAGGAATAAAATAAAAATAATAAATTCAATAAAATAAAATATAATCAAAATAACATTTAAATGAAAGTGCCTTTCATTTAAGTATGATTATGATTTCTCCCTACGATCTTTAGCATTTGCCCATTCCAAATAAACTCCATGAAGATTAATACATCCGTCATCATTCAGGTAACTTTTAATTCGCATGAGCATGTCAAAATGATTTTCTTTCAAGCGGTTTCTTAATTTGTTCTTTATAGAATTCATTAAACTGAAGTCACGCTCACAATCCACACTAGATGCTAGGAAAGTTTCCCCAATATCCATCAACTTAGCAAGGTCACAAAATTGTTCATTTTGGAGGACGAATGTCACCATATCATCAAAGTTTTTAACCAGCTTACTTTTTATTTTCTCGCATACAACAAATTTAAAATCATTGTACTGTTCGATTATGGTAGAACTTTCACCAAGAAAATCTGCACATTTTGCACATAAAGCTTTAACATGCTCAATGCCGAAGTCAAAGTCTTTCTGTAAAATAGCCGAACAATCAAAGGCAGACCATTCTTTTACTTCATTTTCAGGAAACCTGTCTTCCAAATGGGAACAAAGTTTTTCTATGAAAGTTAACCTTGTGTGACGGTATATTTTTGACATTACTTTAGTTACTGTCGTGACTCATGATACGCTTGAGCCTGTGCGCATTTTATTTTGCTGTGTGCGCGGGTTTCACAACGCGTGTGCGCGCGCACACGCGCACACCTTAGAGGGAACATTGCTGGTGGGCCTGCTGAACGCACTGACATAGACGGGTCTTCTGAAGACGCAGCTGCTGATGTAGCGGAGGCAACTGGTGGGCCTGCTGAAGGGGTTGACGTAGACGAGTCTCCTGAAAATGCAGCTGCTGAAGTAGTGGAGGCAGCTGCTGGGCTTGCTGAACGCACTGACGTAGACGCGTCTTCTGAAAACGCAGCTGCTGAAGTGGCGGAGGCAGCTGGTGGGCCTGCTGAAGGGGCTGACTTAGTTGCTGATGATTTAATCCAATTAGTCAGTTTCGGCACCGTCGCAAGAAACTCTTCTCTGCGCTTCTTATCCTTACGCTTTTCACTACCGGGTTTATATTTCCTCCTTCGATCCCGGTCACGGCTGGTTTCCATGTACGTATTACAATGCCAACAATAAGAACATAAATTATGAATCTGCAACAGAAACAACAAGAAGTAAGTTAGTAACAACATTAGAAATGAGTAACGCTAACAAGAACAACAAATTAAACACCATCAAAGCGGATATTAGAATGCTTGATGCCATGCCGCCTACCGGAAAAAAGTAAAACTCGTCGCAGATGGCAAATACGTGACGTTTAATTTTTTTCAATTGAAATTTGCGGGGCCCATCGGGCGCGGGGCCTTGGACATTTTCACGGTGCGCCACCCCCTAAATGCGGCCATGGTTTAACCCGAAAGTGAGATAAGACCCGGACCCGGACCTGGACCCGATAGTGAAATAGAAAAAAGACCCGGACCCGGACCTGAAAGTGAATTTTAAAATTGACCCAGACCCAGACCCGACCCGAAAGTGAAGGACCCGCACAGCCGTGTTTTTAGTTTACAAAATTTATGTGGGCGCCTTTAGATTTGGCAACAATGTATTGAATTATCATTCCACCCTCCAAATGACTGACTGGAAGTGGAGAGTTAACGGTGACGGAAGAATAGCCTAATCCTAATATATTTTATTGTTTGTTTGTGAGTTGTGTAGCAAAAAAACTAGCCTTACAAATGAACATTTTAAATATAATAATATTGATAAAACATCTACATGCCAAATTGAAAAGTGTGGAAAAGTTTATAGTGGCAATCATGTGACAAACCTAAAGCGACACCTAAAATCGTGTCACCCAGACATATATCGTAAAGTTGAGGATCATGATAAAAGCCTACCTAGCACTAGCAGTACTTCGAAAACTCAAATACAAACCAAGGGAATGAATGTAGGCCAAACTAGTGTTAAAAACTTTTTAAAACAAATTAAGGTTGGAGTTCACCCGCATCTTCATGGGAAAACTTTAGAAAATGGCCTTATTTCGTGGGTGACAATAGATGGGCGGCCTTTTAGCATTGTAGAAGATATTGGATTTAAAATTTTGGTTGAACCATTTCTATCTGCAATGAATATAAACATGAACAGAAAAATCTTGCTACTTTGGCTCTCGATAGAGCAATAGCTGAAAAAAAAAGTTAAAAATACTTCTTAAAAAAAAATGTTTCATTTAAAAGTAGATTGTTGCAGCCGCTTAGATAGAGGATTTTTAGGTATTCAAGCCCAATATGACTTTGAAAACAAAATTGAAGTGAAAACATTGGCTGTCAAGGAACTTCACTGCTCGCATACAAGTAAAAATTATTTACATTTCACATAAAAAATTATTTTACATTTCACACAAATATATATATATATATATATATATATATATATATATATATATATATATATATATATATATATATCGTAGAATATTACAGTATATGTAAAAGAATGTTACTTTAAATCTAAATCAGTAATAAATAATTAATTTCATAGGAGATGTTTTGAAACAAACCATTCAGTCTGTGTTAACTGAGTACGACTTGGGATCTGCACAAGTTGTATCCATTACAACAGACAACAGGTCCGATATGATCAAGTGCTGTTAGAATAAGGGTGCTGAAGAGAGCAATCATACATCGTACTTTGCCCCTTAGCAATGCATATATAACTATACCTAGTTACTATTAAATATTAATACAATTAATACACCTACTTTCAAACATTTCCAAATCGGATTAATTAATATATGGTTAGGCTACTACCGTATAGCCATATAATGTTTTACTATGTTTCAGAAAACATGTTAATGTAGCTACGGTAGCAGTCTTATTACCTATCCTATACCAGATTATAATTATTACATTTTTAATAGTGGACCCGACCCAGACCCGGGTCATATACTGAAAGACCCGACAGGACCTGAAAGTGAACTTTCGGGTCTGACCCGGACCTGGACTAGGACCCGAAAGTAAATTAGAAAAATGACCTTTATTAAAACAAAACCATTTAGCTAATTAAGTTGAATTTCTTACACAATAAAGTATAGGTAATCACCTATTATCCTTTAAATTTTTATGACGATATCTTCAGAATTGTTAATTTTATTAATAATTAACTAAAATGTGAGATTCTCCTACTTAACATGAAAAAAATTTTTTTTACGATATACTGTAGATAATTTTTAGTTTAATAAAATTAAAAGAACTGTTCAATATGATTCCCTTGCATTTCTATCACTTTTTTTAATCTTGGTCTGAATTCGTCTATTGCTCGATTTATTTGCTCTTGGGGAGCTCTGCCCATTTTGCGATGATCAACTCACGCGAATGATTGACATCCCTTATTCTGTTCCTATACACTCTCTCTGCCAAGTTTTCCCATATTCCGTAGTCTACAGGGTTTAGGTCAGGGCTGTTAGGTGGCCAATTATTCGGTTCTCCAGAAATTCAGGCACATTCTTTTTCAAATATTTGATGGTTGTTTTGGCAGTATGTGATGTTGCACCATCTTGTTGAAAATTAAAGTAACCTTGACTAGCCAAGTTTCTCATTTCTGGAAGCATTTTCTCAAGTAGGGTATTTGACTAATATTGAGCATTAATTTTCACTCCTGGCTCAATAAAAAATATTGAAGTTTTTCCCGACTTGGACACTCCAACAGAAACCATGACGCTAGAAGAAAAGTGACTCCTTGTTGCGTACAGTCTTTCATCTTGGATTTCATTTTTCTTCGCAACATCAGAATAAACCCGGTCATTCTGTGAGTTTCTTGGTGGCTCTACCGTAAAACGTTTTTCATCCGTAAAAAATGTCTTGGAAAGTTTATCTTCAGTTATTATACGTAAAATACGTTTGGATTTCTCAACTCTTTTCTGACAGTTTACTTCTGACAATCTTTGTCCATGCACTCTTTTAAATGGTTTAAATTGCAGATCAGATTTAATAATCCTTCTTACGCTTGATTCTGATATTTCTAGTTCTTCTGATATTTGAGCAGGTGTCATGTGGCCACCAGGTCGATCCTCTTGACTAAGGATACGTTCCTCCACTTTCTGAATATTTTCATCTACTCTAACTGATTTTGGTCGCCCACTACCAACCTTCCTTTCAATGCTTCCTGTTTCATCGATAGTTCTCAATAAGTAATCTAAACCCGATCTAGTCCATCCTTTATAATCGAATTCAGAAAGTAATTTCCTTGCACTATAACCTTTTTCAACTCTATAATGCTTTATAATTATTTTATCTTCATGTGAGAATGGCATATTTAGAGGTATTCACGAAAAATTTTAAATCTAAACAAATTCTGAAAAAGAGAAAAAAGAAGATATTACATAATGAGAAAAACTGAAATTTTCGCAATCTGTAGAAATAACCGCATAACTCCTAAAATATTTAAAATAAAGTTATAAAATTATCAGATTATTTATGAGCCTTTCATTTATTTAGTGTAAAAAATATTTGAAATCTCTATCAAATTGTGCATTTTATAGAGATTTCAAATTTGCTTAGTTTTTGACAGACTATATATATATATATATATATATATATATATATATATATATATATATATATATTAGTGGTGGACCGGATGTCAGTTTTTCAACATCTGCGGATGCAGATGCGCATCTTTAATTTCAATATCCGCGGATGCGGATATTTAGTTAATCTATCAATATATATACATAGAATTATGAATATATGACATAATTTTTCAAATTTCGTGATATTACTATTATGGCAGGCAATGCATAAGAATTAAAGTTAATATTAATGCTTTCATTATGATAAAAATAATAACTTTCTCAAGAGTTTCAGCCACAGAAAATTCAATGAAACAAGTTTCATTCAATTTTTTTTACCGGGTATTTATATTTTGAGGTTTATATATTTGTTTGTTCATTAATAATTAATACTTTACATGAAATGTGCATGACTGGGCCTTATAAGCTACGTTATAAGCTAATTTAATTGTAAATTGCATAATTTATTAGAGGTAATATCCGCATAACATCCGCAGTCAGAAGTGCGGATGTTAAAAATGATGCGGATGCGGATATCCGGTCCACCACTAATATATATATATATATATATATATATATATATTATTAGGGTGGTCCCCAAAAGCACAGAATTGTTTTCTTTTTGGAAACTGATTTGGGCCACCTCTGAATTTGGTTAAGCCATCTTAGAAAAAAATTAACGTAAAATCTTAGTTTAATCAAACAACATTTAGAGGTCGCTACCAGAGTTTGAAGTTTAGTGTCTATAATGTACACGCCATATATGATACCTATACAAAAAATGACAAAGTTTCTGAATACAGTATATGTTTTTTAATTTTCTATATAAATTCTTAACAGGACAGAAAAAGTGAAATAAATGGGTTTTGACACAACCAGATCAAACACAGGAATCAGAAATGGTGTTTGTATTCTTCTGGAGCAGAAGCTTAACAAAGATTTACTATATTTTGGGTGTCGTCGCCATATCCATGAGACTGTTCTTGAGGCTGTTTTTACCACTTGTATGGGATCATCGAGTGGTCCTGAAATTCTCATATTCAGTAGGTTCCAGGCCAATTGGCAGTTAATGGCTGAGGAGAACTATACGAATGCAATCGCTTATGAAGTCACGGAAAAGGAAGTTCAGGATATTTCTGATTAACTAACTGCTTTTGCAGAGGATCAACTCCTAAATTTTTAGTGTCGAGATGACTACCGAGAACTCCTGGAGTCACAATAATATTCTTGGGCCGAGTACCTTCACGTGGTATCCGTATTAGGGCCCCTGGTGTACTGCATGGAGCACGATGGATGGCAAAGGCTATTTATTCACTCAAGGTTTGGATGTATCGACACCAGTTCAAGATCACACGCAAAAAGCAGGTTGGATTGAGAAATATATGCTTATTTGTTGTCCGCCTTTATGTAAAAGCCTGGTTTCTGGCTCCTTCAGCCACAACTGCTCCAACACAAGATCTTCATTTCCTGAAGCAATTAGATGCATAGAAAATATACAATGAAGAAATTTCAAGAGTTGCGGTTAAGAAGTATTTGGGTCACCTCTGGTACATAAGCGAGGAGGTAGTTGCTCTGGCTTTCTTCGATCAGACTTTGTCTGTAGACAGGAAGCGGATGATGGTCAGGGCCCTGAAAGAGAACAGTACAGAGGAAGATCCCAGTAAGAGAGCGATCATAGATCCTGCTGTAATCCAAAGCAAAAATCTTGAGAATTTTGTTACCACTAAGACCAAACGCTTTTTTTAAATCACTGGACTATCATGCGCTTTTTTCACTAAAGCTCCAAATATCTGGAAAGATGACTCAGAGTATCACAATACAATGAACATTGTGAAGCAAATAAAGGTCGTCAACGATAATGCAGAACGTGTGGTTGCACTGATAACTGAATGCAACCAACTACACACCCGCGATGATGAACAGAAGCAATACATTCCGCAAGTCGTGTCAAATCATCGACGTCATTTGCCTGACTATAAAAAGACGACACTTTTTGACTGGGAAATCAGTGCTATTACTATCTAACACATGCTTTTCTCATACTATTATTAAACATTTATTTTATTGCTTTTCAGTGGGAACAATGTTTCATGTTGGCTGAATTTGGAGGAACTGCCAATTTAATGGAATTTAATGTTAAATGTGTTGTAAAAATTAACTATTTCAGAAATCATTTGTGTTTTATTTGTTTTCTTCGAAATATTTCCGTCTGAAACATTTATTATGCGTTTAAATGAATACTTAAATTTATTGGATTATAATCCGAGTTAAAAAAGATGTTTCTGTTAGAAAATCCAGCAAAGGTGTGCTTTGGTTAAAGACAAAGATTTGAAATATATGATAAATATACAGGGTGTTTCGGGTCGACCCTAAAAATATGGAAATTGGCGGAATTTGTAGTTTGTATTTGGTATTTGGTATTTGGCATTTTCCATATTTCTAGGGTCGACCTGAAACACCCTGTATATGTACAAGTAGAAAACATAGTAAAAATTCAAAACATGGTAGCAACCTCTATATATCATTTAAATTTTATAAAATTTTACATGAATAATTTTTTTGACAATGTTAACATTTAGAGGGTGACCCGATCAAATTAAAAAAAAATTATATATATATAATTTATCTAAGAATTGTTGATCCGCAGCACTATTTCCCATGATAAATAACTTGGACAGTAACGCTGGCATGCTGCAAGTAGATACAATATATATATATATATATAGCTAGACCATCCATGCATGTATATGAATGTGGCTCGTTTGGCACAAATTTGCATTTTATATAGAGATTTATTGTGGACTGAATTCTCGTTTGCGATAAATTAAAGTTAATTTAATTGTGAAATTGAACTTAAAATACACCATTTCGTAATAATTTTTAATAATAATAATATTTCACCTGTATTATGACATGTATATATATATATATATATATACACACACACACAGGGCTATTGAAAATGATTCATCCGATTTCAACTGAGAATACTTCCGTACCTATCAACTGTGCATCAACTGGGCATACACCACATGAAAGAGGAAATCTCCAAATTTTACAAGATCACCGCGAGAGGGCTCCAAAGTCACGCCGTGGCCTAGCCTAGCAACAAACAGTCAGTGTGAAAATGGCGTCCGACAGCAGAAGGCGTTTTGTGTGTTGCAGTTTTCGAGCTGTAAATCGGTAGTCACAGTGCAGCGTGAGTTTCGTCGACGTTACAGAACAGATCCACCGGGTGCTCAGAGCATCCGTCGGTGGTATCGTTGCCCACATCTTTGGATGAGCTCCGAACTCGCATTGTTACTGCCGTAGAGTCAGTGACAACGGACATGCTGGAGCGAGTATGGGAGGAATTCGACTATCGTGTCGACGTTGCTCGTATAACTAGGGGAAGTCACATAGAGCATTTATGAGGTGAGAGACAAAATTTGGACAGTTTTCTTTTGGTTGTTGTATCACAAATCACTCTGTATTTGTAACATTAAAAATATTCTCATTTGAAATCAGGTGAATCAATTTAAATAGCCCTGTATATATATATATATATATATATATATATATATATATATATATATATATATATATATATATATATATATATATATATAAACCTTTTCATTTCATTTTTCATTTCATTTATTTATATATATATATATATATATATATTATATATATATATATATATATATTATATATATATATATATATATATATATATTATATATATATATATATATAAGAATTTTAGCAAAAACTTCGGGTTTTTTACGTGAGGGCTTACTTAACCCGATCCTTTATTATGTATTTTTAAAGAATTGTAATTCCCGAAAAATTACAATCAAAATATTAATTCGTTCTGTTTTACTCAAAGAAATTCTGTAAAAATCTTGTATAGGATTAATATATATATTTATGATACTTTATATATCATCCATTGGCTAGAAGGAGATTGTGATGCAGACACGTATGACGGGATTAAAAAACAAACAAACCTTCAATGGTGGGAGGGATTCGAATAAAAAGATACGCCCTTTTATAGCAATGTCGGATATTCTACAATATATAATAATAATAATAATAATAATAATAATAATAATAGTATTTGAAACTATATACAGTGTTAAGACTTATACTTTAAAGTGTCAGTTCCTCCCAGCACCTACAGCGTATGTTAACAGTAGTTCACTGCTGTTTTGCTACAAAAGTTTTAGATCCGAGTGTAACAGTCAAAGGGAAATAGGATAATATATACATACATATATATGTACGAGTATATATATATATATATATATATATATATATATATATATATATATATATATACACCTTGTTAACCTTGTTTGGGTTCCGTGCGTCGGTCTTTCTTCACACGAAGGTCAAGTTGGTGGCCCCGCCTCTAGTCCTGGCTTGGTAGAGGAGCGAGTTGCTCTCTTGTGCTCTCCATCGTACATACCAGGTACACCCGGCTCATCTGGTACCGTCCTGAGCCAGGCATCCAGTCTTCTCTTGAAGACTTCAACTTTGACCCCTGTAATGTTTCTCAGGTTCTTTGGAAGCTGGTTGAAAAGTCTTGGCCCCCTGACAACCAAGCTATTTTCCTTCAGGTTTGAGGAGGTCCCTTGTTGGGCCTTTAATTTGGGAACACTACATATTCTGCCTTTCCTATTTTCCAGTGTTGTCTGGATGGTAATTGGGTTTAGTTTGAGGTTTAGTACTAGTTTTTTGATAAATTTCCATATGTAGATTATGGTATACCTCTCTCTTCTTCTTTCCAGGGAGTACAGATTTAGTTTCCGTAGTCTTTCCCAGTAGTTGAGTTCTTTGCAGCCATCAATCTTGGCTGTGAAATGTCTTTGCGTTTCTTCTGGTTTATTAATTTCTTCCTTTTTATATGGGGACGTCAAAACTGAGCAGTATTCAAGTTTTGGTATGATCAGTGTTCTCAGCAGGGGAATCATTACTGTCTTGTCCCTCCTTTTGAACGTTCTTAGTACCTGTGCCGCGACTCTTTTTGCCTTTGTTATTGCTATCTGATTTTGTGTCTCGAATTTCGCATCATCGGTCATTATTACCCCCAAGTCGACCGCTTTCGTGCTTCTCTGAATTTCCTGCCTATCTGGAACATAATATGCATTCTTTTTAAGTTCCTCATTTCTACCATATCTCAAGAGCTGAAATTTCTCGGTGTTAAATGTCATATTGTTGTCTTCTGACCATTTGTATATTTTGTTTGTGTCTCTCTGCAAGGCCTCTACTTCGTTTGCATCGCTGATTTTTCTGCTGATCTTTGTATCGTCCGCAAATGATATATGTATATGATGATAATGATAATAATAATGATAACGATAATGATAATAAACTTTATTGGCAGGATATAAATCCACTAAAATAGTACGATATTCTTGAAGGTAATAAACGATAAAATAAATCAAACAATAATAAATTTAAAAAACTAAAAATTATGATTAAAAGAGAAATAAAAATAAGACACGTACTCAAACAAGTAATATTAAAAACTATCCACAACCAACACTACAAAAATAAAAAAATGGAAATTAAAAAAAAAATATATTATATATATACACACAGTATATATATATATATATATATATATATATATATATATATATATATATATATATATATATATATATATATATATATATATATATATATATATATATATTAAAACCTCGTTAAAGTAACCACAACCAGGTCCGAAAAAGTGGTGATTTTAAGCAGGTGGTCACTTTAGAAATAATTCATATTTTCCGAAGAGGGCTAATAGCAAGCTGGAAAGCTTTTTTTTTAATTATGTATCTAAAAGGGATTTTTTTTTAACTAATTTTCCAAAAAAAAAAACCGATGCATTTTTCTACTGAAACTTTCTTGTTTAAATTTCTATTTATTTCTATTTCTATTTATTTATTTAACTTTGGAAACAATTTTCCGGAAATTTTGGTATGAGTTAAGACAAGATTAAGTTTTTTGCCATTTGTATTTCGTTAAAAGAAGTAAGATCACTTTAACAGATTAAATTTTGCACGAAAATTATTTTTAGCTGGGTGAAATCAATCACGTTTTGCAATATGCAGCAGCAGGTGGTCACTATATTGAAAAATGTTTACTCTAAATTTTTGCCAGTGCTCAGAAAAATAGTCAATTTAATCGGATAGTTACTTTGGCAGGTTCTAACACACACACACACACACACACACACACACACACACACATATATATATATATATATATATATATATATATATATATATATATATATATATATATATATATATATACCGTGTGACCACAAAAATTGTCCCTGTTTTTAATCGCTTATTACTCAGTCATTATTGCAGCTTCACAAATGAAAAAAAAGCTTTCGAAAAAGAATATTTAAAAGTTTTATTTAATTTTTTCGATATCCTGGATACGAAATCAGTACTTATAAAAAATGACAGTTTTATCCACCACAATCATGGGTTATTTGTCGGACATGCAACGTGTTTTCATCGCAGAAGAGATGATCAAACATGGCTCGGTAGTTGCCACCCAACGGTCTTTCAGACGACAATACGGTCAGCAAAGGACCATAGATCCTAAAACGATTCGCAGGATTTTCGCAAAATGGAAACATCACGGCTCAATCAAGAACATGCATAAAGGCAACTCTGGGCGCAGCAAAGGTATGCGAACCGCTGAAAACATTGATTCAGTCGCAAATCAGCTTGAAACGGACAACAAGAAATCTGTGAGACGACTATCAGCTGTGACAGGAATCAAACGGGAGAGCATTCGGAAAATAATCACGTTTGATTTGAGAATGAAGTCATTCAAAATTATGTGTTTGCAACAGCTTAGCGAACAAGACTACCAGCGTCGTTTGATGTTTTGTGAACGCATTGAAACAATAATTGAACAAAACCAGATAAGATTAAGTGACATAATATTCAGTGATGAATGCCACATCTATCTCAATGGGTTCATCAACAGACAGAATTACTGGTGTTGGTCACAAAACAAGCCAAATATACACTTGGAGAAACCTCTGCATTCACCAAAAGTTACTGTCTGGTGTGGTTTGAGTAGCAGCAAGGTTTATGGTCCTTACTTTTTTGAGGACCCAGAGACAAGGAGACCGCTTTCAGTAACTTCAGAAAGATATGTAGAAATGCTGAACACTGTTTTTGAACAAGAAAACTGCAGTAACAAGTGGTTTCAGCAAGACGGAGCAACAGCCCACACAACTAGGCAATCACTGGAATGTTTAACAAGATTTTTTGAACAAGGATTCATTTCTCATCGCTCGCAGTTTCCCTGGCCCGCAAGATCTCCCGATCTATCACCTATGGACTTTTTTCTCTGGGGATTTGTCAAGGACAAAGTATTCAGGCAAGAGCCATCCTCTATCGAAGAATTAAAGCAAGCGGTGGTAGAGAGTGTACAGTAGGGCGGAGTGAAAAACTCATTTTTCGAATTTTCAAATTGGCTAGTGTGGAAAATGTGTGGAGTAGTGAGGAAATAAGCTGGTATAAATTTACAATCATAACATTAATATCTTCAGGTGCCACAATGACCTTCAATATTGAAAAAAATTGAAAAAAGCAGATTTTAACCAATAATTACAGAAGAGTCCACGATGCACAATAGACAAGAATTTATTCACACTTGTATAAAAATAGCTCAGTCAACCTTTAAAAAAGTTTCTATTCTCTAAAAACAGTTTTCTATAGTCAGCTCACTCAGCTGTCACGTGAGTACCTCGGTTCAGTGTAGCTGTCGCTCTCGTAGCAGGTGGGTGTTCTGTTGTTGGCGTTACTCAGATAGTCTAAACTATATTTCTTATATATTTTGCATTTCTGTATTGTGTTGCCCTAAGTTTGCCATGTACTATTAACTGAAATTAACGTATAATTGATATTAGCTCTTTCTTTTTCAGATTTGTATACTTTCAAAATGTCTCGAGTTTGTGCAAAATCAACCAGGGCCTCAACTGAGTGCCCTATGTTTGGTATGGGGGAAGATTTGTGGCACAGGAATCTTCCTACATACGAAGGAGTTTTTAAATATTACTTGTTTGTAAGAAACTATTTGAAACAGAATACTAATAAAGATCCTTCAATATCTCAAATATTAGAACAAGTTGTTGATAAATTGAAAACAATTTGGGAAAGTGCTTCCGTCCCAATTCTGTCAGACAGGCGAATTGAAACAATGTTCAGAAGCTACCACGAAAAGTATCGTGTCATTATGAAGCCATACCAAAGCAGAAAAAATTCTGAAGCTTACAAAGCAAAGATTGATATGTTCAAAAAAGAAGCACACACGAAACTTTTTGACATTGCAGCGTGCAAGTGCAAAGTACTAACACAATGTTCTTGTCCCAAAGAAAAAACGGTTCCAAAGGAAGAAGTGACGTTCCTCTTAGATCAAAGGAGTGAAAGAAAACTGTTTATTGATAGAGTAGATATTACACTCTCAAAGAAAAAGCATCTACGTTGCTAAGAAAGCAAAAAGAAGCTGTGAGGCTCACCAAAGAATCTTCACAGGAGAAATTGCAGGATACAAATGTTGAATTATCATCATCGACATCAAATAGTGAAAGTGAATCTGGCGAAATATCAGACGATACATTTCCAGAGCCAGTTAGCTCGAAGAGAAAGCTCGAACAACCTGAAGAACAATTATTCAAGAAAAGGAAAACTACAAATCTACCTTCAGTGGCTACTGCTTGTGACAGGACTGCAGTTTCAGATCGAGCTGCAGCATTCATTGTTAGTGCAGTATTGCAAGATATTGGAGAAGTTTCTATTGACAATACATCTGAAGTAGTGGATAGGAGTAAAATCAGAAGAGAAAGACAAAAGAAGAGATCAGAAATTATGAAAGATCAAAATCAGGTCCCAATCAGAGGAATCTATTTTGATGGTCGAAAAGATTCTACACTCTTCCAAGAAAAAAAGAGTCCAAAGTACTGTATATCAGAAGAAGGTAACAGAAGAACATATCACTTTAGTGAGAGAACCTGGTTCAGATTATTTGGGCCATTATTCTGTGAATTCTGGATCAGCTGAAGAAATATGTAAAGGAATGTTTGAGTATACTGGAAATAATGACATGAACCTGGAAAACCTTGTTGCCATTGGATGCGATGGTGCAGCAGTCAACACTGGAGAAAAGGGAGGCGTTATAAGGCTTATAGAATTGAAGCTGAAGAAGCCAGTTCAACATTTAGTGTGCCAGCTCCATGCCAATGAATTGCCATTACGCCATTTAGTTGCAAAGCTGGATGGAAAAACATCTGGCCCCCGCGGATTCACCGGTCCTATTGGCAGGGAATTAGAGAAATGTGAGAGTCTTCCTATTGTCGAGTTTGAAAGGATTGATGCTGAGGAACCAACTGTAGACTGTGAAGATCTTAGCACCGACCAAAAATATCTAATTGATATTCATCAGGCCATAACAAAGGGATATTGCTCTCCAGATCTTGCTCATCGTAGTCCAGGCAAAATGGCACATTCACGATGGCTGACTACAGCAAATCGTTTGCTTCGTCTATACGTTTCAACTGTAAGTCCATCTGAGAACCTCATGAACATTGCTTCTTTTATAATGAAGGTCTACATCCCAATGTGGTTTTCTATTAAGCAAAGTACGTCTTTTGTCAATGGCTCAAAACATGTTTTCAAAACTATTGAACTAACAAGAACACTGAATGACGAAGTAAAGGATATTGTAAACCCTGTCATACAAAGAAATGCATTTTTTGCAAATCCAGAAAATATTCTAGCATCAATGATTCATGATGACCGCAGCGCCATAAGAGAATTAGCGTGGAGGCGAATAAAGAAAGCAAGGCAAACAAACAAGGAAAAAGTTGTGAGGCGTTTCACAGTACCTGTTATTCAATTTGAAGCTACTGATTATACTGATTTAATTAATTGGAAAAAATGCATTGTCACTGAATCACCTGTGACAAGACACCTAACAGAAAATGAGATTGAAGAATTCATAGAAAACAAGAGTACCCCTCCATTCGAGAAATTCCCTTGTCACTTGTCATACACAAGTAGTAGAAAGAATGGTAAAATTAGTGACTGAAGCATCATCAAAAGTATTTGGATTGAACACGCGAGATGGCTTCATAAGATCAACACTTCAGTCACGTAAAAAAATGCCATCATTCGAAAGTAAAGCTGAATATAAAGTTTAAATAAAACGTTAATAGAAAAAAACATGCGCAAGGATGGGTGGTTGGGAGGGCATGGGTGGAGCTCGACACACAGCCACCTCCTCGTGGTGAGTTCTGGATTATTTAGATCATTAATCAAAAGAACATTGATCTAAATAAACTAAGAGCTGCGTAATTCAGTAACTATTTTGGTAATTGGAACACTTAATATATAATAATAACAAGTAAGTTTCAGTTATTGTACTAATGCAGAATATAAGAAAATCATTATATTTCACTTTTTTCGACGGCTTTGTGGCACCTGAAGATATAATTTCGCAGGACTAATATTTATGCACAGTAATTATCTATAGCACCCACATATTTTACGCACTAGCCATATTTGAATTTCGAAAAAAAGTTTAAAAACCTCATTTTCGATCCGCCCTAGTGTACAGTCCATTGAATGCAGCGTTTTGGAAAATGTAATAAATAACTTCCTTTCCCGTTGTGTGAAATGTAAGAATGTCCAGGGACGTCACTTTGAACACATGTAGAATAAATTAAAACTTTAAAATGTTCTCTTTCGAATGCTTTTTATTTCATTTGTGAAGCTGCAATAATGACTGAGTAATAAGCGATTAAAAACAGGGACAATTTTTGTGGTCACACGGTGTGTATATATATATATATATATATATATATTGGCTTCTGCCCCCACCCTTTATATTTTCATTCTGGCTTCGGCCTTGCAAACAATTTCCCAAAAGAACTTACAGATATATGTATATGATGATAATGATAATAACAATGATAATGATAATGATAATAAACTTTATTGGCAGGATATACTGTAAATCCAATAAAATACAGGGTGATTCAAAAGTCAGGTTACATAGGGAAATACTGTATTATGTAATGATACAGGGGAATAGTCACATCATATGTTCGATATGGCCACCGTTAACGGCAATGCACTTGTGCAGCCAGCTAGGAATATCACATCAATGCGGTCCTCCTTCGATAACATCTCATAACTCATTTACCTGCAAAGAAACAGAAAAGCCCTATGTAACCTGACTTTTGAGTCACCCTGTAGTACAATATTCATGAAGGGAATAAACGATAAAATAAATCAAACAATAATAAATTTAAAAAAATAAAAATTATGATTAAAAGAGAAATAAAAATAAGACGAACTCAAACAAGTAATATTAAAAACTACCCACAACCAACACTACCAAAATAAGAAAAAACTGGAAATAAAAATAAAAAGTACAAGTGGTAACAATACCAACATATATATGGCAATGATATATACCAGAATATATATATATATATATATATATATATACAGGGTGTCCCGTAAGTCTGGACCCATAGGGAAAAATAATAAAATTACAAAATAGTCCAAAAATTTATTACATAATCTGTTCAAAGTGTCCGCCGTTGTGTCGCACCATAGTTGAAGACGCAATCTCCACTGCGACAGCACTTTCTGAATCACAGTCGCAGAAATTTCTTGACACGCCTCCACAATGCGTGCTTTAAGGTGGAAAATGTTCTGAAGTTTGACCTCGTACACTTTGGCTTTCAAGTGGCCCCACAAATAAAACTCCAGCGGAGTAAGATCATAATAAAAAATAATAAAAATAATAATAAAAATAATAAAAAAATATATTATAAATAAATTTTTGGACTATTTTGTAATTTTATTATTTTTCCCTATGGGTCCAGACTTACGGGACACCCTGTATATATATATATATATATATATATATATTATATATAAAAAATAGAGCCAAGTTATTTTTGAGGTGGAAACCTTAGTCGAATAAGGAACAAGAAGACTAATCCATATACAAACATTTAATATGCAGAGCTTTCGACATTTCTAATCGGCAGAGCTGGGCACTTGCGGCATATTTTGCGGTACTGCGGTACTGCGGTACTACCGCACTACCAAACCGGTACCAAACCGGTACGCGGAAATTTGAATGCGGTAGCGGTACTGCGGTACTTTCAGCAAATCTAATGTCATCTTCAGTACTAAAAATTTTATATATATATAATTACACCAACCCGCAAGGAAAAGATATAAAATTAGTTATAAAACAGTGTTTAAAAAGGCTAATTAATTTCGGATGGTCACAACCAAGCCCTTTTCAAAGCCATAAACTAATTGAAATATCTAAAAAAGTTCTAAAACTTCCGTCCTGTGGAAGAGCTAAGGTTAAAATGACTGTGTGAAGGCATAAACACGGACAGAAAGATGGTAGCTGTCGTACGTCTGGCAGTTGGCAAAGGCAAACTATTGCCCAGATTTCAAACCTTCGAGATTAGAAATCTATAAGTAAAAATCAATCCTGTACATCTGGCAGCCGGTCACGACCCGAAATTGCCCTAAAATATTTTAAAATGTTAAAAGTGAAACTATCCATACCGTAGGACAACTTAATATTGGAAATGGTGTTTTCTGCCAAAATATAAAATGCCTCGTATATTTGTCTCTGTTCCTCGTCCCTGACCTTTATGATAGGTTTAGAATCCTGGAAGTTAAAAATATGATTATGCTGTTCCCTATGCTGAACTAGGCTACTATAAGTATTACCCGATTTCAGGTCACGTTTGTGGGAATTAATCCTTCTCTGAAAATCAATTGTCTCCCCGATGTATTTTTGAGGGCAGCCTACACATGGGATTTCATAAACTACTCCAGAATTGTTGAAGGCTTTAGTGATAGGATGGCGAATGAACGAAGACAATTTATTTGGCACAAGTCACAACGGAGACCAACTTAATCTGCTTTGACAAGAGTGAGGAAAGCCCTTTGTTAACCTCAAATGGCACTTTCAGGAATGAAACGTTTTTATCCCGCTTCCCAGTTTTGGGAGAAAAGAAAGGTCTCCTAGCGGCGAAATAAGCTTTATCGATAAACAATTTGGAATAACCCAAACATATAAATATACTTTTAATATGTAAAACTTCATCGTCAAGATAAATGGGGTCACAAATCCTGAAAGCTCTCAAAAAGAGACCGGAAATAACGCCTTTCTTAGTACAAAGAGAATGATTGGAAAAAGCATGAATGTAGCTGTCTGAATGTGTAGGCTTTCTAAATACTTTGAAAGAAGGTCTTTGGTTGGGATCTCTTAAAATAAGAACATCCAAAAACGAGAGAGATCCACTATTTTCAACTTTATACGTAAACTGTATTGAGGGTACAAATAACACACGTGTCATCAACGTAACGGGGGTCAATTGGTTTCGTTACGTTGATGACACGTGTGTTATCACAGACACAGCAAAGAATGGGAAAGAATTTAAAAAATTTTGTTAAGGGGCACTAACTTGGTTGGTTGGTAGGTAGGTAGGTAAAGGAAATTTTATTGAAGGATATTGACGTTATGGAATGGGGCATAATGATTTATATCCGGTTTATGCTTAAAAATGAGTATTGTTTCTAAGAGGGATAGGTCGTGTTTATTGGCTTTAGCAATTATTGAAAAGTTAAAGATTTAATTGGGTGGTCTAACTGATGGGAGTGAGAATGTATATGTGATTGGGAGGGATTTGTAAGTCTATTATTAGTACGGCTACTGATACCCTCTTGTTCATCGATACGAATTTGGAGTTGGCGTGCAGTCATGCCAACGTACGACGATGCGCAATCGTCACACGTATATTTATAAATGACCGATGAGCACAAGGGCTTTGGAATTATATCTTTAAATTTGAAAAAGGGGTGTAATTTACGTTCTTATGCGTAAATACATTTAACAGAAATTTGTGGATAAAATCTATTGATAAGTTTACCAATTTTCCTCTTCAACACGAGACTTTCGGGTCCACAGTAAGGAAATTTAAAATATATAACCTTCTTCCGTACTGTAGTAACGAGGATTTTAGTTTTATTATAGAATTTTAAGTTCATGAATCTTTTTATTACACTGTCAATAAGTTTAGAAGGGAAACCATTACCTAGTAAGAACTTTTTAAGGAATTTCAACTCGGTATGAAGATGATGGTAGTTGGAGCAAATCTCGTATGAACGGCATAGAAGGGTAAGAATGAGGTTACGTTTGTACTTGAGTGACGCGAAACTGTCAACTTTTATTCCCAAGCCCGTGAACGTGGGTTTACGAAAAACTAAAGTTAC